>JAODJU010000095.1:27283161-27303430 GCA_026776725.1 Gnathonemus echidnorhynchus | reverse complement strand
CTGCTCCCCCCCCCCCCCCCCCGGGCATGCTAACATTATTGAAAAATTAGGAGTGGGCTTGCTTGCTAAAAGCAAGGTGTAGACTGTGATCGAGGTCAAAATTTCCTCAGATTATCCCCAATAGCAGATACTGCGTCAAACACCTAATGATTGTCAGATAATATACAGTATTTTTACCAGACTCCCCTGAACCGAGCAGATTTTGTGGGGTACCAACATCTGCAGGTGTTATGGGTGGGCAGGTTAGTGCTCAAACCCTCCTCTTCATTTCGAATCAGTTTCAGACATTTTAAGTTATAACATCAGGTGGCTTATTTTATCCTATTTTCAGTGATTCATTTAAGTGATTTTGTAATAGGTATAGAAATATGTTAGGAAATAAGGTAGGCAAATAGGTAGAAACTAATTGGAGTGTAATAGCTTGGGCTATAAATTGCATTAAAAAACGGAATTGCACAGCTGTTGGAGACGGGGACGGTTAAATCGAAGTCTGTACCTGCGCTCCCCCATAGATGCGTCAGGCACCCAGCTGTTTTTCGCATAAGGAACTGTTTGCTCATCAGCTCCCTGGAGCTAGATGCCCTCTAAGGCGCTCAAAGGCACCACTTAGAGGGGTAGATGCTGGCCATTCCACGCCTGTGCTCCTCCACTGCTCCAGATGGTTTCCTGCACTTAGCAGATTAGATGATCGGGGGCCAGAGTCCCTCTGCAGTCCCTTTTAATACTCCTGTGGGGGTAGGAAATCCCCAAAGTGGCCCGCCGTCTCGCCCACCTCGGTAATAGCTTTAAGGGCGGCTCTTTTAATGACACCGGAGATGCCCGTTACAATCACGCCCGCTCCCTAAAATGACCCTCCTCTTAGCCGAGGTAGAACCATGACCAGATATTGCTTGGTTACCTTCATTATGTTGGGCTTTCTGTTCAGTATGATTAGGACCCACTGGCATCCTGTCCAGAGTGTTTCCCTGCCTTGTGGTCTCTGGGTTAGGCTACAGGTCCCCACATGACCCTGTCCAGGATAAGTGGATGGATGTAGACTATGAAGTTCATACCGTATCAGCTTGGGGAATTGCTCATTTGCAATGCAGTGTGTAACCTGGTTACAAACAGAGAAGGAGACTCAATATTTCTGTCCAGTGAGACCCTTCCTCACAGCTATTGCTTTTTCACTGTGGCACCAACCCAGCCCACCCTCTCATATCACCATGAAGTGACACAGATAGACGGAAATCACTGTTCATTCATCATTATAGAAACGTCTTGTTCTACCAGTGGAACAGGCCGTGAAGGCCTGTATTTTTTACTGTGCTCCGTCCATGAAGGTTGTAATTTGGGCTAGTTTTGAAGTGTTTATGCTGGTCAAGAGTGTTGTTCCTGACTCTCTGCTCAGCTTGCCTCTCCCTGAGGGTTTGTTTCTGTGCCCAGCTGTGTGGCGTTGTGCTCTTGTAGGTCCTTCAGGCTTTTTTTGATATTACTACGTGAAAAGCCCCTTCCAGCCTGCTGGTGACCATACGCATCTCCTTCCCACGCCCCCTTCCATGTCTTCTCCAGGTACAAAATGATCTCTCAGTTCACCTGGCCAAACCACGAGCTGCCGTCGGACCGTGAGGCCGTGATGCGGCTGCTGCAGGGCTGTGGCTTCGAGGATGATGCGGCGTACGGGAAGACGAAGGTGTTCATTCGCACGCCGCGCACGCTGTTCACCCTGGAGGAGCAGCGGGCAGAGATGGTGCAGCGCATCGTCCTCTTCCTGCAGAAGGTGCGTCCCCGGAGCCCTGACCTTTGACCCCTTCATCCTCCCCGCCCCCCGTGCCTCTCAGAAAAGAATGGCTCCCCCTACTGTTCACTCTGGTAAAATATCATGTCTCCCGTTCCCATAATTACCACTTAATGCAAAGTCCAAATCCAACATAAAAGGGATTATCATGTTAAAGATATGTTTCTCTACTGATGTGATAAAAAAATTCTAAACAGAAAAATAGGTTTGCATCTTCGTGTACATTTCATCGTGTTCATAGAGATACTATCAAGCGCGATCTCATGTCAGTTCTCGTATGAGAAGGCAATAGCTATCATCATGGGTATATACATTTGAAGTATGTTGAGCTAGCCTATGTAAATCAAAAACTTTTTGACTGATATCTGGCCACGTTATGTGTGGAATGGTCATTTTCGGCCGTCTGGGAATTCTCAGCGGATAACTGTATCACTGCCTTATTTACTGCCATTAACATAAAACAAAACAAATTGCACAGCCAAATTATCTCTAAAGTACGTTTTCCACAGCAGCTCTTTAGATTTCACAGTGTTGGAACAGCCACAGTATAAAGTAACACAAAGGTGGCCGTTTTAGTCGCACTGACAGTTTCACGCAGCTCAGTTCCCACCTCTGATCTGAGGGAAAGCTGCTGCTTTAATAGACACTGGAATGTTCTGGCCATTCAGCTCAGTTGCAGTGACTCTGTGCTCATTGGTTCACCTGTAGCAGCGGAAAGGAAGATGAATGTTCCCTGAATGTTCTTAACGTTGCAGTTTCTGCTGAATGCATAGTCTCACTAGGTTCTTGCTTTGTTTGGAAGGTCTATTACTCCAGTGCTGCTCACACTTGTCCCTGGACGTTCAATGGAAACTCAGCCTAGCTACACTTATGCCTAGTCGACTCCTCAAGCATGTATGTTTGTAATGTGCTGTTTCCACACTTGTACAAGGCTTTGGACAAAAGCACCTGCTGAATAAAGGTGAACGTAAAGGTACAGCCCTTAGCTTGCTGGTTACCCAGCCGTTGTGTGCATTCGGGGGATCAGGCTTTCTCAGAAACGAGTTGCGTAATTGCACATGTATTTTCTACAGCGAATTAACTACCATTCATTACTAACTGTGTTATTGCTCACTTTAGCACGGAAGCTGTTAATCTGTACTTCGTGCAGGCTTCAGACATGGGTATTTTTGGTGAATAGCGGGCAGATTAATGCACATTAAATGTGGGGTGGGGTTGCATTGCAAAGATCTTACACTGGTCACTCATCTCCCCGTGTCTGTCTACTTATAGCTATTCAAGCCACAGAGTCATTTACTGCTGAAATCATATTTCTGTCTCATGGAAACATTCATGGATGGTCTCAGAACAATGTTTTGATGCCCTTTTTATCGTGCATCATCGCTCATTGTTCATATTGTTTTTTTTGGTCTGTTCTGGTTTCCATGTCGTTGTCACATTATGTTTCCTGTCATTGTGGCTGAAGCATTCTGGGAGGTGTGAGGCGATTTTAATGATAGCATTGTTGTGATGGTACACGGATGTGATTGTTTTGTTCGTCGTTTTGTGGATGATATGCCACTCTTGTCATGGTGTGGCTACCCGTGTGTGTGTGTGTGTGTGTGTGTGGATTATGTTTCTATTACATTGTGGAGTCATAATGTGCTCCACAATGTAATAAAAACCTGTTGTTTTGACGTTCTCGGGACCCTTTCAGGTCCCCCCAAAGATCTGTGGATGCAATCCAAAAACTAAAAATACAAAAAGTCTCCTATTTAATTTGGTTACTTATGGTTAAGGTTAGGGCTGGGTGGGGGTTAAGGTCGTCATGTTGGGATTAGAGTTTTCCCCATAGAAATGAATGGAGAGTCCCCACAAAGATATAACTACACACCTGTGTGTGTGTCAGAGTGTATTAAAATGGATGTGAGAGGGATATAGAGCTCTCGAAGAAACAAACAGGCACGCTTAGGTTCACTCAAAAACACTTTAATAAGTAATACAAAATAACCTCGCATTAACATCAATACCAAGCTGTCGTATCAAAAGCAATGCAAAATAACCTTGTACTACAAGGGGTATCAAATAGTGTATGTATATATATTATAGCTAATAATAGTAGATGCAAAGATATGAATATATATGTAGAAAAGAAGCAATGAAACATAAAAGAAGTGATGAAATATTATCACAAGCGGTGATAATTACTCCCAAGAATCAATGAAAGGCATAAGCAGTTGCAAAGCTATTTACACTCGGACATGCCGTCATCACCCACCTTCACACACGGACTGGGGGGCCCTTTTCAGTCCTGGCAGGAGACCAACACGTAAGTTCCGAGAAAATGCCGGGCGATGCGCGCTCTGTCCCACGGCTGAGCTCCGGTCAGTACTGAGTTTTCCCCTTCTTATACTAAATTGGGCACTGCGTGCGGGCAGGGGACGAGCTGACCAGGCTCACCCTCCCCTCAGGCAATGCCTTCTCCAATTCCCACTTCCGTCCGGGTAACGCTGCTTGCTCAATGCCTTCCTGACCCTGCTAAGATAAGGTCCTCTGTTTCCTAAAGACAAGATAAGCGTCCCGCATTCCGATCCTCCTCTTTCCTTGAGGACGAGATAAGCATCTTACCAGTGGAACATATGGAACCACTTATTCTCCCCCTCAGGAAGAACCCCTTAGAAAATCACAAGGTGAGCATCTTTTTAACAGCGTAAGCATCCCCCAAGTTAGAATCAACAGGACAAGTGTCTTTAAACAGAATAAGTTTCCCAGGACAAGAATTTTTACAACTAGCGGAACATCCTGGACCCTTTTATAAGAAACAAGTTGTTCATGAAAAATAAGTTATACAAATAATCAGTAAAAAACATTTATACAGTTCAATCTTGGCACAATAATATTATGGGTGAATCATGGACGATGTATCTGAATTTCAAGTAATCAGTCCATCTAAGCAATTTACATACTATGTTGGCGACGTAATCGTCCGCAAGTTCATCCTAATACACAAGAGGTAGCAAAATGTTTCGGGGCTTTTCTGTTTAAAGTCAGGTGAGGGATCCAGTGCTAAATGGCTTGTTCCATGTTGCATCTGAAGCTCCATCCGTCCATCTATTCATTCATCCATCCGTCCATCTATCCATCCATCTTTCCCACCACTTCTCCAGTTCGGCTTTACAGTAAGGCTGCCACTTTCACTCTGGCCCCCGACAATAAAATTTGTGCGAACTGCATTGGTTCAAAGCGACTTGTCCCAGGATGCACAGGGCACAGAGGATGCACAGGAAACCCTGGAAATGATGCTTTGATGGTTTTAAAAATACATTGAAGACTGGAGGTACAATAACAGCGTGGCTTTGCTCGGCTTGGAGTTGATAGGAAATCATAAGCTGAAAACAGAAGGCAGGGTATGTGTTTAATACTGGCTTTAGTTTGCAGAATTTATCTGTCTGTATATTTTATTATATACAGTTTAGGAGAATGTTGTTTTTCTGACTGAGGTTCTAAGTACTTCATGAGAATAGACTGCTTTCGGTTTTTGTTTGCACTGCATGTGATTTCAGAACCAGGCACCTCGGACTCGACGGAGCGTAGAACTGCACTCTCAGGGTCGGCCAGGTCATAGAACCGGACAGCTAGAACCTGGATGATGGCGGCAGTGCCCCCGCCCTGGGAAATGGGGGCAGATGCTGAAGCGTGGGATCGATATCTGTAACTTCGTATTCAGCAGCCGAGGAAGAGGCTGTTCTACAATGGGCGGGGCTTACTTTAATTAGCGAGGGCGGCCCAGCCTCAGGCCCTGTCCTTGTGTCCACGGCCGTCTCTCTTCATGGCTCTGTGATGCGTGAAAACCCATTATCTCCTATCGCTTCATCAGTCGCCGGCATCCATCGATCGGTGATCACGCCTCGCGGCGTATTGAAATCAGATCAAATTCTCATATAGGCGCCCCTGGGTTCTGAAGGAGTTCAGGTTCCTGAGGCTCGCGTGAGTCCGGCCTCCTGTGTGCTGCTGCTCACTGCAACCATGGTGCCTTTTTGCGTAATTCTGTTGAACTGTTATGTCACTGACGTAAACAGTTTAAATGGAGTTTAGCACATTTACGTTATTAGTGAAAAACGGTAGCTGCGCCTCTGAGACAGAAACAGACTGCGATGTGTGATGCTGGATGCTGGGAGTCAGTCACATGCTGTTTAATCGTTGGCGCTTAGCCTGGCGAGTGAAACGCGGCTGCAGGATTTCACACTCCGCACAATAAGTGAGGTGGGATTTATGCATTTTCATATGGGAATTCTCAATAAAGTTGAAATGTAGTAGTCGAATGTGCAGAATTGATGAGTGTATATTACCGAGCCTTGATTGAGTGCCATTTGAGGAGTAAGTTGTTTGAATGCGTAGTAATGTTGCACATTTAAATCTCTGTGTGAATATTAATATCTGGGTATTAATCCATGTTCTCTCAATGAAGTATGAAATTATTTTCCCTACTATCGTCTTCTATAATACCTGAGACTTAATTGAAGGAAATTATTTTAAGTACTAGGTTTCATTATTGAGCAAAAGATCTGCTTCATTACCATAATCATACATTAACTGACAGCTATACTGCTTGCTTTTTTGTTCAGAGTGTAACCAGCAAGGACAATAAAATAATGTGCCTCTAAGACAATTGTGTTCGTATATAAATATGGCATTTTGCATTGTTGCAAAAACCGTTGCATGAGCAGAGCGATGATGTCATAAGTCTCCTTCTATTAAAGTACATTTGTGTTGGTAATAATGGTGTTTGGACTCTATTAATAATTCTAAAGAGCATAAAGATAGACATTGGGTTCCATCCCAGGAAGCAGAGGGCGTGATGCAGGGGTCACCCTGGTCAGGGGCCAAACTAATTTAAGCAGTGCGTGCAGTTTAGAGACCCTAGTTGACCTTAGTGCACTGGTGGATAAACACACAGCACATGGAGAGCATGCAGACTGCACACACTGAGCAGTGGAGAGCTGTATTTTGCCCAGAATGTTACCATACTGCACTTCAATCTGTCCATCTTCCTTTTTGAATTTATATTAATACTTAATACCATGGGGAAATTGTCTTTGTAGAGTAAGTTGTCCGTGAAGGGCAGCCACCCATAGTAGTGCCCAGGGAGCTGGGGGTTAAGGGCTGTGCTCAAGGAGCCACAGACGTGCTGAGGCTGGGTTTGAACCAGTAACCTTGTGTCCCTCACGGTCTCTCCCTTTGGTTACCGCTGCGTGTTCCTGCCCTTTTTAGGTGTGGCCTCGTCCTGCAGCCTGTCCCCTCTGTCCTGCGATAAACTCCACTTAACCGCAGTAAATGCGACGTGAGTGGCCTGTAACCGGGAGGTGACCTTTGGCATCTCAGCGGCTGCCACTGCCGGCCATTTGACTGCAGAACTTACTCGTGCATTATGGATTTTGCAGGTGCAATGTGTGATCAGACAGAGTGCTGGCGACTTAAGGTGCCCTTTGCTGTTTACAGGATGGAATTGGCTGTGTCGTATGGGTATACGGTGATTGACTTTCTGGTTTTTGTACTCTCTGAGTGATTCCGCACATCGTACAAATGAAATCGGTCAGGTTTGGATATATGCTGATCACGTCCCTAATTAAAAGCAAATTAATTAAACGATGTACCGTTCACGGTATCCGGGGAAATTTTTTATTTTTTTTTCGTTCTCGAAATAGTGACAATGCGCTTTAGTGAGACACCTTCACCTTCTTCTCTCCTAGTTCTGACTGCCTGAGACACATAGTTCATTGCTGTTTGGCTTATCCAAGACGACCTTTAGCAACGCGAGACCGTGAGCTCGGTCGGCAGAGGCCTGACATTTTGACCGTCGCCGGGCGGCGGCTCCTTGGCGAGGTGGTGCTGGCTGATCTCCGCCCAGAGCTGAGGGATGTTCTTCCACAGTTTATGCAATTGGACAGATCACATGCGAACACATGTGCCGTTTTCCAGTTGCTGTAACTCTTGAGCAGACCTGGGACCCTCATTCCGGGTTTCTTCCCTGCTCCCCCCCCCCCCCCCCCCCATGAGCTTTATTTAGGGCTCTGGATCGTCTCCTGAGCCCCAAATCCCCTCCGTGTGCCTGCCAATCCCTTTATCAACACCTCACAGAGCAGATCGCCCTGTGCTAATAGATCCCAAAGCATAAGAGAGGCCCCAGTCTCACTGATACAAGCCTGTTCCCACAAACACTTGACGGTTCATCTTCCATGTAGAGCACTGAATCTACCTGAGCAGCCTGGATTTGTGGCTTTTTTATAAGGAGGGCATATTTTCCAAAATTCACAAACGCAGCAGGTGAGGCTTAAGAACTGGTCCAGTAATAGAACGATAGCTATAAAGACCTGAGTAGCTGTGTTGAACATCTAGATCACGTTTTTCCATCATGTGACTTCCTCGTTCGCTTTCATCGCTGTCTGCAAGACAGTAGATGGCCTTTCGATCTCCTGCTACCGTGTTTTGTCAAAAAGCAGAAGTAATCCAAAATTTTATGCTCCATATTTGTTGTCAGAATCTGACATGATAATCTTGTGTATTGGCCCACACTGTAATCTTGGCAGCACAAGCCAAGTTAAGTTGCCAGTCATCAGCATAACTGACCATAGCTTAGGAAAAAAAACCAGACACAATGGCTGGATTGCATCCAGGGGAGCAGCCTGTGTTAGCATAGCAAGATGCTAACTGAATTAGGTTTTCTCTTTGTCTTCCCAGAAGCATTCAGACATTACTTTTGGTGATGAAATGGAAGTGTAGTTCTATTCACACCCGTGGCAGAGATTCTATGGCGAAAACAAGACAGACTGGCCATTTTGCTTTAGAAATGGCAAAGATTTCCTTGTTCCTTGTCATTTAGCAACCTTAGCAGTTAGCCTTCTGCTCACATAAGGTGCCTTGCCTCAACTTTGGCTTAGTCTATGCTCCCTCTCTAAGCTGAAAAACTAAGCGGCACTTTATATTTGCATTGTTTTTAGATTTCATTTTAGGAGGACAAACTGTTTTCCCCTAAGGAGCTAAATAAAAACCCGGAGGCCTGACCTTTCGGAATGCTAATGGCAGCCGACGCGGCGCTAGGCCAGGGCCACGGGAAGTGTGCCATCATCTTGGCGTTATGGGCATCAGCCACACCAGTCTGAGACAGGGAATTAGCCAGCAAGACAAAAACATAGACCCCCTCAATTATTCATGGCTGCTGCTTTTAATTAATTTTTAATAGCTGCCAGCCCACTCTGTGCTGTGTAGAGTCTTCCCTGGGTCCGGGGGCTGTAAGGCTGCTCCTGTTCTTGGATGAAGGGTTAATCTATCGGCAAGGTAATCTCACCAAACACAGTATATAAATAATCGCACTGTAAAATATGCCCGTTTGGCTAATGGGGCGTGTGTCCACTGGGGCTGCCGCTCTCGATCTGAAGAAATACAGAAACTCCCCCCACCTTGAGTACCTCGCAATTGCGGGGGGAGAAATTGCAAAATATAGGACAAATTGTGCCCTGTATCGGTTCAATGGGGTACCCAGCCTTCTAATGTACAATAAGGGACAATCCTGTGACATACTACACTGGTGGCAGCTCTAGAGCAGACATATGCAAATACACCTATGTGATCCTTCCTGTGGGGGAAAAAATTAATACAAATGAGGGGCATTTTGGCATGGCACTGACCTTTTCTAAGGGGGGAAAACATCAACACAATAAAATGAGGTGCCCTGCAGAAGCATTATTCAAAGACAATGGATTCAGCAGCGCAGGAGGAATGCAGCACTGAGTGGGGTGAGTGGTAACTGGCCTTTGGATAGGAGGACCCTGTCTGGCCAGGACCAGATACATACCGAATTCTTAGCTGTCATACTGTGTTTCAAGGATTTTGAAAGATCGGTGGAGATAATAGCTGATTTGAGAGCATCGTGTCAGAAAGGGAGATGTTCAAGGCCACTTTAAGGACGACTACTGAGTAGCTGACATCAGGAAACTGAAATTTGTCATCTTTTTTGCGACTGGTCCAAAAGACACAATGCTGCAAACCTTACGCTTATAGACGCCTTATACATACTCAGTTGGGGTGGTTTCACCGATGCTATATATGCTTATATATACCTGTTTTACAAATCCACTGTTATGGGCAGTTAGACCACAGTCGTATATGAGTTTGAATGTGAATGAGATGAAATACAAATCCTGTTATTTTATGAAGTGTAATGAATGGCTTGTTTAACCAAAGGCCGGTTCGGTCTCTCCTGTGTTCTGTGTGGTGGTGTGTGAGTAGGTTTGCTTGCTTTTGCCTTTCGGACACAATGTAAGCCCAGCGGCCTTGAGAGCAGCTATGTGCCAAAGAGCCATTGCTGTGAAGCACCTAGCATTTTACCTCCGGAATAAACCACTATCTCTTACGGCCGACTAGACTGCTACACTAGACTCAGAAAATGGACATCAGATAATGATTTGTATCACAGGCTTACACCTTGAATTTTAAAACCCTATGTTTGCTTAACTATGTTAGATGCTCAAAATCTTATCCTAAAACAGTTTAAGCTGCTGTTTCACAGGATTTATTGTTTATTGTTACTTATGGCACAAAAATGATTAAGATGACGTGTATAAATATATACTGTCTAAGCATATATTTTTTGCCAGCATACAGACCCTACATTTCAATTTTCATTCACGCTGTAATTGACTTTCATTACATTTTAAATTGAGCATTTTTCAAAACTGTCCAGCCTATGCAAGTAATGGTATTTTAAAATGGGGGGGGGGGGGTCCTGGGGGACCCCCTAACTGCCTTTTGTTCCAGCCAACACCTTAATTAATTAACTTTGAGCCATTACAGAATACTGATCTGGCTGTCCAGCCCTGTTCAGCCAGGCTGAAATGATTGGTGTCTTACTTTTTTTTTTTTTGGTATAATTGCACCTATAAAAAATAAAGTATGCTCTTTGACTTGATTTTGGTTGATTTGTGCCCCTCAAGCAAACCATTGCAGATTTATAGTAGGGCTACATATTAATCAATCTTTCAGTTTCTTGAAAAAAATTAGGTATCTGTTAATTAGAAAATGACTGGCATTTCATGATTACACTAATTTATAAAGGCCAGATGTAAATTAAAATTGCCTTTATTATGAATGCAGCTATTAAAAATCATAAATCTAAGTAGTCAGAATATGATGGACCTTGATTATGTCTGATATTGAAGAACTCTCTATTTAAAACATTTCAAATTTCTTCAATATCATATTTAAAACATTGACATTTCTTCAATATCTTCAATATCGGCGCCGATCCAACCATGCGTGACCGATCCACGTCTTATACTTACTTTAAGTTTGGAAAGTTTTCTCTAACTAAAATCTATTTGTACAATCAATCGCACGACAGCTCTTTCCCATTTTACATGTGTTTTTTTTGCGGCATTCGAATCGAACGCTAACGCTGCCCCTCAGTCATTTTTGCTTCTCAGTGGGTGTGAGTACAGTGACTTCCGCCTGCTGTGACGTCATGCGCATACCCTTCGCAGTACGAGGAGCGTAAGATGAGACGTGACGATCTGGGAGTGTTTTACGCTTTTAACAGAAACCAGTTGAGCTGACGCCAATGGGAGAAAAATTGTGTTAAAATTTTAGGCATTCGGCACTTGTGTATACTTGTTTTGAAGATATTCATATTGAACTGCAAATGCCTCAAAAACGGTTAAAACAAGACGTGCAAACGAGGTGGAACAGTACGTTAGGTATGTTTGTAGTAGCCTAATTAAATAATAAATGAAATAATAAAATTAATAATAAAATAAAATTAAACAACAAAAGTAGTAATCCAGCATGGATTGACCACCAAGGTTCCACTGGTTGGTTGACCTGCAGCTGTACAGAGGAATGTGTGTGTTCCCTGGCATCTGTGATACTGTAGAGATGTCCTTAGGCAGAGCTGATGCCACGTTTGTTTGAAGTGGAACAGTGGGATGGAGAGAAGGCCCTACAGAGTCCAATCCGGTGTCCCTTCAAATATATCCCTGCCGCAGACTGCTGTATTAACGCTGGGGATCATAGCAGCATATCAGAGGTGGACAACTCAGGTCCAGAAAGTAAAAATCCAGACCAAGGTTTTGTTTCAACCAACCAGTTGAGTACTCTGTCACTGTGACTCTTTATACCCAACTGGTTGGTTGAAACAAAATCCTGGTTTGGATTTTTTACTTTCTGGACCTGAAATGTCCACCTCTGCAGCATATACACAGTGCCACACCTGAGACTGTTGACTTTGAGGTAATTGAGGTGCTGAAGGTATAAGATGCTCATTATTGTGCAGTAAAATCAATATGCTTTCAACTGAAGAAAACACTGTATTTTTTCTAACAAATGGTATGTAATTTGCAATGTATTACTGCCTTAATTCAGTGTGTCTTTGAATTTTGTAGTTACTATTATGAGTGATTATTTCCTTCCACTGAAAATATTATACTGTCAGAATATCATAAGATTTCCATTAAGAATTATTCATGTTATTAATGGGGGAAATTCCTGCCGGCTACAAACGCACTGCATGACCAGTGAAATATCCGCCTATTTTTATGCTGTTAAAAACAGCTTGACTAAATGGTTGATTTTAAATCTTCCTTTAATATCTTTATCTTAATCTTTATTTTATTTGCATGAACAAATACATTACCTAACTATGCAAAACTGTGTCATTAGGAGGCAATGAGAAAACAAATTAGCCTCATGTATTGTGATAATGTTTTCAGTGGAGAAGGTGATCAAGAGAAAATGACTCCTGTCTTAGGTTGTTAGCTAACGAATCCTTTATGACCGCCATATTGGTGATTAAAGACTTCTGACCATTAATTGGAAAAAAATAATTTAAAGACATCATCTATGTGAATCTGATTTTTTTTTGCCAGTCAGACTACAGCTGATTTCTGGAAATAAGTGGAACCCATTGCAGTTGTGCTGAACGCTGCTGTATCATGGCCAAAAATGGCAACCCTGACGATCAGTTACCTTCCTTGCTGCCATTGCCATGGTAACATACAAAACCAAACCATTTCTGGTTGCCAATATGACAGATTGACTTACGGAAAAATATTGGTTAAGCAAAGAGTTTTGATAAGCAAAACTATATTAAAACATGCATGCATTTTATAATGTGAAAGACCTGGTAGTATTTTATTAAGGTCCATATGTACAGACAGCTGGTGTCAAACCTGGAGTAACAGAAATTGCAAAAGGTTTGCATTCTCTTCTCTGAAGTCAAAATAACAAATATTAGTCACAATAAAATTACACAGATTCTCTATGAATTGCATTTAGTTTTGCAGTGATCTTCAGGGTGGTTCATCTTATTTACCATTATAGAGCAACAGCATCCAGAGTGTGGCTTTAATGTCCTCGGCTGTGAAATGGCTCATCTCAGATTTGGGTGAGACGGCTGGCGCTTAGTGATGCGACGCCAGACAGCTCTGTCTGTGCTTGTTAAACTGCAGAATCCCCTGAGGGTGGACGCTGATTTCCCTGATATGAGTGTTTGAATGTGGCTGCGTTGTAGTGCCCACTCATAACTACACAGACATTGAGTGTTTATGACGCAGCCTTTCACATCTATCCATCCATCTACTAAGCGCTTTCCCTAGTCAGGGTCATGGGGGCATGCAGCCTACCCCAGACTTAGGGCAATACACTGGGTACGCCCCGGACGGGGTGCCTATCATGTGGGTATGTAGAATGTAAAAGAAATTAGTTTTTTACACTCCTATTTTTTTTCAGTTTTTTCTTCCTTTTGATTTCAGAATTTTGATTATATATGATATTTTTAATTCATCTAATTTATTATGCATATTATCATGCCTCTTATTTATATAGATAAGGATTTATGCAGATAAAATTTGTCTGATGCAACAATAGACCCTTTGAAGTAACACTCATTGTGAGGTTTAATGGCTCTTGTCACGTGATTAGATTAGGTAACGTTAGATTGGCCGAGTTCTCATTCAAAACAACTGCACTAATGAGCTCGACACCTGGGCTCCCATTATGTCCCTGTATTCTGAGGGAGCCCGATATGATTTTCAATTTAAGAAAGACATGGCGAAGGGGGCGGGGGGGGGGACAGTAAGGGCTGAACAGGCTGTGGAGACAGCTGTCCCGAAGGAGATGGATGTGGTCCTGAGCGCGGCCGGTTATTTGCCTAATTACTGACAAATGGCTGCACAGAGGGGATAAATAAAAGGCGACACAGCCTCCCAGAGGCCGCTGGTGTCGGACAGGCGGCCCGCGCCATCCAGAGCAGCCAGCCCAATTTACTGATAAGGCTCTGGTTAGTCTCCTTATCTGCTAATCTGCCTTGCATCATGTTCTTCACAGTTACTGATCCGGTGGGAAGGAACCGCAATAGAACTGACCATTTAGGAGAACTCCATTTTCTTAGTCATATTCAAGAGGATTCAATCGCAGTTTTATAAAATGAAGTCTGATGTTAATTAAAAATATCAAAATATGCAAACAAGATAAAATCCCATTCTGCACATAAGTTAGCTCATAAGTGTTCTTCTGGGTGTATTTGTGGTGGGGGTTTGAACCACTAATTAATTGGGACATTTTCTCTTTTTGAGAGAAAGTCATCGATCCATGAGTACGGGCCAATTATTTCTGGTAGCTGCATTTAACAATGAGCGCCGCTGAGAAAAGCGGGCCGGAATTCTCCGGAGCCTAATTGTGGCATATTTATCCTAATGGGCGGCCAGTTTATTAAGGCCTTCGTCGGCCCTGTTGTTAGTGCGCGCGCTCATTAAGCCCGAGCGGCAGAGGGGAACACAGCGTCGCGGCAGTAAAGCGTCTGGCTTCCAGGACGGTGCGCGTGTGGTTTGTGCATTTGACTGCTGCCAGAGAAATTAAGCTGCTCTCTGATCCATTAATGTGTCAAAGCTTGAATCAGACGTCATTGTGGAATAATAAACAGTTATGATTCTGCAAAAAGCGTAATCAGCGAACGCCGATTGCACCCTTTTCGTTTAGAAATGTGACCTGCGGTTTTTTTCTCCTTCATTTGCAATATTTTTTCACCACTTGCTAGGTTTCGTGTCGCTGAAAGACGGAAGTTGATGTGATCTCAATTTGCCTTTCATGAGCTTGTAAATGTTCTCTGAATGGCCGGGCCGAAAGGCCGCACTGTGCCGGAGTGTTCTAGAAGCAATTTGGGTGCTGCGATTGAAAGGGGGGGGGGGGGTGCCCTTTGTTATGTTGGGTCTCAGGGGTGTTGTATCTCTCCTCCTCCCTTCCGATAATAAGCACAACAGCCTTCATTAAACCATGCAATGGCATGAGATGGAGATCTGTCACTGCTGGCAGAGCCATTCTGATAGATGCCCTGTCTGCATTCATATATATTGCTCCTGTTATTAGACAGATTCTGTAGAATGGTAAACCCTGACCCTCACCCATCCCTCTCTTTTTTTACGGGCAGTCAGAGTACGGTAGACTTGATCTTTTTAGCTGATACTGAATAAATACTGTGAATATGCATCCCTCCATTTTCCGTAGCTGCTTGTAGCGTACAGGGTTGCAGTGGCCCTAGAGCCCGTCTCCGGGGATTGGCCTGGATGGGAGAGCAGCTGCTCGCAGGGTGTATCCACGTGGGCACAGTCCCACACCATGGCCAGCTTAGAGGCACCAGCTGCGTGAGGAAAACCTGCTAACTACGCAATCGCATGGACGTAGGTGTGAATCCACGGCATCAGTACCGCATTAATGAGTACTTAATCTGGATGGAATAAACAGATTCACGCTCATGCATTAAGCCTCATGTTGCTGAAGCAGAGCAAGGTTCAACATACCTGACCCAAGAGTAAGTTCTGGGTCTGGGTATCCTGGGTGCATACCTGACATTACTCCTGGGTGCATACCTGACATTACTCTTTGGTGCATACCTGACATTACTACTGGGTGCATACCTGACATTACTCTTTGGTGCATACCTGACATTACTACTGGGTGCATACCTGACATTACTCTTTGGTGCATACCTGACATTGCTCCTGGATGCATATAATGCAGGCGCATTCATGTCATTGTCCTCAGATGTTGTAGTCAATCCTGCACTGAAGTTACCAGGCCCACCGCCTCCGGCTGCAGTGAAATATCCCTTTCCTGCATGACAGCCCAAATTGCCCCCATGCTGCCCTAGATCCGTCGCTTTCTTTGGGGGTGGTTGTAGCTGATGTTTTTGTTCTCAGCGGTGAAGAAGTCCAGCTGGACATTAGCTGTGAGGCCGCATACTCCTCAGAAGCATGAAGCGGGCTGGAAGCCGCCTCTGTCTGCTTCGACTCCTCCTCCATTACTCACAGGGGGGGGAGAGTAATGATCCCAGCAAAGGGAGCCAGGGGATGGACAGTAAAGGCACGTGGGGCAGCTCACCCCGATCCCATCAATCCTCATATTGATCTCCTCAGACCCTCTCTGCTTGAGAGGACTTCAGAAGCAGCTTCGTGATGTTGTCCTCCATGAAACATGCGGCGTCTTTGTCACACGCTCCCTAAGAGTGAAATGGGATCGAGAGTCATAACCTGTCAGACTGTAGATATGTCTGATCTTAGCATGTGTGTTTTGTGTGAATGCCAGTAAAACGGGACATATAATTCATCATGATAAATATAATCTATCATGTCTTTGATGACTTCCATACAGAACCAGATTAAGTCGTCACACGATACAAGGCAGATAATGTTTTGCCCCCCACTTCTGCCTGCGCATAAACATTTTAATTTGAGGTATATGGGTTTTTAAACATTTTATGTAATTATTCTTATTTATAAATTGCATTTATAAGTCTGTCTGTCTGTCTGTCTTTATTTTTATAAATTAGTTTGGGCCCTCTTGTGCAATCAGGCCCTAGACAGCTGCACTGGTTCTATAGCTTATCTGTATAAGTTGGTGTATTTAGAGAAGAGCCTTATCCATGCAGGTAGCAAGGGAGTTGCCCACTACTTCTTGAATTTCAGGTACTTAGCCTTTGCTAAAATATGGGCTGACAGCTATTTTGCCCCATTTATCTGAAACTGAACAGCGGAGTATTTGTGTGCAGTGTCCGTCGTATCCCTGTGTGTATCTGTGCAGTCTTTTTTGACTATGACCAATGAGCGATCACACGTTCTGTGGCTTCGGTAGGTGTGGCGTGGAACAGTGGCACGGATGCGTTACCGGCGCATGCGAGCTGCGCTCATCATCGTCCGGGCCTACCGCCGCTTCAAGGTCAAGTCCTACATACGTGAGGTCAACCGGCGTTTCAAAAACGTCCGTGCCATGAAGGACTACGGCAAGCACATCAAGTGGCCCATGCCTCCCAAAGTCCTGCGCAAGTTTGAGGAGGCCCTGAGGAGCATCTACAGTAGGTAAGGCCCAAATGCCGCAGCGGAACTGCAGACGCATTAAATGATTCTTCAGCTCTATGCTACATGGGTCATTCACTGAGACAAAATACCATTATTTTAAGTCATAGTGCAAATGAAACTAATAAAAAGAATATAAATATTGAGGCATACAGTGCTCACAGAAAGTGCTTGGATGCTCATAACGGCTGTTTTGGAACTATAATTTGGGTTTATTACTGCTTTAAATGAATGTTTTACTGAAAACACCTCTGCTTCTAATGTATGTTTTTGTAAATGAATGAATAAAGTAATTGTTGTAAGACCAATACATTTTCAATATTTTTACTGAATTAAGCAAGCATCCCAAGATACTCTGTGCGCTGTATAAACATCACCCATTAAAAAATGATACAATTAACCGCCTCCTTGTTGGATTCCTGTAATGGTACTGTGATACTGTCACACTATGTCAGTGTTGTAGTCATTGGATTACCATTCATGTATACCTTTAATCTTGACCATCGTCCCATCAATATGTACATATGCAGGGGGCCGAAATAGCCCCCAGGAGTATGGTACGACATACAAGAACGGACAGAGGCTGCAAATGCATGGAGAGCACAAGTGGCATAAAAGTGCAATGCAGACAAGTGCAGCACCGTGAAGTAAATACACATTTGCGTAACACCAGTAAAAAGGATTGTGTAAAAACCATTGTCTCCTGCTTTATGAATGGGGGTTTTGGGTTTCTGAGAGGGATGGTGCCCTTTGGAGAGGCGTGTTGTCACTAGCAGGTCCCTCTGTGTTAATTGCGGTTAGGTGGTGGGCCTGGACCCTCATTAAGAGCCTGTCCCCCGAAGAGATGCTGCAGGTGAGGGCCAAGGTAGCTACCCTGGAGTCTCTGAAGGGCCAGAGGACTGACCTGGGCATGCAGAGAGCCTGGGAAGGCAATTACCTGGTGAGTGAGAGGAAATTGGGGGGGTGTTTAATCCAGTGTGTAAACAGGTGGTGTTTCGGGTGTGTTTTAGGGAGATGGGGGCACACACTCATGCTCTGCGTTCGGTTTTTATCCCCTCTGTGCCTTCAGAAGCGAGACAGCCCCGAAACCGCATCGTCCTTCACTTTGGTGTCAAGCGACCTGCAGCGCAAAGACAAGTTCATGAGGGTTCTGTTCTCTTCCAACGTGCGAAAGGTATGACACCACCGTCCGGCAGCAAGAGCAACTCGGTCGCCTCAGTCCTGACCCTTATATGTTGTTTACGCCACAGGAAAGGTTCTGTACTAGATAAACCAGCACCAGTGACGGGAAAATCATGGACCTAGATATTTGTATTGAAATGTATGAAATATTTGTGTTCGTCGGTATCACTGCATTAAAATGCGTGGCACGTGACCTCAGATTATTATTGAATTCCATTTTATCTAGACCCCTTGAATGCTTCCCAGCCTGACTTTTAAAATTGTAAACTGGAGCCTTTGCTGGTGATGTCATCGACGGCTTGTATGTTGCAGATCAATCGATTCCATAAATCTGAAGACCGGGCGGTGCTGATCACCGATCGGCACCTTTACAAGATGGACCCGCTAAAGCAGTACAAGCCCATGAAGAGCATTCCGCTGTATAATGTACGTGTAGCTGTCTCTCCGCCTTCCTAAACGGCGGCTTTGATTAGCTCTGGGAATGAAATGGCATAACAAACATGCATGCCAAAGCACTAAGCCTAATTTTGGCATCTTGATATCTGCCTAACGATTGCAGTTAAGAATTGCTATTTATTATCCTTTAAATGGCACCTGTTTCAATTTCAGCGCACTATCGACATATGGTAAGTTCTGGGAATATGTGACTTCAGCTCAATGAGGTTTAATTGCAAAGTGATCATAGTGATCGAGCAGTTCCTTTACATGAAAAGACTAATATTGTCCTTACCAGAGTGGAAATACTTAAGTTGCGTCGATGTTGCTGCAGGGTTATTGAAATAGTGGGAGCCTTACATCTGCTTTGATAAATCCCCCAGTGACAGTGTGCCAGGCCTAGAGCACTAGCCTTGATGTGTCCCCTGAGGACGTTACTGTCTCCTCCTCTAATCTCAAGCATGAAGGTCTCCTTCGCATTTAATCTTTTCACTTGATTTGGCAACAGTACGTCGCATTCACAGCTTTGTTGTTTGCTATAAGTGCTATTTTGGAGGAAACCTTGAATATTCAGTGGGATTATAGCAAGATTAACCAGCTTATACCTGGAAAGATGACCTTGGGCAAGGCATAGCTTCCCCATTATGGATGGGAATGTAAAGGCGTATAATCCCACATAGACACTGCTGCCCCCCCCATCATAAGCGTAAGCTGCTCTGACGGGCCCGGCTGCTGACTGACCACCGTTACCATGACGAGGGTCCTTTAAAAAATGGGGGCGATGTATTACTGTTCAGCAGAGCATAAATCTGAGTGGGGGGGGACGAAAATGAAATACGGCTGAACAGCAGATAGGGCAATCAGAGCCGGTAGCTAATGCTCGTCTTGGACGGTGGAATTGAATGGCGTATTTGTGAAAGCTATTTAGCTGTGAGGACAGATGGGGAAAGGACAAACATTGTAAGGATGCAATAAAGGAGGCGATATTTATATACCGACCCTCAGTACAGACAGCTCAGCAGGAATCTGAAGGAGGGAGCAAGAGGTTTCAATGTGGCTGCAAGAGGAGCAGAATGAACGCAGTTAATGATAGAGTGATAGATAGTGGCCACTGCCGTGTGATTCTCTCTAGTTGTGCCAGAGGAAGACTGTTCATGCAAAAGAGGATTGCCGTTTAAGAGCCGCATTCAGGTTTGAGTGTAACCCGATTGCTATACCAAGGGTTAAACGACAGACGATCAAAAGACTGAATTGTCCTGTTAAACCCTCATCAGCCGCCCCCTTTATCTATAGCTGCGTCTGTGCTCCTGAAATAGATGGTCTCGGGGATCCATGCTGCTTCAATGGAGCCACTTGTCTTCACTAGATTCATCTGTCTGCCTGTGGTTCTTAGCTGTTAAGACAATAATTCGATTCTTTATCATTTTTATTCTTCCCTGTCAACAAAGAGCCTCAAAATTAAAAGAAATGCCTTTCTGTATCAACATCTCTGTTATTCCCC
>JAODJU010000095.1:27207213-27267446 GCA_026776725.1 Gnathonemus echidnorhynchus | reverse complement strand
GGGGGGTGTCAAGTCTCTCCCAGGCAGCACAAGGCTGGGGCCTCATTCTGGACTGGAAGCCACTCCATTGACCGGCACATACACACAAATAAATGTAGTACACTATATTCTTAGTATTCTGCTATGCTAAGGATTTAGCTGAGCTGGTGTGTGTCTATGTCTGTGTCTGTGCGCGCCAGTGTGCCAGTGCGCCAGTGTGCCAGTGTGCCAGTGCGCCAGTGTGCCAGTGCCCTTTGATGCCCTGCTAGGGCTCTGGGTCTCCGGGTCTCCGGGTCCCCGTAAACCTGAGCAGGAACCTGGTCATCAGTGACAGGTGGATCTCTAAAGAGATTGTGCTTCTTGTCTGGCCTTTCGTGTAGTAATAGCCAAGTGGGAAAGTGGAGCAGATGTTGCTTTTTGGCTTCCGTAATTAGTCATTATTAATTATTAAATTGCCGGTGAAAAGTGGCGGAGGGGCTGGGGGTGTGGCGGGGTGCCCCCCGGCCGCAAATGGGTCAGGCTGCATTGGGCACAGCAGGCAGCATCTGCTCATGGCTCCTGTCTTTGTGTCCCACTCCTGCCCTCAGCATCTCACACACAGTGTGATTACAGTATTATTACAGCTTTTATTATTATTATTATTTCTTCATTTAGCATCTCCCAAAGACTGTCAGCAGTGTTATTTGAGTCGCACTGCCTACAATTTGCCCTGTCTATCAAAGAACAGAAATGGAATTCCCGGCTCTGGGAAATTGTGAATATTCCTGATGTTCTCAGCGTCGTCTCACCCAGCACGGGGGGGGGGGTTCCCAAGCACCTGGCGCTTTCGCCTGAACAAATAAAAGTCCCCTCCTTTTATGCTCAAAGAGCCCTTTTTTGATAACCGATCATCATGCCTAATTTCCTGAGCCCACCCTGATCGTTAAAATTTACAGAGGGGAACCCCCACTCCCCGGTCAGCGGCCACGCCCCCCCCCCGCCCTTTGTGCCCCACAGAGCCTGTGTATGTCACTGTATATATATTTAGCTCAATGTAGACAGATCGTTACTGGACAGAGAAACAAGACGATCTTCCGAATATTGAATTTCTGAAGATCTGGTCTCTCTTCAGACTGTGGGCGGTGTTGAAGGCGTTCTACACTGACAGTGGCCATGTTGTCTCTCTCTCTCTCTCCCTCTCTTTGTGCAGTGAGAAGCGGAAGCTGCAGGTGAGCGTGGTCAGTCCCATCCAGTGCAGCATGAATGGCAGAAAGTGCACCGTCGTCGTGGAAACCAAGATCAACCAATCTCAGCCGGACTTCATCAAGAGCCGCTCTGGGTACATCCTGGCTGTGCCAGGGAGCTAAGGAGGGCCGGGATGGGGGATTCACGTCCAAGCCGCCTTTGAGGACACGTTTTCCTGTTGGTACCCTTATTAAGGGAGTCATTTTTATTTGGGAAAAATAGATGACAAATTGTTAAAATATACACAGTGATGCCATACCAAAGAAGAAGAGAACAAAAGGTGAATTGTGGAAAAATCTTAGATATGCTTCCTCCTTGCCACCCGAATAGCATTTAAGATGTGATTTTTAATCATGTATGAAACACACACACACCTGTACATAACTAATTAATGTCAGTTTAGAAACTAATAATACTGTTTCCTTTTTTTTCTATATTTTTTTATATGAAAAGAGGCATTTTGTTTAAGAAATCTGGCGTAACTCTAGCCATTATATATTTTGTTGTAATAGCCACACCCCTCCTTCATAGACCATGTGACTATGGCCTGCCCAATCACGCGTGTAGCCTTTGTGTGCAGGTCACTGGTGGCATACCTTTCTGTGCACATGCTGACTGCCAAGGAGGGAGCAAAGAAGCAGGTATACGCCACCCTAAGCAGAAGCGTGAGCGTATGACTCTGCACGTAGCGCGCGTGTCCTACAAGCTGGCTTCAGATATTCAAGGAATAATGCCTGTAGTACTCGTTTTAAGCAGCATTCTAATATCTGTTAGCTTGGCTTGATGAGCTGGGTGTGCTGAGCATATCCTGATAACCAAAAACTGCTTTTAAAGAAGCAGCGAAATATTTTAATTTATATGCATTTTTGCACCTTTTCTTATCCTTTTGTTTATATATGTTGTTTATATAAATTTACCTACACTCAGTGTGTGCGTGTGTATGAATGATAGGCATTCCCCTCTGTGTATGTGTGTGTGTGTGTGTGTGTGTTTTATATTCACACACCCACTAAATGCTAATGATGACAGCAGACAGGAAGCATTAGCGTCTGTCATTGCAGTGTCTCGCTGACTCTGATTATAACCCAGTCGATGGCTGCAGCACTCCCGAAATGCCCTGCATGCCTTAGCATCTGGATCTCAGGGAGACGCACAGAGATGGCCAATGACTGCTCATGTCATCCGTTCATGTTTTCTTTGTGAAGTGGTGGGCTATCACTAGGCGATTGTGCAGTATGTTGTCTCGCAGATTTTCACTTTAGTCAGTATGTTTTATTTCCTAAACCTGCTATAGGTTACACATGGGCTTGCAGGTCCTAATATCCTTGAATCCCAAATGTCTTTTGATCAGCTCCAAAACAAGTGAGATCAAACACAGCTAATTATTATCACTCCGATATCGCTGTGCTGCAGATTACAGACTATAATGCTAATGATGACAAAGAACCAGTCCGGTTTGTTGTATTCAACGTACAAGTCAACAAATCTACAGGTCACCCCAATGGGTAGCCTTTCAATGTCTTAGCTGAAACTGCTCTCTGATGGATTGTGCCCCTGCTATAGTTTCCTTAAGATCAAGGGTAAAAGGGTCTTAAGGGGCTATAAAGGGCCGTTTAATTTGTGAACTGACTGTCACAATGGTGGTATCACTTAACGTTACCGTCCAGTTTGTCTCTAGCCTGAGTTAATTAGCTGTTTGAGTCCTGCTCTGGAATAGTCTAACCAAATCAATACCTTGGTGGATTAATATTTTCACAGCTCTCTGTGTAGTTATATATAAAGATGTATTTATATTATATGAATGACAGGACCTTCCCATCATGGAGTTTTGCTCTCGTTGGTCAAGGTTTTGGAGTCTCCCAATTCAAATGACATTCATTAAACACAAAGCTGTTTCCTCTTCAGCCACACTGTTTATGATGTAGTTGGCATGGTATAGAAATTTTCTCGTATTCTGTTGCATTGGACTGGCTGTTCAGATTCAGAGTTAAACATCCTTCAGGCTGTAGTTACAGAGGTAATTCAGTTTATGAAAAATAGACATACTTTTCAATTATCAAGGGAGAGCCAACATAAGTCAATCTATAACCATGATGTCAAAATGACATTACATTACCACCATTCGTGCTTTCAGTCCTCATTCAGTCTAGTCTTTCCGAGTAGGATATTGAAGTGAAAATCAAAGGTGTTTATTTGAGCTTATTCCATTATTTGTGAGCTTGCTTGTGATCCACATGTTTCTGATCATTGTGCCCCCCTCCTTTCCTCTGCGCTTCAACAAGTCTCTGTGCAAAATATTGACTCTGTTTGACTGAAAGAGATGTGGGGAGTTTTAAAAGGGAACTCCCAGGGTGTCTGGCCTAGTTAGAGCAATTCCAGGAGAGGGAGCGAGTGCCAAACTCAAAGAAATCCGTGATATTTTCTGACAACATCATTGCGTTGGGGTTTTGTAATTGCAAATTAATTTTAATGTCATGGGGTAGCTGATAAAAACACCTCTGTCTGGGTATGCGGGAGGTGTACATGTGGACATGTGACATAACATGCCATTCCAATTAGCTACAATTAAATTACAGAGAGAGTTTGTGGATGGTCCTTAAACATCAGCAAAACATGACGTTTAGGTGCTGGGACCCCTAGGGAGGGGGGGGGGGGGGGTAAGGTGAAGCCTATTTTCAATGAAATCACCAAAAATGCATTTGACTTTGTTACTCTGGCAATGAATTTTGAACATCATCAGCAAAGTCGCTCTTCCCAGGTACCACTGGCTGCTGTATAACTCAATGCACAGTCTGAGTCTGAGCTGTGTCACCTGCCAGGTTTAAGGCAGATCTGCACAGAGGTAAAAAAAAAATAATTGGCGTTGTTCTGCAACAGAAGTGGGGGCGGGGGGGTGTGAGCTGGCTGCGCTGTCTGTCCGCTGTATCCGCAGACCTGACACCCCCTCACAGGGTGCTGGCCTCCTACAGTGAGACATGTGCCTCTCTTCTCCAGTTGGCAGATGCTCCTTCCCATAGCACCGTGTGACCTGTGGTGTGAAGAGGCAGCCTTTGGCTTGGCAGCCGCCTTGCCTGAGGTGTGCCTACCCCGCCTCTGTGATGTCTGGGCGGGCATGGCTGTATACCAAGCAAAACTGGGGTAAAAATGCGAGATGATGCCTTAAGTGCAGTACTTCAGCTCACCATTTTCACGCAAGTGGATGAAAACGCCAGTAAGGCAGGGTGTTCTGGTACTGTGCTCGTTCCCATTTTGCCAGTCCAGTTCTTCCTCACCCAGACCTCAGTGCTTCGATCATCTTCATTTAACATCCCCTCACCTTCAGTAGTTTCAGCATCTTAGACGCAGGTGTGTACAAAAAGATATTTTGCTCCCAAACAAACTGATGCTTCCTGTTCATTACCAGACTTACTGTCCAGACTGGAGAATTGTGCCATCCCATAAAACAGCACTGGTCCCATAATTTCCATACCTTGAGCAAGGAGGAAGGAGAATCAGTCAATGTTCTGACTCATAAGTTGCAGTAGCCGCATTTAGAATTCAGCGGTCTTGACATTTCTGCTTTGATGCATCGCTGTTGCTGTGGATTTAGCCATGTTGCTGGTGTCAAGTCTGATATTAGCAGATCTGCAAATGAACAACATTTAGCGCATAAATCTCCAAAGGAATTGAGCTATAGAGATGTAGGATCTCATGGAGCAAACGAGTTGTTAACAAACATCCGAAGGTGCCTCTAACTTTCGGAACTGGAATCTCGTATTTTTGGTCACACGTTGTCATTGGCCCTTGCCCAAACCTTGGCTTTTTTGTGTGTTTGGATGTCTTAATGTTAAACGCTATTTAAAATTGGAATTATAATTCAGAAAAATTATTTAGCGAGTCGGAGTGTTCATTTATCAGGCTTAATTAAATCACAGCAGTTCACACGCTCCTGCTGGGAGCACAGGTGGCTCTGTACTCTGCCGCTGCTGTGGTCGGTGACAGTAGAGCATCAGAGAGAACGTGGTTTGTTTATACCCGGTGCTGTACCCTCGATACCCGGTGCTGTACCCTCGTAGCCATCCCATTTGGGGAGCCTTCTCCGCTCTGGGTAATTGACCTTGTGACGGGAAGCTGATGCTTAATAATTCCTAATCGTGGTACTTTCTCCTCATTGTCTTTTCTCTCAAAATTACTTTGGTTAAATCAGAACATTCTTGGAAATGAGGTAAAGGGAGCTACCTTTCCCCTGCAAATGAATGTGTGTTTGTTTTCTGTAACCTATAAATTATTTTAAAGGGAACCATTATGAAAAGTGCTTACAGTTTATATCAATATATACATGGTGCATACAATGTTCTATGATATAATTTTAATGATTCTTTTGTGACATCACCTATCACTACAATCAGGTATTTTTATGGAAGCAGATGTATTACTGACACCCATTTTCCTGTTTTCAATGCTCTTGGGTTTAAAAAGAATTTTGGCCTTAAGTAACATTAGCATTAAAATCCTATTCTGTTGTTTTGTTTTTTGTAACATTAAAGTCATTCCACTCGGAAGCAGTGTCTTCATGACCATCAGCCCTTACCTTGGGTTCATCCAGCTTGTTTCTCCGTATAACGACAGCAGCATTTCTTATGGGAAAGTCAGAGATCTGATCCCCTCTTGAACCCCATTCTCAGCCATGAAACAACTGTCTCCACCATTCGCAGCTTATTCTTTGCATTTTCACAGCCGTTGAGCCTGATGACTTTTATTTTATTCCTCCAGTAGGGCCTACAGTGCCCAGCATCTTATATGAGGTGAGGTGAGGGCAGTAGTTTGTCTGTTAGTAACAGGGCGTAATTGTCATTTCAAAGCTCGATGTTTCTGCTTCACTCAGTCGCTCTTTGCTTCCTCGGTGTCTGTCTGTTTAGTTTCCTGATGGAGGACTGAAGTTATTGGATGTGGTTAGATGCTGGTCTACCTGTAAAACCTATGTATCGTTGTGATCTGGTGTTTAGCAATACATATGAATATACATATATATCTAAAACTGGGTGTTAAATCAGAATCTCTAGGAAGATCAAGGGGGGCGCCTCTGGTTTATGGGCCCTGTGAAAGAATATCATACTGAGCTCCCAAACCAGACCAATCGAATCATGTTCCAAGCTTTTTAGGGCTCCCATCCATTAGGGGCCCTTGGAATCATCCTAATTCCCCCCCCTTTATGGTGCCCCTGAAGATCAGGTATAGTTCTGTTCATAGAATAGAATAAAGTTAAAAACAATTAGAAATCTTACTGTATTTAACTGTTTTGTGGCCTTGCTGCATGTCGTCCTTGATCAGCATATTTGATGAGGTGTTTTGACAGGATAAACCCTTTGGTAATCCCACGCACACTGCGTCCACTATCAGCCAAAACAAAAAGGGCCTCTCAGTGTGATGTGCAGCCCACAGCATAGACTAAATACCAAAACTTCTCCCTCCATATATGGAGTTAGGGCATTTTAAATGTGTTTTGGTGTTTTTGTATGCCTGTTTTCATCTTCTAATGGATATATCAGCACTATGTTAAATACATGCAAGGCAATATTTAGTGCTGTAAGAATGTACTAGAGCACGCAACATTTTTATAATGCTGGATCATTTGTGTATTTGTCAATAAAAAATTCCTAACCGGAAGCTGTCCTGTTATTCTCTTGTTTTTTTATGCTTTTGCTCAGTTGAAGTCATGTGAAAGCAAATCGCCTTGGTGTAGCAACTTATACTGCTGTAAATCTACACCTTTACCTGCCTGAGGTCATGCCCTTTTCATGTTAGCATGTAGCGCTGAGACCCAGACAGGGAGTCCCTGTAGATACTTTGATTTTTTTGTAAGGACATACGCTTTTGTAAGGACATACACACCCTTTCTGAAGACCTGGACCCTGCAAGGACCAGCAAACCATCAAAGAATTGGAGTATTAGTTTTAGTGCTGAAACTGAAGATGTAACGATCTCTCGTCACGTCAGAGCTGCTGTGGGGTTCTTGCTGACTTCCTTGCAAACTGGAGTCTGCAGCAGAGAAGCTCCATCAACTCCAGAGAGTCTGCACTCATCAGCCAGCTAAGGGTGTCCTGTTTAATTGGCCCATTGACTCATTTCCTTACAAAATCAGAAAGTGAAAATTACACCCTGTGAAATGTTTTGTTGACACATTTGTGCATTTATTCATTTTCATTTCAACTATATTGGCAAATAAAGGAGACATTTAACAATTTATGAAGAACGGTACACTCTACAAACATTTATTCATCCCTTGCGAATGCAATTTCCTTACCTGTAAAAGTTTGTTCACCCCTACATTAATCATCAAATGAAACACTTGAAGTTGTCAAGTCTGGTTTGGTCGTAGACACTGAAGTATTTAGTAAAGCCATGTCATGGTAAATAGCTCCCTAAGATCCTCAGAAAATGCCTGTGAGCCCAAACATCTTTAATGTTCCATGGCCTCTCCAAACTCCTCCCATGCAGGAGTTTTCCCTCAGGGACCGAGTTACCGGCAACCTTTCTGGCCTGCTGGTATCTCAGGAGACCCTCATGCAAACATCACCCTGGAGTCCACCTTGTTCAGCCTAACAGCTTCCTTCAGCACAGGTGTCCACCAGTGGCTCCTAGTGCGTTACTGTTATAGGAAGTATCAACTGTCTTCAGCCGCTGGAACAATTAGACACTTGAAGGTGATCCTTTCAGGCACGATGACCCCAACCTCATTTAGCATGCTGGAGGTGTGCATTAAAATGTATTTTGCATTAAATTTTCAGCCAGATATTCCCAGCAAACCCTGAGTGCTTGTCTGGATTGTCCTGGTCCATCTGGCCTCCTCTTCATGTATCAAATCCAACTCACCACCAAGTGGCCATCTGTCTAGCTCGAGTCAGATAACATGAGTATACAGTTTATCATCTATAGCACCGAAGTTCATTAACAATTTACCATTTGGGTTCAGATCCAGGAGGCTCTTCTTCCCAGTCACAGCGCTCTAGGTATCTCCATCATTCTTCACAAAAACACTGAAGTCCACCAGTGGGACTGTAGAGCCAGTAGGCAGTACTCCTTCACACCCACTTTCTGTCTTTGATGCATTTGCAAAAAAAAAAAAATAAGTCGGAGTTTTCCCCTCTCCAGATTAGTCACGTAGAGGCAACTCTCATGTCCTCTGGGAAAATCTCCAGCAGCACAGCCCTCAGCCTGGAGCTTGTAAGTATCCCCACTCCTGCCGTTCACCATGGGGAGCTCCAGAGTAGCAAAAACTCCACACCCAATTAAGAGGTCTGCCTCCAGTGTAAGGCCGACTATATCTAGCCAGTACCTTTTTATCTTCCACAGAGAGGAAACACTCCACATTCTAGTCTGTATTGCCATGGCCTGATCTATGGGGGGGGGGGGAGCTTCCCTACACATGCTTTTCCTGCACTCTCCTGAGCACCTGCTCCTTCTGCCCGAACAATTGAAAGTGCCTCCCTTGTAGGTCCCCACTTCAACGTCCGACGGTCACGCAAAATTTACTGAGCACCCGCTAAAGGAAACCCACCCTGACTGGCAATTGTTTTTGCCTGCACCAATTGAGCACAGAAAGTCTGTGTCTGTTACGTGGAAGGATATCCTTGTTCGTTGTGGTTGTTGTCTTGAGAAGTCGTAATATACATGTAGGTGGTTCTTGCTGGGGGCAACTGCAGCCTAATGGTGAAGGAAGAGCACTTGTGATTGAAAGATTGCTGCCCACATAGCCCTGGGCTATCCAGAGCAAGGCACTGCTCCTCGCTCACTGAATTACCTGCCCCCTCCTATGTTATAATATCACATATGGGTTAAGTGTCGAGGGCACATTTTGTTGTTGTGGGTGTGTCACCCAATGGCAACTAATCATTTTCACTCACTCATTTTATTAGCCCGTAAAAGTACTCAATTAATGATGCTAAAATTATTTGACTAATTAAGTGGGAAAAAAAACTAATTTTAAATAAATGTTCAATATCAGTTGAAGACTCACAACTTGGGGAACTTTGGAAGTGTCATGCAAAAATGCAAGAACTGGATTTTACTGAGGAGACCAAATGGCAATAGAATTCTGATTAAATATAGATTTTACTTATTTAAAAATGTTTCAAAGTGCTAAATGTACATGTTTTAACTGTAGATTTACCTGCATCTCAAAAATAATGGGAAAAAGAGTGCAAGATAACCGTGACAGGCAAGGAGGGGGGGCATATACACCCCTTTTGTAGTTTGGCTTCATTCCCCCCCCCCCCCCCCCTATAAATAGACATTTGCCTTTATATTAAGTTGTGTCCCCCATGTCAAACTCTCTCCTATGCCTTTGATCCTCATGATGGTATGTACTGTAGATCACATGGCAAACACGCTCAAGGGTGCAATACTTAAAATAAATGAGTAGATACATAAGCACTTGTTTAAAGAGTCCATCATGCAATAATGAAAATTAATTCATTTTCAAAAGAACACAAAGGTTATTGCTACAAATTGAAACTTCATTTGCATTTGAGGTCGTCCCTGGAGCCCTGCCTCGCATCCTCTATACTTATGCTATCCTTGTGTCTTATGCAGCCATGCATCGCTGCTCAGCCTGCATTGGTGTGACCGCGCTGACAAAGGACTCTCACTGCACACGAGAACCAAGTGGGAAACAAAAGTTCAGCAGGTCAGGGGCAGTCAGTGGGTACCCAGAGGTTGAAAGTGCCCTTCAAGATACGTCCCCTTCATAGTGCCCTAAACCCAGTTACCCATCACCACCCTCTTGAGAAATGCCGAATGAGAGTGGGACACTGCCTTATTTTATTCTACACACTCACAGTCACCCCCATCCAGTCTGGCACGTGTTTCTTGTCCTTCTCACTCTTGTTCCTGAGGTCAACAAGCACCTGGGTGAAGCAGCCTGGGTCACAGTTCATCTGTGGCGTCTTTGAGTTCTCCTTGAAACTCACAACCAGTAACGGCTCGAGGAGGTAAATGGTCTCATTATCCATGTAGGGACAGGAGAGGTAGGAGCAGGTGAGCACCCCTGTCTGTATCTTGTGCTGAGGACTCCTCTGAGGAGACCATATTGCCAGGAAGGATGAAGGTCCTGCCAGCCCTGCAGCTGCGGGGACTGACCGTGCAGCAGCATACGAACAGAAAGAAGTTTGTTGGGGTGCAGTGTGTGTGGAGCAGTCTGTAGGCATCCTTCCTGTTGGACCTCAGGTGTGGTCAGGGGCCAAAGATGCAGATAACACCCATTTCGTGGCTCCGCATTAGTGCAGAATTGTGGGCTGCAGAAAATTAACGTTAGTGAATTTGGGTGTTGTTCCAAAAATCCACTTTCAGCTCCTACCATTAATGGGGGTCCTGATTGAAAGAACCAAGATGGACTTAACTGGACCTCTAGACTGCAATGTATTGGGGTGCTGGTTTTTGTTAGTGGACTGGGACATGGAATGCAGTCAGTGCTGGGGAAGTAGCTTGGGTCACCAGCTAAATCACAAGCTGAGTATAAAGACTCATGGAGTCATGGAGTGTTCAACTGGCTGGATGAAACTCGGTCTGGATTTGTACTATCTGGACCTGAACTTTCCATCTCTGTCTGTAATGGATCACTTTTGTGAGTAACTTTCCCAACACTGGATGCAATTCACTGGAAGCAGCAGTACCTCTCTGCCATCTGGCCTCTGAGTCTAATACAGAGGTTCTGTTTTGATTTTTCACCAAGGTTTGGAATCCTGAATTTTGACCGATTGAGGCACAGAATGTCATGAGAACTGGAGGACCTGTGGCCACTGCTGGATGTGAAAGTGATTCAATGTCTTTCACTCACAAATGGACAGATTAGTAGAGTTCTTTGGTGAAATAATAAAGCCCGTGTTTTGTTTGTTTGTTCTCACAGAAATTGTTTGGTATGACGGAGATTCTTCAGTCATGCCACTGGCTTTTCCTTTGTTGCGACTTTGTTGTTTCTACTGGTGGAGAAATTAAGAATCCAAGAATCCAAGCACCTCTCAAAATCTAATTCAATACATTCTAGACCTGAAAGCAAAACTTAGTTCACTGGGAACACTGGAGTATTGTTCGAAATGGACATGAAAAGGGCCAAATCATGCAACTCCTCACCAGTGGAAGAAGTGGTTATATTACTGCACATGCCTGTGCTTAAATGGTTGGCCAAGTGGCAAATGTTACTTGTGGTCATATGACAAATTATGGCTGTAGATTATTAGGATACATAAATCGATCTGGGAAGTTCTAGGTTTATTATATTAACCTAGGAAATCCTAGGAGAACTACAGTGTGCTCATGGCTTTCGGATTAGTGATCAGGCTGCTTGCCTCAAAAAATTCTTCATAGATATCAATATGTTGCCTTTTCCTATGAGCTTCCAGTTTACTGTTATATGTGTCCTGCATATGATCTGGAAAATGGATGTATGTCATGTTCACATTTCACTGCTCATTGCTTTTCAGTTAAAAAAATAGGCAGCATTAACAATGCTTTCAATAAAATCCACTTGATAACAATTCCTTGTTTTCTTTCATTTTTGACATTTAGTCACTTGGAAACAGCCGTCTTCCTGACCATCAGCCCCCATATGATGGCTTTATCAAACTTTTGTTTCTCCATTAACTGGGAAATATAATTTCCTCAGTAAGTCTGTTTTATGCTGCCTGATGGAGAAACTGAAGTTTTGGTTCAATGTTTATAGATCACGTTTTATTTTAAGTAAATTCTGTGGTGATTCTGTGGACATCGTTCCCAGCATCAGGCAAAACAACAAGGGTGTGTTGCTCTGAAACCCCACTAACGGGAAAGATTAAATATGAAACATTTTCCCTCTCTGTGGAGGTAAAGCATTTCATGGTGATTTATGCATTTTGTTCATTGTGTGGTGAACATGCAAGCACACTGCTGAGTACATGTAAGGCAATATGAAGTGCGGTAAAACTGCATTAGAGCATGCAATATTTTTATAATGCTGAGTTATCATTTTTGTATTTGTCCATTAAAAAAAAAAAAAAAAAAAGACTCCTAACCGGAAGCTGCCCATGTCGTCTTTTATCCTTTGAAGGATCCTTTTTTGGATGTTTGTGGGGGGCGGGGGGGGGACACACCATCACAATATCACAATGTCATTCAGGACCTGTAGACTCCCTCAGTCAGCACTGACCAAAAATGTGAGTATTGGTATGATGACGACGCTGAAGGAACTGAAGACACAGACACGGCTCCCATTTGTGCGTCATGAACGATCAGTGCATTTTAATTTCCATCACAGTACAAAAATAAATAAAAATAAGCTGAAACAAACAAACAGAAGGTTCAATTACAGCGACAGCTTTTTTAAATAAACAATTGTATTGGCTCAACACCTTGGTCCCACCCCCTCCCAACAGTCAAACCCCACCCAAAACGCTCCTTTCTTGTTTTCAGACACCCCACTTCCTTGTGTCCCTTGGCCCCATAAGAAAACAAATTCATTCATTCATCAGTACAAACACACACTCAGTCATTCTACACATACTCATACACACATGCAGTCATTGAGAAAGCCTCTCATTAAATTCTAATAACACTATTTTTTTCCAACAAAGATGTACGCAACAAGATACACAAAAAAACCAAAGAGATTTTGAACAATTACTCATCTTTTTTTTTTCCTTTTTTTTTAAGCTTTTTAAAGTATTTTCCAAACAACTACTTCGTGTTGCAAGTGAAAAATGGCACATTTCTGTGAATCAGGGTAGCTGAATTAGAGTCAGCCAGAGGGATCAAAGTGTCCCCCCCATTACTGACGCTAAAAGACTCCCACGCCCCACAAGCTTGAGAATGTATCGCATGTCAAGCTGATTCTCCCTATTGCGTTACCCATTGGCACAACGGGCAGCCGTGGTCTTGACTGTAGATTAAGAGTCACTAGGGCAGGCTCAGTCCATGAGCAGAGCAGATACTGCACCTGCATCTCCAGCTTCATGAAACGCTGCTTTCACAGGCACGGCGCCACACCTTCACAGTACCAGTCCCACATGTCTTTGTCTTCGCTGAAAAAGCATTTATGGAGCATTCAAAGCCAAGTTCTATAAGATAAGAAACCCATTCTTTTCAGGATGGAACTGTTGTGATAAAGAAAATGAATCAATGTGTGCATATATTTGTCATTTTTTTTTCTTTTCATTTTGAGAACGGAATTTGAAAGACACAAATATTGAAAGAAAGCATGCACAGTTGATCTCTGTTGGTGTGGTAATAAAGTGGGCAAATCATAATTTCTTTTTGTATATCAGGTTCCGCTTGTTCTCGTTTGTGACCGTAATCCACCCTTAATTCTCTGGCTTGTAAAATGATGCTGTATTACATTGTGTTAGCAGCTGCAGCCTGGGAGCCCAGAGGAGACTCCCTCGCCGTTTTTGCTGTTTGCTGCTGGAGATGACCTGGGCTTCTCTCTGGCTTCCTTACAGACTGGAGTCTGCAATAGAGAAGTTCCGCCAAACTCAGGTGAGTCTTACACTCCCCACGCAGCCGAGGCCGCCCTGTGCTTTACCTGCGCACTGATACATTGCTACTGTCATGCTTTTGGTCTCTGCCGTCAGCCATTAAGGTATCACACTAACACCATTCTCAAAAAGCCCCATGTACTCTTGGCAGAATCCCCAATGAGAAAAACAATTTCTTAGAAGTTTTCTCTAACTCAAAATGATCTGCATCTGTGCTACTGATCACCGTGAATCAGACTGATTTGTTTTCAATTAACTAATTGCTATAACTGCTAGGCGGACTTCTACAATGAATATTTGCAGCCAGCAGTGCCCTGTGCCCTGTACCAAACTGATCGATGGATGCCCTGCTTTCTTAATATTTCTACATGACCGCTCTACATCCCAGACGTCAATGAAAAAATATTCACTAATCATTTTTCTAGTGACTTAATCGCATCCACAGTCTTCATTCCTGTCAAAAGGACTCCCGCAAGTTCCCAACGAAATTCTTTACAAGATCTTCTGTGTTCTACAATTGCCTCATTAAGAGCTTTTGACAAGTTCCGACATATTCTCTTCTCCTTACTGATAATCACTGAATCAATGAAGAATACACAATTTGTAATTCTAAAATTATTTTGCTAATGAAACGAATAAATAAAACCATGTTGAGATAAACATTCAGTGTCAACTGAAAGACGTGTGTCATACGTAGCTTGCTGACCTTTGGTGTGGTTATTCAAGACCTACTGGATTTTCATCAAAGGTGTGGCACTAGTCTAAGACAGTTTGTGAACAATAAAAAGGTGGGAAGAGGATTTCGATTAAATCCAAATTTAACTCATAGTCCATTTTTCAAACAATGCTGAATATTCTTGATTTAAAAGAAAGCATTCTCTGTAGATGCACCTGCTTCACAGATATGACGGGAAATGCATGCAAGCTAACTATGACCTTCATTAATACCACACAGATTGCATGGTAAACATGCACAAGGGTACAATTCTAAAAATAAGTAAATGAGTAGATAAATAAACATTGGTTGCCAAGAGCCTGTTATGCAATACTAAAATTAATTTATTTCTTTTCAGATGAAAACAAAGTAGGTCATAATTAACAATTGTTTTTTTTTTTTTTGCATTCATGGTCATTCAATCAGCCCTGCATCATCTACCCCTCCTTTCTCCCTCATGCTCATGCCTCCGTTCTGGTTTTGCACTGCAGGACCCAGTAATGGATGGCATATTTGAGTCCATACTCTTCTGACTGCTCTCACTTTCATTGCACACCACCGCTGTGAGGGACACGAACGTTCAACCAATCAGTACCAGCTAGTCAAAGGGAGATTGTTGTTGCCGCTGTTCGCTCATGCATATTGGCAGAGATCAGCTAAGTGTACAGAGCCCAAAGACCACCCTATGACATCAGAGCGGCATGAAACACACTGAACCCTCAGTAACACCAGCGAGGGAGAAACAGAGGGGTTGCAACATGTTCGGTCCAATCCACATTCCGAGTTCTGGGATTTTTTTTTTTTACTTTTTTCTTCTTTTGTTTTGCTTTCATCTTCTTTTTTTTCCTCTTTTGCTTTGAATATTTTTGTGTCACGTATATATAATAAGCAGAGGATATGCTCAAGCCTGGCATTTCATTAAATCTAAACATACACCTCAGGGCCAAGGTCCTGAGGAAATGTTAACTAATTAAACAACTAATTTAAACATTTTTTTTTTAAAGTACTTCAGACATTATGCATTCGTTTCCTCTTTTTTGGTGTAATACTTTTAGGCCTGCATTAGGTGGTAGTGGGTTAAACCAGGTAAGACGTTTGTCCCTCTGCAGCTTCTGTAGTTTTAGGAGGGAAGAGTTTGCATCTTCATTCATTCTGCCATGTAGAAAATCAGTAAACAGATCTCCAACCATCTTAGTGCAGTTTAAAGCACTAAAATCCATTTGATCTTGCGCCATAGCATCGGTAAACATACTGTGTATGGTATCAGTCATTTCCCACAACTTTATTCAGTTTAGATTTATTATTACATATTGTAACCGCAAGTTGTATGCTACCTTTATGGCACATTTCACTGAATGTGCCGTAAACCTAGTCATCTATCACCACTCTCTTGAGAAATGCCAGACAAGAGTAGACCACTGCCTTGTCTTCCACTCGACCCACCCACCCCCACCCTCACCCCTGTTGTCCCTCACCGGTCCAGTCCGATGAGCAAGCGGCTTCTTTCCTCCTCCTTCTGACTCTCGTTCTTGAGGTCAGCGAACACCTGGGTGAAGTAGTGCGGGTCAGAGTTGATCTGCAGCATCTTCGCGCTCATCAGGTTTATGATGGACAAGCAGCGGTCCCAGAAGGTCTCCTTGGAACTCTCTACCAAGAATGGCTTAAGGGGGTAGGAGATCTCGTTGCCCATGTAGGAATAGGAGAGGTACAGGCAGGTGAGGAGCACCGCCTGAAGCTCATGCTCAGTGGCCACCTCTGAGGAGACCACATCTCGGCACAACATATAGACGAAGACCACGTTGGCAGGAGTGATGAAGCCCTGGTCCTGCCAGCCCTGGAGCAGCAGAGAGCGGTCCACACTGCGCAGCCACAGCACCGGGTCTGTAGGCGACAGATGCTTGAGTCGGTAGCATCTTCGGCACAAGAAGTCACCCAGGCATCGTAGCAGCTCACTGGTGGAGGCCTGCACTATCACCCGCTTTGGAGTACCTGGGACAGCAGTGGAGCTAGGCAGAGGTACCTTCTTGACAGACGAAGCCACATTGCTGGAGGTCTTGGAGCCGGGGATCACTGGGGCAGCTGGGTCTTGGGTGAAGGTGGAGAGGTTGGCACACGACTGGGACTTCTTCAGGTTCTCATTGTTAAGATGGGTGACGTTGTTCTGGTAGGCGGTATTGGGCTGCACTTTCTTGGAGCCTTTCTTCTTGGCTGAGACGGCCACGATACGCTTCCAGGGCAGCACGTTGATGAGTGAGTGCCGCTTCACGTTTTTGTCTTTGGCGTTCTTGCTATTCTGCACAGCCGTATAGGGGCCTACAGTGGCGGGCCCGTCCTCAAAGAGCCCCGCTTTCCGGTAGCTGGGGGACAGAGACAGCACAGTGCCCATGGTTCCCTCTGTGCGACGGGGACAAGGGCAAAAAAAGATGCTAGCCTCACTGGCGTATGAGCGAACCAAATAGAGAAGGTGAGGCAGGATCAGTGTCTGCCTCACTGCTCCCAAGTCTGGAGATCCTGCCTACAAGAGCCAGATTCTCTCAAGCAAACACACCGAGGTAAAAGACTCCTCTGTAACGGCTGTGACGATGGATCCCTAGACTTTAAGTGCTGCTTTTATTTCCCTGTTTATCCTGGAGAAACAGAGGAACTTGAGCCTGTGGGAGGAGAAAAGGTGTCGTTGTTACAAATCCGATTACAAAGAATTATTTTGATTCTCTCAGTATTTATCATGAAAGGTCTTTAGTAGTAATTTTTGTGTGATAAATATTGTATTTAATTTGACAAGAGACAGTTGTGTGCCAGTTCACATGAAAGCTGAGACAAAAGCATCTGCAGTGAGGGTGATAAAATCAAAATTGGGAATCGCTATATCTTTTGCATACACATTCACCTTTTTCACCTTCACTAATAATCAATACATATTATACATATTATATAATTATTATACGTGTTATCCCTGTTTCATCGGTGCCCAGACATTGCAGGATTTTGCCTTTATGTTGAGGATTGAGGTTTATTTTAATCCCCAACAAAAGAGTTAAATATAGTAAAAAGGTACTCAGAGATGTATTCTGTCCTATTTCTTGTGTAATGCCTGTACAGGCATCCATCCATCCACTGGTGTCTGAACCTCACAGGTCTCCCTCATAGCTCACAGACGCTTACTGGGGCAGATCCATTGTATAGTGACCACAGCTGCTGAAATGAATTTGTTACTGGAATGGGATGTTCTGAAATAAAACGTCAAAATGCCTGCACTGAACTTATTCCAGATGCAAACATATTTACTGTACAATGATAAATGATAAAGAATAATATGAAGTTTTATTTATAAAGAATTATTATTTTTAAATGCATTTTAACGTTTCCTTAACATATTATTATTATTATTATTATTATTATTATTATTATAGGCCTAAAAAGCACATGCTTTTATTCATGTATACATGTCGCTTTTGTTCATATATGTATAAGACAGTCTGGCTATTGTACGTATTTAAGTTATGCTAAAATCTATAAAATCTAATCTAAAGTTATCGTAAAGCATTAATATAACAATACCTTTTTTATTAGGCTACTATATTATTACAGTAGGGTCTATACTTATTTTAATCATGAATAAGATTGCCTGCGTGTTTTGTGACGAGTTCTACACTTGGGATATGGCATATAATAAAGAAATAGCCTTGTGTTATTTTTAAACTAGGATCTTATAAATATGTATATATTATTGATATTACTCGGTGTAACCCAAATTCAGACGACGTATTTTAAATATTTGAAATCAGCCTCCAGTTTATTAGCCTCCATCTTAGCCATGAAATGGAAGCCGAATATAAACACCGCAATTTCGTGTCGCGTTCCTACACTTTACGACGCAAGCTGAATGTTTTTCACATAGCTTACTGAATTATAACATGCGACGTTGTAAGTCGTCTACCATTCAATTTTACATACACAAGAAGACATGGTTCAAAAACCAGAAAAAACAATTAATCACAATATTGGTAATTTCTATATTTCGGTGTTATCGTCTGTGTCATTACAATTTAAGATGCTCATTAGATGACACAAATAAATCATATGCACGCCTTTTCTCGGGGGCAGTGCAGCCTTTTAAGACGTAGGTAAAGATAAATTGGATGGAAGAACAATAACCAGCACAACACAAAATACTCACTGGATTTCGTTTTATCTTCTCTCGGGCAAAAACGTTCCGTGACAAAATTAATATAGTGATGTTTTCCGATCCTGACTGAATATTGTCGTGTTGAGTCTGCGTCTCGTTGTCACCCGCTACTGTCCAAGGTTCTGAAATGGAGTGGTCGGTAGATAATAAATGCGATGTGGAAAATGGTATTCCCTGGTAATCTTCCTTCGAACTGATCCCAGTTATCCCACTGCAGTGTATTGTCACATATAGCAGGGATAACCAAAACGATTTCTTAAAACAAATTTACTATGAAATTAATTATGCCCGTATTTTCCAGGATTACAGCATATACAGTATAGCGTAATCTTTTTAATGTAAAATTGCTGCAAAACGTCTTAATCAAATCGCATCATAAACGAATTTAATCGCAAAACGTTTTCCTCTTCAATAATAGACAGAAAGAAAAAACAAATGTTCTTCGCTTTTTTTGTCGTTGTCTTAATTTGGCTCGCACCAAAATATCTCAAAAGTCTCATAGGTAATGCCTTTCAAAAACAAATAAACATAAAAATATCCAAGCTCCAAAGACATCAAGGTCGATCTTTAAAGGAACAAACAAATTTTCACGCCTTGACGCAGGCATCCGCAGGTCCTCTGCAGATCTGGGTACAACAGGCAGGGCGAAGATGCTGTGAGCTGTGCTATTGGTCCTCGGCCGCGAGAGAAGCGCTCCGGAGCGTCGCTGGGCGCTGTAGACTGCGGACTGCTTTGCTCGGCGGGGGTCGGGCGCCGCTGTGTGCTCTGTCCGCGGTGCTGTAATCGCCACTTCGTCACAGAATCTCACATAATCGTGTTGCCAGAAAATCAGCCCGCCCTCAGCACCTCGTCACTGGAATGGCAGTGCAAAAACAGATGAACTTGGTTTCTGTTTTCTTTTATAAGTAGGCCCTTTAAATGCAAGAAAAATCCATTCAGTTTAATTCTGAGTTTTTCGAGAAAGAATTTATTTGAACCAATACCCCGAAAACCTTGAACATCTTCATTTAAAGCATTAAACATAACACACACACACGCACACACACACATATGTGTGTGTCTATGTTTGTGTGTACGCCTATATATTTACTTATATATAAGTAGCCCATATATACTAAATAAATCTTATCTATGTGACTGTATATGTGCTAATTTTGACTAACTATGTGCAACTAGTAACTATGTAATTAAAATGAACACAAGACGAAGAGTCCGCATATAAATAATGAATGACCTTTCAGTGAACATATTAAAAACATATTTAAAAGCAAGGACGGCAATTAACATGCATGCTGAGGACATTATTCCCTGATGTCGATAAAGTAGAACGTTAAAATAATGCATTTTATTATACTGCGTTAACCGGTGATGCAGGCTTTACATCGGGAATAAATGCTAATACATTTACGAAATGAGTTAACACGTTTATGTTTATGGGAAAAGCACGAATACGAAGACAACTACAATTCCCGTTACCAAATTTCGACACGTAGTACGTACACACTCGTGCACATACGTGCATTAACGTATGACTCAATTTCCCGGCATGCTCTCTTATTCCACCGCTATCGAGTTTATTTGTAGGCTGGCAGGTTGTGAGTTAGTAAGATGGCGACCGCGGCGGTTGAGTTCCAGAGAGCTCAGTCCCTTCTCAACACGGATCGCAACGCGTCAATCGATATTCTTCATTCAATAGGTAAGTTGCTGCTATCTAGCCTAAAAGAAATCACTCTGTTCTCGGATTGTAGATATACCCTGTTTGGTCACCGACTGGCGGTTTTCCGTGGAGCCGGCTCGCTTGCTGCTGACTCACCGTCGCACGGCTAACGTGGCTAGCTAGGCCGGGAAACCCAAAACCCGCATCATTTTATTCACATAACGGCATTCTGCTTAGTTTCATCAAAATGAAATCTGTTGTTTAATCGCAAAATTAAAGCGTCAGTTGTGTATAAAAAGTTGTCTATTTTGGAAAGTCGGTAGTGCTTTTAAATGAGTCACACGGGATGTATGCAGCCATGGATAGCTGCGTTGCAAGCTGTGCCGTTGAAAAAGGTCTTTATCGACAGACGAGAAGATTAACCAACCACCTAGTTCGCTTCATTCATTTTGGTACTTATTTTTTACCTCACGAGAGCGGACCTAACGCTACTGGTAAGGAACATTTTATGCTACCTGGAAAAGGTGTCGAGTCAGGGCTAAGAAGGTAGATTGTTAACTAACATGAATGGAGAGAAATTACCTAAAACTATTCCGTTAGTTTTTTTTTAATTATTATTGAATAACTATGTGAAGACATGCACGGCGTAAATTTTTGTCCATACAGGACATGACGTAATTTCGTTTATGTACAGAACTGGCATTATTATGGTAGGTGACCATAAGCCACAGGTTAAGTATGAATTTAGACAGCTGCGTTTGATTTTCGAGGGAATCTTGAGAAGTATGATGGCTGTATCATGAAAGCATCTTGACGCTTCATTCTGAGTCGCTTTGGTGGCACGCTTATACCTAAGCGACTCACCTGTGACAAGGTGTGGGTGTGTGCAATTCCTCCCACGACCCTGAAGATTAAAGACGCAAATATAGAGTAATAGGACATTTTCTGTGTATGTGTGAGTGAGGTTTGGCTTGATGTACGTTGGTATAAACAATTTATATAAAGATAAATGTATTTCTGCACCCGACATACAGCGTAGACTCGGACTTACAGTACAGTGACATGAAAACGAAGTGGTAATTTAGCCCAATGACCCCACAGAAGGCAAATTCGTACTTGCTTCGGCTTGTAACTAAAAACTTGCATGAGCGTGAGTCCGCGCCAGCCAACCGTAAAGCTAAGTATATAGGGCTAAATGTGGTTTAAAGGGATGGATGTGTATTCTCCACCTTTTGAATGGTCTTGGTATTGGTCTTGGATGCAACATTTTCCTCTTTACCAACAGTGAAGAGAGATGTTCAAGAAGATGACGAGGAGGCGGTGAGAGTTAAAGAACAGAGCATCCTGGAGCTGGGAACCCTCCTAGCCATGACTGGGCAGGCAGCTGGTAGGGATGGCCCTTACTGAGAGGTCTACTGGCTGGGTGGTATGACTGAATCACATGTGTGTTGTATGTCTGGCTTTTCATTGATATCCACTCTCAAGTATAGCCGGAGCAGTTATATTTAATGTAGTTTGTGAATGCACTGTGAATGTTTTTTTTATAAATGTTAAAGTTGATAGCAATTATGTGGGAAAGTTGGAGGAAAAAACTTAAATGTGAGCCAGAAGCTGAGACTGACACCATAGTGAGGATTTTACTTTCTCCATGTTCAGGTAGTGTCTTACCTGTGTGTGTGTGTGGGGGGGGGGGGTTGCATCTTAAAATGTCCTGTAATAGCTGCATATTTTGCCCCTCTTTCACATGGACAGCTTACTGTTTCTGTAGAGACCCTTAGGGACTGATGATTTTTTTTTGTCCCGTATCAGTTATTTCAGTAGGAATTAACTTCACCTTGGTTTTGCAGGCGTATTTTTGCTAATCAGGACATTTTATAGCTGAATGAAATATTGCACCTGCAGGTTAATTTTAGTGCCTCCCCCCCACCCCAATTATAACTTCTTGCTTGGCTCATGGCTGCTCATAGTGGCTTTAAAATGCTCTCCAGCTCGCCATGGCTTCTTGGAGTCTATAGCAATACGGATAGAAAACTGGGAGCAAATCAGTGATGGATAACCTTGGTTACAACCAGAGCTTTTACCCCACAGAGCTGGGGGGGCTGCTGAAGTACGTGAGGCCGTTTCTGATCTCCATCAGTAAGGCCAAAGCGGCCCGGCTGGTGCGATCCCTGCTGGACCTGTTCTTGGATATGGAGGCGGCTACTGGACAGGAGGTGGACCTCTGTCTGGAGTGTATTGAATGGGCCAAGTCTGAGAAGAGGACCTTTCTACGTCAGGCTCTTGAGGTAACCTCTTTGGTTGGCATAGCCTGCCTTCATGTATTAGATAAATTCCATGAATCTCAGAAGTGATCAGGGTTAAATTAAATTAACCCTGAAATTCTGCAAACTGTTTCTGGGAAATGTGTGCAATAAACTGGACTGTTGGTGTTTATTGTAATAGATTGTCTATGGAGTTATAATCTCATTGTTTTATTGTTATTCTATGGCTTCTTAAACTTTTCTAATGATTTTGTAGAGCTGCCCTGTGCAACATGAATTTGAAAAAATGAATGAAAAATAATGTTGGCTAAAATGATACTGATTTAATCTGGAAACAATTGTACTTTGAAATCCACCCCAATTTGACCAATTAAGTCTAATTGAATGAATGAACATTGTTACTGGTATAGTGAATGAACAATATTAAAAACAGAACAATTTAAGAATTCTGTTTCACATTTTGGGGTATCAGAAGGTCAGTTACTAATGCATAATGCATTTAAACAGGCCTGATTTTGGCTTTAGTGCGACAATTTCAGGAAATTTTAAATTGCCATATTCAGTGGTGCAGTTGCTGGATCCATCCTTTTATTTTATATTAAAAGAAGCACATGACCATTTAACATGCAGCAGCTTCTGTAACCGTTGGTGTTTGAAGTGCTAATGATAAGCCGTTCATCCCACAGGCCCGTTTGGTTTCTCTGTATTTCGACACCAAGAGGTACCAGGAGGCACTGTTGCTCGGTGAGTCAGCTCACATTATGAGTGGGGAAAATATGGAAAGTTTAGCCAGCCTGCAGATTAGTTCATTAAAAGAGGGGTCTTTGTGGTGACAGAGAAGCATGTATGACATCACCCATCAGCTGCCCTAAGGTGTTAAGGTTTTCTATAGCTTCTTTAATTTATCTGAACATCCTGTGCTCACAAAAACCTGATTTATAAAAAGGTTTAATAAAGCCAGATTGATTCTTGAACAATGGAAAGCAATTCTGTTCCAGTTCTTGTATATGTTAAAAGATCAAGATGTGCTCTCTATTTACTTTCGGAAGCATTTTGAAGTTTTTTCTCTTACTACTAGAACTAATGAATTTTTTGCCCATGGTACCTATCCTGAACCTTCTCAACACTGTACAGTGCTAGATTTCCTGATGTCATTGTGGAGATTAAATGCATGTTGTATGTTTAAATTGGGATTTATACCCAGTATTGTGGATTTTATGATTGAAGAATCTCATTTTTTGCCAATTTGCAGGGTCTCAGCTGCTTCAGGAGCTGAAGAAGATGGATGACAAAGCTCTGCTAGTAGAGGTGCAGCTCCTGGAGAGCAAGACCTATCATGCTCTGAGCAACCTGCCTAAGGCCCGTGCTGCACTCACCTCTGCTAGGACTACTGCCAATGCCATCTATTGCCCCCCTAAACTGCAGGCTGCTCTGGACATGCAGTCCGGTAAGTACAGGGAGCTGCTCGTTCTGCTGTAACTGATTGTTCCACTGCTCCATTCTTAGACCTCAATACCCTTGACCACCATACAAATAATCTTTTTTTGTGCTGGAGATTCTGTCAAAATAAGGATGTTTTTCCTCCAATTCATTGTGCTTTGTGAAGGGAAAAAATGCACAACATGGTTTTCTGAATGTCTGTTACAATAAACTCAGATGTGCTGATGCACTGACCCTGACTCTCATGATTTCTTATAAAAATGTTCCTTTCAGTTGGTAGCTTGAAGATGTTCTTTTGTCTTTTGTCTTTAATGCAGACTCTCTTTATTGTGCCTTTGAGCCCCAGACCATAACATCTTTTGCAACATTACAAAGGAAATAGCTGATAACTGGGCTGCTTTTTGTTAGACTGAAAAATTACCTGAGAATCATTTTATTCTATTTAATTTTCTCCGCAGCCAGGTAAATGGCTATAGGGGGCGAATACAGTCTTGCTTGAAATATTGGTCCATTACCGTTGTCCATACATGGTGGAATCCAGTTAGCCAGTTTTTTTTTTTTATTTTAAATCAGCAGGGATCAAGCTAACGGACTTGAAATCTGTGAAATTTACTAGGTTCTACTTTCAGAGCCATTCAGAAAGTCCCTGAAGATCACCGCCTCTGTGGCCTTTAAAAGGTGCTCCCTCTGTGGCAGCTGACCCTGTCCTGTCATTAAATGCAGGAATCATTCATGCAGCGGAGGAGAAGGACTGGAAGACGGCCTACTCCTACTTCTATGAGGCCTTTGAAGGCTACGACTCCATTGATAGCCCACGGGCCATCACTGCCCTCAAATACATGCTCCTCTGCAAGATCATGCTCAACTCGTAAGTGCTGACTCATCGACCCTGACTCTGTCAAGACATCTGATTTAAAAAAAATAAATAAAAAATGTTCCTTTCAGCTGGTAGCTTGAGGAATTTTGACTCATTGATTATTCATGAACATATGCATTGTTCAGGAAATCTTGCATATGCTGCAGTGTTTCAGATACTAAAGCAGAATGGGGACTGGATTGACATTGTAACCAAAATTCAAAACATGTCTCATTATTGGCCAGTCAAATATTCATAATTGCAGAGGAGCCCGAAATAAGGGAGTAAGGACGTGTAATAAAAGCTGGATGAAAGAGAGAAAAAAAAATCTGATTTCTTATTGCAATTTAATGCTGAAGCGTTTTAGCGGCTGGTCTGAGGGCGCAGCATGTGCTGATCTCTGCAGCGATTGACTTGTGTTGTTGGTCTTTCTTTAGTCCAGAGGATGTGCAGGCTTTGATCAGTGGGAAGCTGGCTCTAAGATACGCCGGGAGGCAGGTAAGGCCGAATGCCTTCCTCTGAGTGCCTTTCTTCCGACCAGTAGCTTTGTCTTTTTTAAAGTTGGGGGCTGTATGGGGGAAGTTTTGACCTTGTTTGTAAGCTTGTAAAATTTAACTTAATGCACATTTCAAGAACACAGCGTGTTCAAAAAAGAGTTACACACGTCAAAGTCACACACCAGGTAAATGAGAACACAAAAGATACATTATATATATATAAGTAGAAAAAAAAAAAACACTAATCAAAATGCCCCTAGAATGGGTTGTTTGTGGTAAACTATGTTCAAATTTTATGCAGCATTTTATGTACAAATTTCTGCTTAAGTTGGGCTTAACTCTCAGCATTTAAGAAAGGGGTGGAGTTTTTTGGGAAACTTGACTCCAAAAACTTGTGGTCATTGTTCAGGGATGGGAGTATCTTAATTGTATATGGCATTGTTCATGTTAGCTGTTTGACGTTGTTAGCTTGTTTCCCAAATGCATATGATGCAATGAAGGTGTGCAGTGTTGAAGGATAATTGTAAATGGGTTGGTTTATGAAATAGCCCACTATTAATGTAGGGTCCAGGGAAGGAAGGGAGCAGTGAAATATCAAGGTTAGAAAATAAGAGCTATTTTTAACTTGTTTGAGACTGTCTGGTTTTCTTTAAACAAGTATGCATTGTAAATGCTGCGTATGCAAGGCCAAAACTAATTTACAGTGAAAGAATTGACTAATGTAGTATGTCTAACTCTACATAAACTCTTGCTTTTAAATGCTGATTTCAGTTCACCTCATACTACAAGTGACTCTGACAGTGGCTAGACTTGTTTATGTTCCACTCTGGTCCTGTACCAGTCCTTATGTGTATGTCATAGCAGGTGAATGTCAATTTTGTGTGTGCGCAAAGAAAAATGTTTTCTTAAATATGAAATGCAGATGTTTCTGGATTATTTGCCAGAGTGTAGCCTCTCTGGTGTCTTCAGGAAGCTGGAGGCCCTGTGAGGAGCATCCTGAATGGAGGGCAGAGACTCCAGTGATACTTGTAGCTGTTGCACTGCTGGCACTTGGGCTCTGAGTTGTGGCAGTTTCAGACGGAGAGGCAGCTGGTCAGGACCTTCTCTGTGGTACTCTGGTAGAATATGGTGAGGATGGCCTGCTCTCCTCCTCACTATGATGAGTGGAGATGCTGCTGTGCTATCTTGGGTGGAGAAATGGTGTTGAAGACCCACCACTTGTATCAGTAGTGAACTAGATGTTTTTGGGGTGTGAATTGCACTTGGTGGTACAGTAGTGATTGACGTGAACAGAAGTGAGTTATGGTGGTGTTGCCATTCTAACTGTTGTTACAGAGGAAGATGAGAGTGCAGCAGACTTCAGGGGATGATTGTATCAAATGCTGAATTAAATTCTGCACAACATTCTTACACAGTTGACTTTCTTTATCCAAGTTTGATATGGTCAAATGAAGGGCAGAGAATATGGGATCCTTGGACTGGTTACGGTGATGTGTAAACTGGAAGGAGTCTAATGAGCTGGGGGGACAGTTTTTGTTGACTAGTGTCTCACAGCCCTTCATGCTGTCTTGTGCGAGTGCTTTTGAGGTGATGGAATTTAAGGCAAAACAGCATGTAGGAGTTAAAGGTTTTGTTCATTTCTCTTCCAATAAATGTCTTTCGAGCAGGACTGTTCAAATCAGTCACAAGGTCTGAGCACTGTCGGTTTTTCCAGCCTTCCTGTGAGCCAGGTGTGAAGCCTTCAGCCAATCGGAATCAGTAAAACTAACTACAGTGGTACCTCAGTATACGTCTGCCTTGGAATAAGTCCATCTTGGTATACGTCCTGTTTGGACGTGAGAAATTTTGCTTGGTATACAACTCGCGTGCTAGAACTTGTATGGGTCAAAATGAGTCACGACACCGCGCGCTGCCCTTGTTTACCTCTCAGGACAAAGCCTCGACTGCCCATATAACTGCTATAACTGTGAATTTTCATGTGATTTTGTGTTTTTTCAGCAAGGTAAACCAACATGTACCACTGTAATAAAGACTTGAAAGCAAGGCCTGGATTTTTAATCAATGTCCAGATTTAGAGTCCTGATTTAGAGGGATAAAAGTGAGCTCAAGACTACCAATACACCTTCATGTAGAAAGTTGATTTTGTAGAAGGTATTGCCAAGATGATTCATTGGAGCATGTTCAAGGCCCTTGGCTTTCATTAAGCCTGTGAGTCCAACCTAAGCCTCAGAGGCCTACACTAGAAGCCTGACCCATTCTATGGATTTCTTCAATAAACATGAAGTGCTTGATCCATGTAATGTTATCAGAAAAAGTTCTCTTTAAGATGCAAAACATGTATTTTGAAACAAACTGACATGAGTGACCTGGATTAGTACTGTCAAAACCAAACATGTTTCCAGGTTTTAAATGTACTTTTTGTAGGCTTAGTAAAGCACATTTTTCAGTCATTTTCAAGATGCTAGAAGTAATCTTTGGCTGTTTTTTGGAGGGAGTTTGCTTTTTAAACGTCATTAAGTTGGAGACAGTCATTAAGAAGCTTTAAAGTGTACTGCTGGTGATTAATAGGACAGGTGGGTATAGATGCTGCTTGTACTTGGTGCCACTTTTCTGAAACATATACCCATAATATCCTGAAGTCCTTTGAACATTTTAGCGTCCTTGACTGATGTGACAGTACTAGAGCTGAGTGATCAGTCTTTATTTCTCTGCAGACAGATGCTCTGAAATGTGTGGCACAAGCCAGTAAGAACAGGTCGTTGGCCGATTTTGAAAAGGTGAGTCCCATGTTCTTACCTGATTACTGAAATGTGTTCTTCTCTGGGGGTCCTTGAGTCTGGGTTTTTGGAATTACGTCGCTTTCAGTAACTCATTATCTGAAGAACCAGGTGAATTTCATTCCTGCTTTAATAATGAGGTCATGCCCTCTAGCCCTCGATGTGCCTCAATGCTGTGGAAGCCCCTAAAGATCCCATGTGGTTGTCCCGTTGTCTGAAGCTTGTCCTCCTACTCTTGCTTCCAGGCTTTGACAGAATACAGAGTAGAGCTGAGGGACGACCCCATCATCAGTACCCACCTTACAAAACTGTATGACAACCTGCTGGAACAGAACCTGATCCGTGTCATTGAGCCCTTCTCCAGGGTGCAGGTAGGAGCTGCTGTTTCCCCTCTATGATGCTTTGAACTGAATGAGACAGTGAGAATCTCTCCTCACTCATTTGTATTTGTTTTGCAGATAGAACACATATCGGCCCTCATAAAACTCTCAAAGGTATGAATAATAGAACCACCCAATTATTTATTTTTGCAATATGTGAGACTTCAGTGTGGAATTAGTAGTTAAAGGCTTCTGACTTTTCTAAATACAAAGCACTGTAAATATGGTATAATGTTCACTGCGTTTGCTTTCCTGTAGGGAGATGTGGAGAGGAAATTATCACAGATGATTTTGGACAAGAAATTTCATGGTAAACATTTCAAGTGCTTTCATGGTTTTAGATAATGAACTTTTGAACATACAGTGGCCCTTTGGTCCTTCTGTTGTGTAGGCAGTGCTTGGGTTAATAAACATGGTCACTGCCAGATGTTTGTTAAAGGCATTGTTTACTGTTTTCTTTGATCTTTCAGGGTTGGGTATTTTTGAGAGAGAATTTTGCTGTCCGTTTACATTCCTGAGTTTTCCGTCTTGTCCAAAGGTATCCTGGACCAGGGAGAAGGTGTACTGATCATATTTGATGAACCCCCAGTAGACAAGACCTATGAAGCAGCTCTTGAAACAATTCAGAACATGAGCAAAGTTGTTGATTCACTCTACAATAAAGCAAAGAAACTAACATAGGTGAGTTCTACCTGGGCCCATCACTGTTCCTGGTGTCTATAGTTTGGGTCCCACACAGGTAATTGGTGACCTCTGTTTTTCTCAAGGCCCCCAATGGTATTTGGCTTTTACAAGCATTTTTGGCTGTCATAGGGTTTCTGTTCATTCTCGGCAGTTGTGGAAATTTCATATCGACCTAAGTGTTTAAACCTGAGGAGACACGTTTCTCCTAAACTCCCCTTAGCTAAGCAGTTAATGTCTTCTGTGTTCATGAAATCTGTCTGACACCGTTAAATGTGGGAATTCTGAATCATGCCCCCCCCCCCTTACCTCAGGTTGAGGGGAAAGAGATTCTGCTGACTGTTTGTGTGTCTGTTCTCCACAGAAATCAAGATGGCAGGCAGTGGAGAATGCGTGACTGGCATGTGGAACTTTTCACGGGAGGAGGAGAGGTGGGGGGAAAAGAGGGGGAACAAGAAAAAATATCCCAAAAACTGAAGCAGTACTCCAGTTTTTAACTTCTCCTTCAATGGACAAAACAAACTTTTCAACTGTATTATCACTTTTTTTTTTTTCCTTTTTAAGATGTTGTTTTTCAGGATTCTCTGCAACACTCAATGGCCCCACCAGGCATCAGGGAATATTGTACAAAAACAATAAAACATATAAAAACTATACATATATGTGTGTGTGTGTGTGTGTGTGTGTGTGTGTGTGTTGGGTGGGTGTATGCGTATGAATGTGGGCTGTATGTGTGTGGTGTATATGCACTTACACACACACACACACAGTCCTCCTGCAGAATACACCGTTCAGGCAGGCATAGCTTGACTTCTTCTGTTGCCAGGTGCAGTGTTGAGACTGTAAACATCTGACGACACATTGAGTACGGTTTTAATCGAGGTAACTCCTTTCACCTCTGCCCCACTGGTTGTAAAGCTTTCTAAAAGCACATTGACTGGTTGTGGATGGACCTGGAAGATCATAAGTCTCTGCTGGGCTGAATTAGATGTTCGTTCATTCTATCTCAGTACTGTTTTTACAGAACATTGCCAAGCATCCATACCTGTATGTAATTAAAGTCTATCAGTGCTGCTTTTGTACTGATGCCAACTCAATGGAACATGTTGGTTTTCATTCTTAAATACAATAAACTAAATTCTCCATGTTTTGCATTTTATTTCTCCCTATAGTTCTGTGCTACCTCTGTTTGGGTCATCAGTCAAACCTTAGAATTCAGAAAAACCTGTTGATGCTTATTCCGTTAATGTGTTAGAAGCTGTAGTACAATGCAGTATGCTGTTAGCCTAATGGTTTATATTTTTCTTTTCCAAGTATTCCTGTATTTAAACATCATGTCTGGCTCAAGTTTGAAATTAAACATTTTGAGGGTTACTGCAGATAGCATTGCTTGGTATTTTGATGAAAGTAAAATTCAGACGTCTTCTGGGATAAGTGCTTACTCAGAAGTAGTCATATTTGGTCTAATTGAACTTTGTGGGCAGAGTAAATGGAAGGTCAGATACTGCTCAAACAATGCACGAGTAGCTGTTGAACATATGTCAACGAGCCAGCTTTCTGCTAAGAATCTTTTTTTCCCCATTTACTTCTCGTCTTCACGGCAAGTAAAGATGGGTTTTTAAAAAGACTCTTCATGTAATCTGGTGAAATTGTCTGCCAAGCAGGAATTGGGTCCATACCAAGGTTTGTTAGGTTATATTTCTTATTTTCTGTCTATGTTGAGTGATTTGAGGATTTTTGCAAGCTCCCTTTTTTTTTTTTTTTTTAATTATTGAGCACTTGTGTTTGCTTCATATGTCATCAGTCCTGTACATCCAAGGCAAGCCATTGATGGGTTTTGGTGATGCTGTCTGCTGTTTTCTTGGGTGATAGAAAGGTCAGATTGTTGGGTTCTTCGGAGGACAAAGGCAGGGATTTAGTGGGAAGTTTCTAGCTCCTTAGGAACTCCTCGGTCTGTCTTCTGCAAACACTAATCTGTAGTGCCGCAAGATGCAATGAAACTGAGCAAGATTCTGCCCCTTTTGGCTCAATTGTCCCACTTTTAGTTTCAGCCGAGTAAGTGTCTGTCTGTGGGTTTTTACTTTCCTTTTAAATCACCAGAATCACTCATGGATCTATCCACATATGTAGAAAAGTAGTTTTGTTGCAAGTTGCGCTGCTTTCAGAGAATTGCCTTTTGTATTGAATTGCAATGGTCCTAATAAAATGATTTCCTGACAAAATCTAACCCTGCAAACTGCTGTTTTTAGACATTTCTCTACCCGACTCATTGGAGCACGAACCACATTCAAAATAGTTACTGACCCTTGGCTTTTGTAAATGATACAGCTTGGCTTGCCTTCGAAATTGTAAATGTAAACATCTTTTGGTGTCTTCTACTGTTATTCTAGTTTCATCCAGTCTTAGCAAAAATGACTGTATAGTAGATGATTAATCAACACTTAGGTTTGAAACCCATGTTTGCAGATCTATGTAGGGGGTGAATTTTGATGTATTTTTTATGCATGTTTTGATTTCATCAAGCCTTGAGTGGTCATGAATAGAATGGGGCCAGGTTAGTTTTAATTTTCAAATTAAAAGATTGAATTATTTTGAGCTTTGTGTTAGATGGTCATTCTGGAAACAAATGGGTAACACACTAGAAAGCTTCTGGGGGCTTCTGTTCATTATCTGGTCAGGATCCATTTGGCTACTTTCATGTGTCAAAATTTTGCCTACCTATATGTAATACTGCTCTCTGTTAAGATCCTTACTGGCTCTGAAATTGCAGTTTTTCATGGTCCCCCAGAAGTTCAGTCCTCCCACTGTGTGAAAATTCCATTTTCCAAGTTTGCAACTTTGTATTATAGCACCTAGCCCCCCAAGTAAGACCCCTTTTTCCATACCCTGGGGGAAAGGAAGAATGATCGCTTGTTTGAATGTGTTGATGCCATCGATATCAAATGTACAAACGGTTCTTGCTGTCCAACAATAACCGAGTATATCTGATGTTCAGATGAGTTCAAATAAATGTTTTTTTTTTTCAAAAATTGTCTATTTTGTTTCTATCCTGATTTCCAGTTTCTCAAAATGTAACAGTCCAATTTACTGTACAGTGGTTTCATTTGTGGAGGTATGCTAATGAAACATTACTTGTGATCTTTGTACATTTCAGCCATCGGCACACATTATCGCTAACATCAGTTCAGTGCTCTGTAGTTCATGTTGCTGGCTGTGTACCCTGTAAGGTAAAGTGATAACACTGAGATGTGACTCACACAGCCATAATGGAATATTATGAAATAGTTTTTTATTCAAATGAAGAATGTAAACACAAAACCACTCATTAATCTAATCCATTACTTTGAAAACTACAAATGGAATACATTCAATATATGTTTGTAATAGAATGGTTTAGGGACTGATCTTTTATATTGTGATAATCCCTCAGAAACTAAGGAAACATGGTTCAAAACAAGGGAGTTCATTTCCCCTGTCCGTCTAAGCAACTGACCTAAATATCAGAGGTGAATTGTGTCATCCCTAGCTTATACAAGCACAGTACATAGGGGAATGAAACATTCCCGCAGGACCATAGCCCCACATGCATACAAAACAGGTTATACACGGGACTAAACATAGTGCAGTAAAACATGACCATACAATAAACACAGTACTCTATTAAATTAACACGTGGGAGCAGGTTTGGTCATCCGTAACATGCACACCACGAAAAGTGTTTTTCATCATAGTTCAGCTGGCAATCCCCTGCCGGCAACCCTTATCCATATCAGCTTTCCTATCACCTAACTTGTTAACATGACCCTGGCCCTAGAGACTTTCCCTACAATAGCCCAGGAGACGTTTACTGGATCCAGAGTAGGATTTTTCTAGTTTGCATTACGTCATAGAAGGATGTAGCATAAAACAGAATATAAAAGCAAAGTTCGTTTATACTCAACTCAAAGTTCACCAGATCACGTTTCAATTGTGTTGCCATTAGGACACTTAAAATTTTACCCTTACATATGTCTTCCACCCGCTTATCCAGTACAGGATCACGATGTGCTTGAGGCCTGTCTCAGGGAGCACAGTGTACGAGGCCAACGAAAACCTGGAGTGGAATACTAGCCCATCGTATAACAGACACACAATCACATTTTATAGGCAATTTAAAGACAATAATTATTAATCTAACCACACGTGCTTGGTCTGCAGGAATAAACTCAAGAATCACATGGTGAACCCTCACACTTTAAGCAGTAACACTTTGACTCTGTTTACACTTGGTCAGATCATAAGTCGTCAGTCGAAACACTTCGCCGTTTACACCTGTGTCTATCATGTGACTCCAGCTGTGTCCAGCTGACCACTTCTGTTCACATTTCGTTACTGCCCGCGCAGTTATCGTAACGTTCTTGTAGGGGATGCATCTAAGACGCATTAGCGTTTACACCACAAAAGACATGCGGTCAAATGCGTCCCAGACCACCTTGACAAGTGGCTTGTATGGTCGGATAACAAAGCTTCTTGCTGGTCGTTTACACTTGTATTTAGCGTTGTCCGCCTACGATCCGATCACCCCAAGACACATTTTAAAACCATGTGTAACAGGGTCTTAATGAATTCAGCAACTGAATGTAACGATGGATCAGATCACGTGATTTTAGGCAAGTTGGCGGAAGTTGTCTGTCTCTGCGTACGCGCCACCAAGCGGTTCGTTTGGCGTATGGACGCGCGGGACGAACGCGGCTGCGCGGTTCGGCTCTCGCGCTCGCTGTCGGTAGGTCTTCTGGTCGAGCTGCGGCGGAGTAGCGTTACACGGGAATATGGCAGCCCGGGTGAGTAATTTTTTTCAGAAAATAATATTACGTTTATGTGTACAAGAAAGCGCGCCGTATCTGTTACAGCGAAACAGGGCAAGCTGTTTAGAACCGGATCACCGGGCTTGTTATGGTCACGCCAACGTCAGCACATCCCACCCGGAAGTGAAGGAGTGCTAACTTGCTGATAGCCAGACAGATTGATTTGCGGGAAAATAGTCATGAAAACTGCTGCTTAGTAACATTTTAAAATCAGCATTATTAAAATATAAACTTCTTAATATATAAAGCTTTATTGTCCGCTATTATTTCAGTATGCCGTTGTCATTAATAGTATCAGCGACGAATAAAACTAGAGGCGTTATATTAAAGCTTAGTTATCATTAAATCCTATAATTTCTAATTACCATGCAAAACTTAGTTCCTAAATGCTGACCTGGGATTTGGTAACTGCTTTGCAAGCGATTATTTCTGAATCTTTTGGAACAGGATAATGGAAATTCAATGCATCCTTACCTCTTCGTACTGAATTGGGACATTTCACTTCTCCCTGTTTACATTTTAATATGGCATATGGTAAATAAATAAATGTAGTGCAGTTAATAATACAAATTGTAAAATACATGTTAGCCAGTGTGCATAATTGAAAATGATTTATTTTGTTGTAAGTGTTCTGAATTCCTCCTGACTGACTGAACCCTGTGATACGAGTGCAGGTAAAGGAACAGGGAAGTACTGGCGGTGTATCCGTACTGGATTTCCTGCTTTTCTCTTATAATTTTTATTTTAAGGTTTTACCTTCAAGCTTTAGTTGATTTAGTGATGTTCTGAATACATTCCACGTGATGGTTTCTGCCATTCTGATACAGGTATCCCTCAAATTTAAAGACTGAAGTAATTAAGACTTTCCAGTGACATACTGGACACTATGGCATAATTGCTCTGGGTGGATATTCTGGATTTTGTGCTGAATTTTTCTTCCTATCAAAAGGGCAAAGCAGAATTTCTTGGTATAGTTTTATTGCAGAATATCAGTGCAGAGTGGCAGGATTACACATTAACCGTTTAAAGGTTTTAGTCTTTGTGCACAAGACTCTTGTAGCATTTTACTGCTGCTATTATTTCAGTAGCACTGCAGTTTTCTGTGCCTGGTGTTTTTGTTTAAGTTGCTGAATACAGTGATTTTGGTTTTGTTAGTCCCTGGTGCTGTAATTTGTTTCTCTGTTTGTGTTTCTCTTTCATCTTCCCCATTCAGAATATGCAGGCAGTACGCTGCCCGTCAGATGAGTTGTCTTTGACAAACTGCGCCGTAGCAAATGTCAAAGATCTACAGGCTGGAGAGTGAGTATGCCTGGTTGGTGTTAAACGTCACTTAAAGCAGTATTGTATTAACATCGCTGATGGCCCATCAAGCAGAGCCATTGATGAGATGACAAGGTGTCATCAGTGTAGCATGACAGGACATTTGTATGGGCCCAGATGAAGCATGTAATATGCATTCTTAAGCAGAGTGGAACAAGGCACTGTACAGCAGGATGCCTGGGCTTGTGTCTAATGGAGCAGGCTGTATGGTACTAAGGAAAACGGGAGAGTTCCTGTCTATCCTGTGGTGAACCCAGCCTTTATAACCACCATTGACTGGGCGCTTAGGTTCTTCCATAGATCTCTTAAGCTGTCAACACACTAGATAAGAAATCTCAGGTGTGTCAGTTTATTTACCAAATTCCTTCGGTGTCAAATTTGGGGACCATCCTCTTGTCTTTAACCAGAAGTACCTTATCAATAGTTGACATTCCCCAAGTAAAGTTGCAATGGTTTTGTGATGCATTTTCTGTCTTCTGCAGCCATGTAACTGTGAAGACCACCCCCACACACAAGTTTGTCTTCACCATCAAAACGGACGATAGAGTGCTGGCAGGCACCATTGCTTTCAGTCTGCCACAGGTAGGAGGTGCTGCTGACTTTGTGTTAATCATCCTGTTCAGCTTCCAGGGATGTTAATGACACCGTTATTGATAATTACTTTTTTTAAATTAACATTTGACTCGATATTATGTTACTAGCCTTTTAAGTTTACTTAATTAATTTGAGTATAATTTATTAACATGATTGTATTTTGAGGACATCATTTCCGTTGTGTTTGAACGTATTTTTCACTCTGTTGCTTAAGAGCAGTAGAATGTGAACCAGCCAGTGTCTCACTGACTTGTGATTAGATTCTGGGTCAGTCTCGCAGGAAGCTGAGCTTGAATGCATATTCACTGTAACACATTAGTCCAAAAACATCAGCTGAGTCTGATTCCTGAAAGCACTTGATAGAGTAAGAAGGATGTATTCCCATAGCTGCTGAAAGCACCTTAGCTATTCAGATATGAGATATTAGTGCTCTTACTAGAAATTTGCTATTATTTCTGTGCTTTGAAGCCAAATTTTGTTATATGGTTATATGTTGCAGATGTGAAGCTCTTGATAAAAATGTTTTTCCAAAAAAACATTAAAATATCTTTTTTATTCCATTCTTTTTGAAAGTTGAATAAAAAAATGAATTGACTGACTATAGTTGAAATAGGTTGATTCACTTTAAAATGCAAAATTAAGGTCTGTTGTTAATGTTATAATTTCTTTTTGTGCCATTGATTAACAGCAAAAAACTAACTAGATTAACAACTTGGCTGAAATCTAAATATGGACATCTTCATATGGACAAAAGTATTGTGTCATCTGGCATTACACCTACCGGAACTTTTGTCATCCCATTCTAATTCCATATACATCAGTATGGAGTTGCTCTCCCCTTTGCAGCTATAGCAGCTGCCACTCTTGGGAAGGGTTTCCACAAGTTTATGGAGTGTGTCTGTGGATGTGAAGACCCTGGAATCTCCATTCTAGTTCATCCCAATGGTTGAATGATGGGGTTGAGTTCAGGGCTCTGTGCAGACCAGTCAAGGTCTTCCACACCAACCTCACCCAGCCATGTCTTTATGGACCTTGCTTTGTGCACTGTGGCACAGTCATGCTGGAACAGAATAGGGCCTTCCCCATTAAGAGCTCCCTTCACTGGAACTAAGGACACTTTTCCACTGCATCAGGTTTGGTACTTTTGGTACTTTCGTTTTTCCATTGACTTCAAGTCGAGTACCAGTACCAAAAGTTCCAGTAACGAAAGTGCCAAACCAGCTGAGGTACTTCTTTGGTACTTTGGGGACTTGAAATGCTTTCTTTGTCAATTGGTTATAGAAATAGCCTGCCCCTGAAACACAATACAAACACTACCTTGAAAGCAGTTGCAAACTCAGAAAATAATGATAAATTAAGTAAAAAAAATATATAATTTGGTCATAAGAACATATATAACAAAAAGATCTGGATGGCATGACAAGAAATTAAAGTATTTAAAGTATTGAATATAGTAACACAGCACGCATATAGTGTGTTGTCCTAGAGATGTGATATTGTTATACATATAGCGATGTAATCACAAGGAAAATTTCTCACAAACCTGTCTTCGAGTGATTTAAACGTCAAGATCTTTCCTGTGACAGAATAGAGTAAAAATATTTTACTGAAACTTTGACCCCCGTGTTGTTATGTCAATACAGAAGTAAGAAAAAAGTTCAGAAGTAAGGAAAAAAGCCTTATTTTAATATAGCTCACTAAGAATTGTATATGCCTGACATCCGATGTTGGGATTAATATTGCACATCATCCAGCCCTATAATATACAACAGCCATTTTTCGAATTCAGTACAAAAAGCCTGCCTCGCGTTGTGATGTAATTCAGCGCCGGTACCAGTTTTTATGGCAGTGGAAAACCAACACCTTGAAGTACTGTTATTTCGATACTTTCTCAAAGTACCAAAAGTTTGGTTCCTGGTGTGGTAGAAAAATGCCCTAAGAGGCCCTGCCCAACTCCTGAAAAACAACCATATGCCATTATCCCTTCTCCACCAAACATTACAGTTGACTCAGTGCAGTTAGGCCAGTAATGTTCTCCTGGCATCTGCCAAACCCAGACTGCCAGACAGAGAAGCTTGATTCATCATTCCACAGTGACAGAGTGCTTTACACCACTCCATCGCAGGCTTGGCATTGCGCTTGGTTATGTGAGGCTTGCATGCAGCTGCCTGGTCATGGAAGCCCACAGATGTCTGCTGGGGTTAATGCCAGAGGAAGTTCAGAACTCTGCAGTTATTGAGTCAACAGAGCGATGGCGATTTTCACAGTAAAAAGCTGAAGTGACTCAAGTCCAGTTTTTTTGTCTGAATGTGACCGGATCTGATTTTTTTTTTAGAGTGGACACGCAAATCGCTTCTTTTCAAGTCAGATTTGAGTCACTTTCATGTGTGGTCCTATGTGGGATACGTATCCAATTCATGGCCATGCGTCATACACATGCGCTGAGCATTTCTTTGTTGCTGGTGATGCAGATGACTTGTGCAATAAGATAAAAAAATCGGAATTGGACAGTCAGGCTTGTAATGTGAACGCAGCCTATCACGCACTATGTGGTTCAGCACTCGGTGACCCTGCTCTTTCTTAACCTGCTCTGCCACTTTGTGGATGAGTTTCTGTTGTTCCTAAACACTTCCACTTTGCAAAAATACCAATTACAGTTGACCGTGGAATATCTAGAAGGGAAGAAATTTCATGAATTGTCTTATTGCAAAGGTACTTTTGTCCATATAATGTACCCTTTAACAGGCACTTAAACATCTCTGCCAGTCATGTTGAATGTGTTTATGATTTTATCCATGTAAACCCTCCTTTAATTTGTCTATTTTAAATGTTGCATTCCTGATTATAAAGGCAGTATGTAAAAAGAGAATTGATAATTTAATTTAGTAAGTTTTTTTACAATTAGGTTTGAAGGATGAAGAAGGTACATTTTTAAATTGCTAAATAATGGTTTACATTAGTCACCACATTCTAAGACTTAACCGGTGCTGACCAGTAATGACCAATGATGCAGGTATTCAGTTTACCTGCTGTGAGCACTGTTTAATGACTAATGATGCTAATACAGCCGACTAGTGCTGACCTATTGTGACCACTGGTGGCTAATGGTAACCAATGATGCTAATGCACAGTTAGTTAATGGTAACGTAACCAGTGATACTAATTCACAGCTGACCCTTGTCTTGTTACTAGCATTCCTGCATGCTCTTTGTTCTCTCTCTCTATTTCCGTCATTTCCTCTGACACCTGTGTGCTTCTGCCCGTCCTCTTCGGTAGACATGAAAGCAACAGCACCTTTCAGGTACAACAATGATCTCCCTATTTTACAGATAGATCTGTAAAATAGAGTTAAATCACAGTGAGTAGTGCCAGTAGAAGCTGACAATCTTCTGATGTTGCCCCATAACACAAAAGCTTGAATCACACTGTTTTGAAGATATGCCAGATGGCTTATGTTTAGATTGACATTTTAACCCATCGGTGATTATCAGAAGCACGCTAGTTACATCTGGAATGCCTCTAATTCTATTACCTTTTTCTCTGACTTTCGCTTCTCCTCGTTGCTGCTGTTGTTCAGTCATGCTCTTTGTTACAGCTGCATTATAGTAATCAGGGTTTTCTTGGCCCGCGGGTGGTCTGGATTTATTCTAATGCACATTTAATATAATCGGTAAAGTTGCAGCAATATCATGTAATATCCATATATTGAATTGTCAATGATACAGATCAGATGGTTCATGCTCATTTAACCACAACAATCATTTAAGGTCCCTGCGACCCTGTGATGGATGGATGGATGGAATTACTTGTGGCCTCTTCATGCTGTAGCTAAATTAGCTCACTTGCTGGTAGCCATGTTATGGACCTTCTGGTTATGCAGAGCATATTTGTCTTTTGAAAGTAATCTGTTTGTTCTGTCCTTCAGAGAAAATGGGCTGGAATTTCCATTGGGCAGGAGGTTGAAGGTAAGGGTTATACCACAATGTGCTGCTGTAATGGCAATGAATGTGGAAGCTGATATCTGGACATACGTGTCTAAGTTTGGAAGAGAGACTTGGGATATATGAATAAGTGTGGAAATCAAAGTATACACCACCAATCTGATGTTTTGGGGCCAGCTGTATTCCCCTTCATCAATAGCTTCCGTTGATCCGGAAGCTGTTTGTACCTGTTTGTGTATACTTTGATATTACAGTAACCAAAGCGAGGTGCAAAACAATCCTTCTTAGAATTTACAATCCTAAATCTGAGTGTCTGTGCCTCTGATCTGAAGGTCTCTAGTTTGAACCCTGTCCTGACAGAATAGACACAGGTCTATAGGTTCTAAGATCCTTAACCTCCAGCTCCATGGGCGCCTTCACTGCCAAGCTTATGAGCTCCGACATATGTGTCTGTGTGTCATGGAGAGCAAGATGGGGTCGGTGGAAAGAGAATTTCTCCACGGGGATCAATAAACCGCCATCATCATCGTCATCTACCTCCTGATGTATAAATCCCTCACACAAAATTTTGAAGAACACGTCTATGGAAGGGAATCGATACTTTGATGATGCTGAATCCAAAGTGAGGCATAAAATAACATTGATTAGGATTCACAGTACGTCTCTAAATCTAAATGTAGCAGGAAGGTAAACCAGTTGCTGCGCTTCCTTCCCTCACACACTGTTCCCTTTTTTATTTTACCTGTCTTGTGCACGTTCACCATCATCGTCCACAGTAAACATAGAGGATATCATTGAGAGTATGTGCTGAGTGTTACGTAGACAGTGCAGGAAAGGGAATCCTCAGCAGTACAAATGGGCTGTCTTGTAGCCATAGTATCGACGTCCAGGGAGTTTACCGTGTTCCCTTTTCTCTCCCACAATCACAGTGGCTTCCTACATTTTTGACAAGACCAAGCAGTGCATTGGCACCATGACCATGGAGGTAGATTTCCTGCAAAAGAAGAACGTAGACAGCAGCCCCTATGACTCAGATAAGATGGCGATGGAGTTCATCCAGCGCTTTAATAGTCAGAGCTTCAGTGTGGGGCAGCAGGTAAGGCACTGGGACTGTGTAATGTGAGGTGGGGGTACTTAAAACACTATACAGCACTCTGCATATTTGTTCTATGTAGGGGTGGGCGATCTTTCCAAAAAAAAATCATATCACGATCCTTTAAACACAAAATCACAATCCACGATCTGAATTGCGATCCGTCTTTTCAATGTGGCACATACATAATAGAATATCATCATTAAGACCCAAGTTACACATTATTTTATTTTAAACTTGAATTCAACTGTGAACAGATTACATAGAAAAATAATTCTAGAAGTAATAAAATGTAAATAAGGGCAATTTTCAAATTCTGACACTTTCAAACAGTTTTAAAACTTGTAATCAACAGCTTACATCAGTGCATCAGTTTCTTAAAACCCACATTGTCTGCAGCTTTGAATGGTAGCATATCCATAGCTTGGTAGAATGACCGCCTCAGTCACCTCTTTCCATCGTTTGCTGCTTTTATCATATTTTTTCGTCCACTCTAAAGCATTGGTGAGCGACACTGTTCGTGATTCGTGACCACGCCAGATCCAGATGAGTGCGGTTGTACTGCCCGGACTGTAACACTCTCTGCATGCTCCTTCAGGTGTCACCGTTTAAGATGATTAAAAAGATTTGTCGTATCGCCTCCTGACGTGCCGACCGTTGTCCGACAAATTTTACATATTACTTTGCTTTGTGTAGTATCTGACTGTGCATAGCCGAACCGCTGCCACACTACTGACTTTGAGTCGTCTTTGGCACAAGCTCCTCATCTGCCATGCTCCTAGCACGCGACGAGTTGTTTTTAACTTCACGCAGGAGAGCCGCGATGGGGACATGTGAAAAAATTTGGCCGATCTCAACGAGAAATCATTCAGTTGGTTTGTTGACTTGACACTGATCCATTAGTATGAAGTTTTAGAATGATGCAAAAAATCACGATCTGTACTATTCACTTGAAAGTTAGATTGTGGACGACTTTTTAAGATTGATCACAATCTAAAATGATCAGATCGCTCACCCCCTAGTCCAGAGATGGATGGTAATCGCATAAGCACCAAGGCTCGCTGCGACGGTGTCCGGGACATTTGCTGTAGTCTTTTGACAGCTGAGCCCAGCTGCCTGTTTTGTAGTAGTGGCTGGGTTCGTGGTATTCTTCAGGATTCCAGTCTGAAGATCTTGTTTTAGATAATCAAATCAGTGTTGAGTTGTGTTAAAGTCTGTTCCATTAAAGTAACTTTCTCTTTTTTTTTCTCTCTCCCCCTCTTCCTTCTCTTCTCCCCTTTGGTCTGACGGACATGGCTTCTTCATAGCTGGTCTTCAGCTTCTGCGACAAACTCTTTGCCTTGCAGGTCAAGGACATTGAGGCTATGGACCCCAGCATCCTCAGGGGTGGGCAAGGCTCTGGGAAAAAGCAGAAGGTGAGTTTCTGGAAGATGAAGGGATTATGCCGGTGTTTCAGAACACAGAAGGGCTGTAATACATGTGAGTGAGGGCTGGATCACAGTACAGAGAGACGGAAGAGGGGAAGGTCCTTCCTTTAATGCCATTTCTCTTGGAGAGAGCAGAACTTGGCTTGATGCTCCTCTGCTCCTCATCGCTTTTCTGACATTTGTTGTTCTCCCTTCCTCCAGATTGAAATTGGCCTGTTGCTAGGCAATAGTCAGGTGATTTTTGAGAAAGCAGAGAACTCATCTATCACCCTGCTTGGTAGGTGCAGCCTAAGGTGTAAATATGGCTTTTATTGTACATGCCAGTTATAAAATGTATATTTTACGTTTGCCTGTGTTTTAAGTAGGGGTTCATCATGACAATTTTTAATATTTTTAAGTGGGTTATTATAGGAGCTCTAATAATAATTTCATTTATTATTTTCCTGTAAGTACTGCTATCCATAATAGCAGTAATTATTTTATGCTTAGGTCTTTTTTTTCCCCCACTCCTCAGGTATTTTTGTCTTGTTGTACACACACAGTCCACCAGGTGGCAGCACAAACATTCATTTTTCCGATACCTTTAAGGCACTGCAGTTAGTATTATTATTATAAGGTGATAGTAGACTTTTAAAAATTTAGTTGCCAGTACCAATTTAGGTTGCTTTTTGTTTTTTAAATAGTCCATTTTTTTCCACCAGCAAGCAAAATATTAGCCAGCAGATCTGAATATTGATCTTTAACTTTAATTTACTTATATTGAATTCAAAAAGATAATTATAAATTTCTGAATAACTTTCACTTAAATTTTTCATTTTTTTCCCTTTAAATATAATCAGTATATGTAGATATTGATAGTAAGAGAAGCATTTTAAGGTACATCAGTGTGCTATGAAAATGGCCAGCAGATCAAAATCTTTACTGAAATATTTAATCCCAGTGTGACCCTGGGTTATGAGGGGATACAGTATTGCAGTATGTGTGAATCGCTTCAGTGTAAGTGCTTGATCATTATAATATAATGGGTCAGTCGGTTGATTCCTATACCTCCTGTGATGTCTCTCTCCTCTCTGGTCCTCCTCTGGTTCCCGTCTTTTCCCTCACAGACTCCTCTGCATGTCTCCCTTTTCCTTGACGTTCCGTAGGGAAGGCCAAGACCAGAGAGGCGCGCCAGTCCATCATCAACCCGGACTGGAACTTTGAGCGCATGGGCATTGGAGGTCTGGACAAGGAGTTCTCCGACATCTTCAGGCGCGCCTTCGCCTCCCGAGTCTTCCCGCCTGATATTGTGGAGCAGATGGGTGAGCTCTCTTCCCATAGCGTTAGATGCTTGGAGTTCTAATCACAAACGATCTTATGTGTATTGTACTCTGTAGAGTGTCCTGCATGCCATTTCACATGCACTATGAGAAGTAGCCTTCTGGTTTCCATACATTTCAGTCTCCAATGTTCTATATTGACTTGTGACTTTAGAGTATCAGTGTCTCACTACTCCATCCATTCATTGTTCATTTATTATTTGGCATAAATTACTTCTGTAGTCACCAAAAGGTGTTTTAAGAAACCACTAGTGGTAGACCCTTACACTCTAAAGACCTAAAACCGTGATTGAGTTGATGCAATTCCCTCATTTATTACTCTGCTATATGTGTGCTTCGAGTCAATGTGCTGATGCAGTGCTACATGACAGGGGTTCTCAGTACTTCTCTTGACTTTGGTTGGTCTGACTTCACCCCTGAGAAAACGAAATAACGACGACTTGAAGTGAGGAGAATTACATTGGTCATTGTGACATCAGAACTGGTCACTGTCAGCTGAAGGGTTGATCAGAGCCGTGTATTACTGAATAAACTAGTAAACTAGTGCAGTTATGTCACGATAGAGCATAAATAGGCTGAGAAGAGTGACTCTTTGTGCATGTGCCCTGGGACAACCCCCCCCACACACATACACACACATTCTACCTGCGATTCTCAGCTTGAGAGATGACCTTTCAGAATACTGATTTACATTGCAGTGAGCCTTTGGCCTCCGACAGCTGGCCACCTTAATGAGATGGTGGGTTTCGATAAGTTAAAGGTGAGGGAATAATTACAGATTGTTCAGGAGTACAGGTGCTGAGACAGACAGAGCGCTGGGTCGGGGGCTTGGCGGGTTGTGAGCGCAAATGGCTTGCGATGAACGACACCTCCCTCAAAGGTCAGCCAGCCAGAAAATATGCTAGTATGAGAGTCTAGGAGGAGTCTGTCACCTCTCTGTCCCAGCGTGACCTTTAAAAGAGAACAGAAATAGAAGGGGCCTGTATCACGGTTTGACATTGCTTAATTCGCTGCAATAAAACACGCCAGGATACCTCCTGAGCTGCAGCTGGTGATGTTCTCAGTGGTGACCTGGAGTCGTGGACAAAAGGTTGGCAGTAAGATCCCGAGAGTAGAAGGACGTCCTTGTAGAATAAAGGACTTCACTGAACTTTCTTAATTTTGTCTCAAGCTGTGTCTTGCTTTGGAAAACGTAGACCTGCCAAGCAAGCAAGCAAACATGCAACCAACCAACCAAAAAACCAAACAAACAAAAACAGAAATAGCCCAAGTGCCATGCACCTACCATTATATGTTCATACATTGCAATGATGTTTGTATCTGTAAATGCTGACCAGTTAGGTTTAGCTGAATGGGATATTATCTAAAATCAAGACCTCCTGCTTTAAGTGTCTCCTCCTTTGATGGAGCTGATCGCTTTCTGGCCGCCTCATGGAGAAGTTCCCCTTGGTTTACATGCATTAGCTTTGGTTCATAGATGTTTTTTTGGATTGTAAGGGGTCTCCAGTCCTCCGGTGAGCTTCCTCCATCACGTGGCTCTCTGTCTGTGCCCAGGCTGCAAGCACGTCAAGGGCATCCTGCTCTACGGCCCCCCCGGCTGCGGCAAGACCCTCATGGCCCGGCAGATCGGCAAGATGCTGAACGCCCGCGAGCCCAAGGTGGTCAACGGGCCCGAGATTCTCAACAAGTACGTGGGCGAGTCTGAGGCCAACATCCGCAAGCTGTTCGCCGAGGCGGAGGACGAACAGAAGCGGGTGAGGAGGCCTGGTGCGCTGGTGGCAGGGCGTGGCCTTTAGCCGGCCGTTAGCGCTGCGTGGCGCGCAGGCCAAGTGCTGCCACCTCACCTCACCAGTTCATTTCAGTATCTTTGGAATTTGCATTTCCCCCCCATGTTTCCGGGTGTTTTCTCTAGGCGCTTTGGTTTCACACAGCTGGGTGAATTGGTGCCTCTGAATGGCCCGTAGTGTTTGCCCTGCAGTGGGCTGGCATTTTGTCTAGGGTGTCCTCTGTCTCATGGCTTCTACTTGTGGTCCAGACCTGTATGGGGTGATGGATGGATGGATGGATGGATGCCTGCTCAGCGAATGATCTGTTCTCATATGGCTATGTATGAACTCTTTTTACAGAGTGAGAACCCTTTTATAGTGTGAGAACTCTTATCAACTGTGAATGTTTGTCGTAATGACTTTGGTTACTATGACAATTGCAAATTGCTGGTTAGGATGCAAAGACCCCCCCCCCCAGAGCCCGATTGTATCCAATATGAGTACACAGCATGGCAGTCTGTGTGGGACAGTGACGGGCTCCGTCCTCACCTCCTAATGAGCGTGCCCTTATTCTAGCGAGGCCGTAGGGGCCGCTGGCACCCGCGTGATAATCACACCCCCACACCTGCCGTAAATGTTACGTCTGCAGCCTGAGGAGGGTGAAGGAGAGCTGTCACCTTTCCTGTTCGATGGCACTGTGAGCGGCACATACGGTCGCTTCATTTATTACTGAACTCGAAAGCAGAAAAGTGACCGGTGTGTGGTTCACTGACGCCATTTTGAAACATGGCCAAAAACACTGTGACCCAACATTCACTGTCTATAGCAGCATTCCAGCACTCTGTTTCATCTGTGACGAAGAAGCTGGAAGATATCTCATTGGAACACTTTTATTATTGAAAAGCCCAGATTCCTTTAGTGAAAATAAATAGGCTTTTCTCAGTTTTTATTTAAATACATGTTATTCATTGGTTTTTGCCTTACTTATTGTGCCCAATATGAATTGCACTTTGATTAAAGTTTCACCTGGCTGATAAATCTGATGATTTTGTTTAGGCGCGACTTCTCTAACCCTTTCTCTTCCTCCCTGTCCCTTCCAGCTTGGTGCCAACAGCGGCCTGCACATAATTATCTTTGATGAGATTGATGCCATCTGCAAGCAGCGTGGCAGCATGGCGGGCAGCACAGGGGTCCACGACACCGTCGTTAACCAGCTGCTGTCCAAGATAGATGGCGTGGAGCAGCTCAATAATATTTTGGTCATCGGTACTGTCCAGTGTGGAGTGGGAGGGGGGGATTCTTTCATGGCTGGCTTTGGTTGCTCTTCTGTTAAACCTACTGTACAAAGAGATGTTCACCCGGTCACTGTCCTCTTCCTGGATATTGGGTTGAACCCCTGAATGTCTATCCTTTATTCTTTATATCTCAGGTATGACCAATCGACCAGACCTGATTGACGAGGCCCTGCTGAGACCTGGGAGGTTGGAGGTGAAGATGGAGATTGGTAAAGCCCGCAAGCTTCAGTTCAGTCCGAGGCGTTGAGACCTTTTCCATCACACATTTAAACTCTTGCCTCTTCCCTGCTCCTCAGGCTTGCCGGATGAGAAGGGTCGAGTGCAGATCTTGAACATCCACACGGCTAAGATGCGAGAGTTCAAGCTGCTTGCTTTCGACGTGGACGTCCTGGAGCTGGCCACAGAGACCAAAAATTTCAGTGGTGCCGAGCTGGAAGGACTGGTTCGTGCCGCCCAGTCCACCGCCATGAACCGCCACATCAAGGTGAGCCCTCCATCCTAAGGTATGGGTTTGTACTCACCCATTCTTTTTCAGCTGCTCCTTATTCATCCAGGTTTGGGTATGTCAGAATGCACAATAGGCATTACAATGATCCTCCGCTATATCGTGGATTTTCCCAGACGCAAGACAGTTCTCTGCGTATCGCATACTTTGCTTGTGGTCCGATTGTTGTGAGCAAACTTTTTGTGAATTATGTTACTCATATCCTTAGCCCGACATCCACATATATGTCTTTACAAGGTGTGTTTTAATAAGTTTACATGTGTTTAAAGCGTGTGGGAGGGTTATTTTACCATGTTTATATGGTCTTTCTATATCGCGTAACTTCTGCCATAGGTGGGTATCACTGTAATTGACTTAAAGAGCAGTGCAGGCTGTAGGTTTTATAAGGCTGGGCTAGTGTGTCTTCTCAGGCGGGATACATAGCATGTAAGAGGCTGAATTTTGCACGAGTTGATGGAGTCTTGTGGGAAATGCGTAAATGCCAGCCAGAATCAGGTTGCAGCAGGTGAAAGGATGATCTGGATAAGGAGCCGTGCAGAGGACTTTGACATGAACAGGTCATTTGTTAACTAGTTTATACAGTAGTGATGCCCCCCCCCCAGCTCTGGATAGACCTTTCCAAATTATTTGAAGAAAGTAACAATAATCTATTGATCACTATTAAGATTATTGGAGCATCACATTGTCTGATTCAAATATACAAATTAGGCGATGAATCTAACTTCAAGTTTGACTTACTTTCTAATTTCAAGTTTGAATTACTTTCTAATTTCAGTTTCAAAGCCATGGTAAATTGTTAATGTTTCATGGTAGTTCTTCATCACCAAATATCCTAATTTCAGAGTTACATTGTTGCACTAGATTAATAGTAAAATGGAGATCTCCAGTGCTTTATGACTGAAAACTACACAGGTTTGTTAGTTCTGGCAGAACATGAAGTAGGGTTTGTTGGGATTGTTATGATGGTCTGTTTGTGGCTCTCATTATCAGCGTGATGGTGTTTAGCATGGAAAAAGCACATGTTGCCTGCAGAGGGAGATCCTCACCTGGCAGAGGCACACTGCTCTCTCCTGTCTGATATTTGATAGTGTTGAAATGTCCTGTTGAGGGATTATACAGGTGTGATGACTGTTTTGCTTCCCAGAGCCTTGTGCCAGCAGGTTTCTGTATTGAGAAAGCTTGAATAATTAACCTTATTTGAGTTACTAATGCCTGTTTTATAGAGATTAATTGCAGATTTTGGCCAACTTCTTTCCTTGGTTTGGAAACCTTTGCGATGTGTTTTTGGGAAGAGCAATGAGACGATTTTAAATTTCAGTTTCAGACGTTGAAGCGGCTGCCTCTCGAGTCCCCCTTCATGCACGTTGCTGAAAGTGTTTCTGCAGAAGTTGAAAATTGGGAATCTTTGCGGAGTAAAGTGAGCAGCGTGGTGTTCTGTGTTTCACATATCACTCCTCATGTTTCTGCAGGCTAGTGCAAAGGTGGAGGTTGACATGGAAAAAGCGGAGAAGCTACAAGTCACTCGAGGGGATTTCTTGGCCTCCCTGGAAAATGACATCAAGCCTGTAAGTTTGTTGTATTCTCACCCCTGCCTTCAGTACAGGAATAATCACATTTGTACATATGTGGATGTATATCCAATGGGTGGATTCTGGAATACCTAACAATTACAACTACTGAGGGAAGATGTATTAGTTGTTCCAATTAGTCGTGTGCGACTAGTATGGGTATGAAAGAGATCTGGCAATTAGCACCTTGGTATGTGCTATTTCCAATCTACGAGGCAACTAACAATTTCAGAGAGGCCGAATAGTCAGTGACCGATGTACCAGAGATTCAGGCACTGCCAAAAACTGCACTGGCAAAAACATATTTAACATATACAAGACTTCCCCTATGGCATATAGAATGTATAATGTGATATAGTATTTATTTTTCTTTATTCTCTCCTAGAATGTAGTTGATGCCTAGCCGTTTGCTTATACTCACTTGAACTAAAACAGTTCCTAACGGAATGTCCTAAAGATGACCCGAACCATTCTGTCCTGTCTCAGTAAGGTTACCTTTAGCCTTAATACTTCAGGAAGCTGAGATGCCCTAAATAGGGGGATGTACAGAGTGATAGTAAGTCTTTTGTTGTTCCTCAGGCCTTCGGCACCAACCAGGAGGACTATGCCAGCTATATCATGAATGGCATCATCAAGTGGGGCGACCCGGTAACCCGCATTCTGGATGATGGGGAGCTGTTAGTCCAACAGACCAAAAACAGTGACCGGACCCCCCTGGTCGCTGTGCTGCTGGAGGGTTGGTTACACTATGGTTACACACGTGCTACACACAGAAGGATATATCTGCACATTTACATCTTTATGCTGTTAACTGAAAATTAGGCTCTTTGAAATTTTACTGATTTGAAGCAAAAAAAAAATGTAATTATTGGCTATACTGTCTTTTTAATGATTTACTGTATTTTGTAAGCAAACCAGTTTTACACCTTGAATGTCAGTGGTATGGTGTGGATCTAGATCCACCACATTGAAATGTCCCACTGACTGTCTGTGCTGCAGCAGGTTGTGTCACCTCTGCCGATTTTGTGCTCCAGGTCCTCCTCACAGTGGAAAGACGGCACTGGCTGCCAAAATATCAGAAGATTCTCAGTTCCCCTTCATTAAAATTTGCTCTCCTGACAAGATGATTGGCCACTCTGAGATTGCCAAGTGTCAGACCATCAAGAAGGTGGGGGGGTGCTTCTCAAGGGCATTTACAGTAATTTGTGGTCTGCACAATGACACGGTTGCTTCAGTTTCCCAAGTCTGTTTTTGTCTTGAACTTCCTGTCAGACCTACCTGTTGTTATTCTTGTATCTTGCGGTGTCTATAAACAGTCTGTTGCTGCTTGTCTTCTAGATATTTGATGATGCCTACAAATCCCAGCTGAGCTGTGTGGTGGTTGACGACATTGAACGACTGCTTGGTAAGTCCGTGTCTCTCCTTGTTCCCCAACACAAATGTGCCTACATAAATAAACTAAAGTCCTGTGGTAGAGCCTGGATTACAACTGTCAGACAGCAGCCTAACTGCAGCCTGCTCTTCTCTGTCCATTTCTTTGATCCTTCATAATCCATAAAAAATATCACCATGTGGCCAGTTCTTCTCATCAAAATTTGAGATATAATGATAAGAATTTAATTTTTATTGACAAAATGGCTTCATTGTTCGCATTTTGATATGATCTGTGAGGCAGCAGCGTGTTTCCTGAGCACTTTGGGACAGGATATTCTGTTGCTTTGTCCTGTTTTGTGAACTTTTAGTGACACCCAGCTGCATTCATGGTGAATAAAGCCAGCTACACTAAGCTATAATGCTGCAGTGTATTTAGGGACACACGAACTGGGACACATGAACTCTTATTCCCTAATAAATTGTTTTGATTTTGGCCTCACTGTTTTCAGGAGACCCAGCCAGGCAGGTTGGGATCTTTCCTTGGCCACATGGCATGTGATTCATAGTCTGCACTATCCAACAATACAGACCCTTACCATAAATTTATTCTCTGTATATGTTAAGATATTGTAATATCTAGTCTTTCCGAGATAGTGTTTCTGTTTCTGATTACTGTCATTGTTCAAGCAATTGATCGTCTGTGAATCAGATTTATTCGTGTTTACACTGGTTCGTTAATTTTTTTTTTCCAAGGGTGGAAAGTTTTGTTGAGGTGTGCCCTGTGGAACAGCTAAAATGCAAATTCCCTGCTGGAATGTAAAGAGGAGCAGGTAGCCAAAAGTTGACAGATCAGAGTAACCTAGGTGCCCCATGCATGTGTTGTAAAGAGAGATTAAAAGTGCATTGGCTAGAAATAGGTGAAGATAGAAATGCTTGCTGTACATTATCTGATTACATTATCTGCTATGTGCGTAATACTGGGCCGGGGCTAACGTGTTGTCCTGCTTAATGCACTGAGGTCAAAACTTGTGTTTTGGGTTAAGGAGCCTACTAAGCTTCTTGGTAACCATTTATGAGTGCCGTTTCTAATAATTAAACTGAATCCACTTCAGCAGTATTTTATTGCAGTCCCTATTGGAAAATAATAAATTAAATCAACAAACGATCACAACAAAGTAATAAAACACTTCATAATGGAGAAAAGGGAGCAGTTGTAGGTGTCGCTCCAGGGTTGCATTTTTTTTCTTTTTTTTTTTTTTGGCTGCTCTGTTGCATTCCTCTGCCGTCTGGGTAACTTACGGTAAAAGGTGGGACCTATAGAATAATGCTTACACCATACAGAGATGAGATGTGCTTTTGTGGCTGTTCACTGTTAATGCTCTCTGTTCAAAGTGTCTTTATTGTATTGACAGATTATGTTCCAATTGGGCCACGTTTCTCCAATTTGGTCCTACAAGCCCTTCTGGTCCTCCTGAAGAAGCCCCCCCCTCGTGTGAGTATGCTGCCCGTCAGCCAATCATGAACTGGGATCTGTAGCTTCTGAGGTGGCCTTCGCTCTGAGAGTCCATGGCAGGACTTGTTGTTAGTTCGCTGTGTGGTCGTGTTTGTATTCTACACGAGCATGATGCCCATTGTCCAGCTGCTATTCCAGTACTTGCAGGAAGGTGGCAGCAGATCGCGTCCCAGCTATTATGATTCTTGGAGAAGTCTAGAAGACAGTTGTCTTCCAACCCTGTAAAAACTGTTTCAAGAGCTTTTTTTTTTTGAAGATTGTGACGGAGCTTCTTTTTAATTTCTTTGCTGCATAGTTCAGCAAATTCGCCATCTAAACATTTTTGAAAGCATTCTGTTACGCTATTGTAGACTGAGTAACATATAAACATAAACACAATAGCAGTGTAAATGTTGCAGTTTGTATTAATTCAGCCTTTCAGTTAGCAGGATCTCCCTAGCGTGTGTGCGTGTGCTATCGGGGTCAGTAGCTGTGTGTGTAGCTGTGTATCCGAGCTGCAGGCCGGCCCTGAATGGGAGCGGAGCTGTTTCTCCGGGATTGTGAAGCTACAGGCCCAGTGGGGAGTCGCGGGCAGAGGAGAATGGACCCTGTGAGAGAGCTGAGAAGCTGGCAGGGCCTCCGCCTGTGTGGCACCTCATCTGCATGCAGGCTCACACACCATGCGCCATGGGGGGGTGGGAGGGGAGGCCCACACAATAATCCCTCCAGTACCCCTCCAAGCAGCCCCTGCTTCCCAAACGCTGGCCTCTGGGAATCTGCTGCCTCGCAGTTCCACCTGGATCTTCCGAGGGGATCTTCTGAAACGCACCGATAGTCGAATGAGGAACTGCGCCAGTTTAGACCCCCGTTCCCCTAGTGTAGTGTTTCTCAACCTGGTCCTCAGGAACCCCCCCGACAGTCCACCTTTTTGTTCCCTCTCAGCTCCCAGTTGGGATGGAGCAAAAATGTGGACTGTCAGGCAGGGAGGTGGAAGGGAGCAAAAACATGGACAGCCTGGGGGTCCCCAAGGGCCGGGTCGGGAAACGCTGTCCTAGTAACACAGTTGCAGTTAACAAATAGCTGCACTGGTCTGTTCCTCGACAAAGAGCCGGGTGACCCAGAGCAGCAGTCGTCTTTGTAATCCTTAAAGTACTGCTTGCATATCACTTTACTGGTACTTTACCCATAGGAAGTGGAGAATAGAGGGCCTCCTATGTAACAGTCCAGGCAGACATGACCTGCTGCAAGGCACATGTTTGCGATAAATCTGGTTAATCATGTTAAACCAACCAACACGTGTGTGTTAACCAACGAATACATGTGCTGTAGAAGTGTTTTTTTTATTTCTTATGTACCTTAGCCTCCATTGCCTTTGAAGACAAGGATGAATACATTCGGAGGCCATAGGGCTTACAGATCCATGGTCATTTTCTTAACAAAATTATGTCTTATTTTGTCACGCAGGGGCGCAAACTGCTGATCATTGGCACCACCAGCCGCAAGGACGTCCTGCAGGAGATGGAGATGCTGGACGCCTTCAGCACTACTATCCTTGTACCCAACATCTCCACCGGAGAGCAGCTGGTAGAGGCACTGGAGGTGAGACATGGAGACCTGAGTTAGCTTCACGGAGCAGGAGGCAGTGGGGAGTTACGCAAACACAGTATGATAATGATGGCGATGATCCTGAGTTTTTTTGGGCATGGCAGAATTTTATGGTGTTCCAACCATCTGCTGTGTACAACCATGCATTTGTCAAATCTCTCTGTAAGCAACTAATTGATGTTTGTTTGCTCAAAGAGTTTTGTCGATATGTTTTCATTAGCTGCTCGGCAGCTTCAAGGACAAAGAGCGGGCCATGATCGCTAAGGAAGTCAAGGGCAGATCCATCTGGATTGGCATCAAGAAGCTGCTGATGCTCATCGAGATGTCGCTGCAGGTGAGGAGGGGTCCCCCGATTCCAGTGTGCTCCCCCGATTCCAGTGTGCTCCCCCGATTCCAGTGTGCTCCCCCGATTCCAGTGTGCTCCCCCTCCAGGGCAGTACCGGCTGTGGCTGGGGAAAATTTGGCTGTGGCTTGAAGTTTTTTCCTCTGGGGCTGAATCTGATCAAAATAAATGTGTGTAAGTTTCTTTATTGTCATATCCTCTACATGTGCCTCCTGAAAACTGTCACTTAATAATACATCAACAACAAAATTACGGTAAGTCGGGGAATCAAAGAATGATAGCATGAAACGGAGAACAACACTAAACACAAAATGAAACAAAGAAAACTGTGCACATGATCAACTGTTTTTTCTGCAGTGCCCTTATACCTGTTTTATAATTGGCAGCTTTTCAATAGCTGTATTGCTTGTGGGCAGCAAGTAAGTTTTTTGCCTTGTGGCTTCAGTGCTGATGTTTCTGTGCTGTCTGCCAGAAGGCAGAGCAGCTGTGTAGCGTGACTCAAGTCCTTAATGCTGCTCGCGTTCCCAAGGCAACCTGTGGTAAAAATCTCCTGAAGTGAAGGCAGATGTCTCCTCATGATCATCTGAGCAATCCTCACTACCTACTGCAGTGTTCTGGAGTCTAAAGCCAAACAGGTTACATGCAGTGACGTAATTCAGCTAGTGCTGCTGGAGTCTGTCATGCACCTGTAGATGTTGGTGAGAACTTCTGGGGATACCTGGACCTACCTTGGGTGTCTAAAGAAGTAAAGATGTTGGTGTGTACTTGATTACTGCAGATGTGTGTTGTGAGCATGTAAAGCTGTTGACTTTCTGCACAGCTGATCGGCCTATGTAAATCCACCTTCTCCTTCCTGAAATCGACTACACTCTCCTTGATCATTCAGACTGTCTCCTTTTGTTTTTCGTTGTGACTTTAATGGTTACAGTGTTTTTAAAACTTGTGAAAACTGTTTGCTTGGCTTAGCCAAGCCAAGCCAAAACTGTCTTTGAACTGAGCAGGTGCTGGTGATTCTTCAAGGTGTAAGTGACACTTCACTGGTGATAATGTATGAACAACTTCCACAAATGCCTCAGAATCCGGTCCTCTGCTTGTAACACAGGAGTTTAATCAATAGAAATTATTAGGGTGAAATGCAGGGTGGTGTTTGGCTCTGAGGGCTAGTGCCTGTGATTGGAAGGTTGTTGGTTCAAATCCCAAGGACTGCTGAGTGATGTCACTACTGAGTCCTTGAGCAAAGCCCTTAACCCTAATTGGTCTTGGTGCTGGCTAACCCTGCTTTCTCAATTCTCTGTTGCTGTGTGTAAGTGTCTACAGAAATAAACAAGTGGAAATAAATTAGTACTTGTGTTGTGGGGATGTTTATATGACCTCAGTTAGTGCTCTGGGTTGTGTTTGGATTAAAACACCGGAGTCTCATTAGTTGTAATGATTCTCTGCATTTGTGTCTGTTAACTGGCTGCAGCCACCTAAAGTGCCGCCGTAACACTGCAGCTGCCAGTGTACCTGCTGTGGTTCCCCGGGTTTGTCGCAGCAGGACGCAGTGTAAGTGCAGTGGAATGCATGAATGCAGGGAGATGTTTCCTCCGCAGAGGTATGAGCTGGAGTTTGCTGGGACTTGCTGTTCAGCTGCTCTGCTTCAACATGACAGCAGAACCTAATTTCCCTCCACCTCACTCACACACCCATACAGTAGCGCCCCCCCCCCCCCACCGCTTTCATTTCCCCTAATTTACTTTTTCCTCCCCTCTGCTCGTCTCGTACTTTGTGCATAAGTTAGACTTTGCTCGTGTTCTAACTGAAACAGCCAAAGGCTCCAAATGATAAGTTATTGCTCACACATTGATGTTAATGTTCTTCCGCCGCTCCTCTATCCCTCCCTCCCTTCCTCCTCACCTCCCTCCCCCTTCCCTTCCCCCCTCCCCATACCTTATCACCGATTTCTCTGTGAGGGCTTCAGGGATACCTTTCACGCTTTGTTTAATTGCTCAAACTTAGTAAGAGTTTTAACTCCAGAACTGAACAGCCATTTTATCCTGTTAGGATTACTAGCAAATCAGTCGTCTTATCATCCATGTAGTTGCATAACGGTCTGTTTTTTAGCAAATTATGAATGTCTGATGTACTATCAGTATGAATAGAAAAGTAACTTGCATTTTTTATGTATATACAATGATAGACCTGCTTGCAAAGTACAAAAGTGAGAATTTATCAGATGCCAAAGTGGTAAATTTGGTATGCCAGCCCTTGGTTAAAGTATTTCCATAGCAACACTGGATAGGTACAAGGAGGAAATAAAGCAGAATGCTTTCTGTTTCCTTTTCTCTAATATTGTACTTGTCATTAAACTGCAGATCTGTTGACTTAGTAGTAATCTGTGTGGTGCCCCCCCCCACACTGTTTTCGTAGTGAAAACATTAGCTTTCAATCCAGTGTCTTCACAGAAAAGTTCTTGCATTCATCCAAAAAATAATTAGATGTTTTCATTAATGCCGACAATAGTCCTTAATAATTTATGATGACTGTGACACTTCTGTGTATCATTAGCAACGAAAAATTATCAAAAGAAATTATTGACGTTGGTGTTGAGTTGTGTTGCTAATTGGGATACAAGTCAGACAGAAAATCATTAGGTCGCATTTATTATGAAATAATGGTAATGCAACCCTTTGGTGTTCTCTTATTCTTCCCTAAGTAGGAGGGTTTATTGTCCATATAATGAGGCCATTAAAATGGGTCAGGCAGCAATTAATTAGTGGAATATTGCTATTTTGTGTCATTGGTAGTGCTAACATGTCAGCATAGGGCTCGCTGAGAGTGTGTTATTGTGGGCCGTCCCAGTCTCCTTCCTGGAGTGTATGTGCAGAGTTTAGGGAGCAGAACCAACCGGCTTGACCCCAGGGCTTCATCCCTCAGCCGCGTGTTGCTGGGGCAGGTATGGCTGTCGTCATGCCCCAGCGCTGCGGATTTATCACCAGCCCCTCTCACGCAGTAATCCGCTCATCCCGGCCCAGCGCAGACACCCCCAGGCACTCCCTGCCACCCCCAACCCGCTCCCCCGATCCTGGCGGAAGGCTGGCAGGGTGAAGGATTACTGCTCAGCAGTGGCCCAAGTCGCATCCGCGTCTCCGTCTTTGTGAGGAGCCCCTGCTCTGGGGGTTCAGCGCGACAACGCCGGCGAGCTGAGCTTCACCCCCTAAAATGTATGGGGTGGGGGGGGCTGAATTATGACTAAGTGAACAGCCTGACAGCAACGTAGCCCCACTCCACTGTCTCACGATGTCGATGGAGAGAGCGGCCCCTCACCTGGACGTCTATGTTGGCTGTTTGTGTTTCAGATGGACCCAGAATACCGGGTCAGCAAGTTCCTGACTCTGCTCAGAGACGAGGGCGCGTGAGTGTCTGCCGCCGAAACGAGTCACGTGTGGAGTCTGAGCTCCGGGCCCCATCTGGGAGCCTGTGTATTTATTAAATGCCAGTCAAATGATTCCTTTCAGGTCAGTCAAAATGGCTTAAATGTAATGACGTTGATCTTAATAATAATAATAATAATAATAATAATAATAATAATAATAATAAACATTTCTTCTATTTGTGGGGCCAGAGTGATATTGCTAAACCAAATGCAAACATATCAGGAGCAGAAGCATATTAAATGTCCCTCTTGCTTCTTTGGGCTGGTTTTTGGTCCTGGATCTTGAAGATGTAGGTCAGGGTGGAAAAGGGCCAACTGCTAATTATCAGGTGTCCAAATGCATGATAATTGGCAGATCATAAGCATCAGCCTTTATTCCTCCCAAGATTTACCCAAGATGCATTCTGCTGACTGAACAGAGCTGAACTAGTGCAGTTAAAAATATATTTTCTAAGTAAACAATTGCGGAAAAATTCATAATGCATTCATAATGGTTCTCAGGTGTTGCTGACCACATCAGGAACTGGGAATTTGAATATCATTGTTCTTTTTAAAGAAAAATATTGCCAAAATGTGAAATGGGTAGATTGGTCCCAAATGTATTTCACAGAACGTAGGCCCTGGCATTATTTAAATAGTACAGCTGCCTATTTGTGCGTTGTGTGTTTGCAGTCTGAGGGCTCCAGTAGCTTCAGGATAACCAGTACGTGCTGTTAGATGGCCGTGCTAACACGGGCCAATGGGCTGCCTTTCAGACACACTGTTCCCATTGGTGGCTTGTGCCAGGATGTTCCCAAAAGGTTTCTCTGCCATTTCAGGCCTTTTCCTCATGATTGTATTTTCTGATCACCAGGCTGAGAGGACATCCCATCAGTGCGCATGTCTGAGATCCCACGCATGCTTCTGAAGGCAGCGGTTCCGTAGCTCGTGGTAAGGGGTCCTTCGCACTAATCAGTTCATAGTTCACACACAGTTAACATGTCAAAGAGAACTGCAGCTATGCTGAAATTCCCTGTGACACCAACGCTGGGTGTGGTGCTGATTGGAAATAGCAACATTATTACTCAGCCTAGTGACTCGATTGCCCCAGATCCTCTCCCCTAACACCAGCAAGTCTAAGGAATCCTCCCTTAACCTGAACACGGTGCCCCAGATCCTCTCCCCTAACACCAGCAAGTCTAAGGAACCCTCCCTTAACCTGAACACAGTGCCCCAGATCCTCTCCCCTAACACCAGCAAGTCTAAGGAACCCTCCCTTAACCTGAACACGGTGCCCCAGATCCTCTCCCCTAACACCAGCAGTCTAAGGAACCCTCCCTTAACCTGAACACACTGCCACAGATCCTCTCCCCTAACACCAGCACAGTTCTGTATCAGAATCAGATCGGGACTGAAAAAATGTGGGTGGACCCATCCCTACACACTGCTGCAAAGGTGATGTTAAACACAATGCCAAGGCTGTGCCCCTTAGCTCCAGGGGCCAAGGCTGTGCCCCTTAGCTCCAGCTCTGGTTTTCACCCAACTTACTGTCCCTTGCCTCTCCTTCCTGCAGACAGCAGAGTGCCCTCCATATCCAACACACAGGGAGACTTTGAGACATCAAGAAGCAAAGATTATACATTTCATCTCCTATAAATGTTGACAATCTGACAGTAAGTGCGATGTGTCCCCCACCACCCTAAATGGCCTCAGATTTGTACTGGCCCCCTGCATGTTTTCAGTAGCTACTATAAATCTCCCCTAACTATCGAGCAGTGAGTAACTATACGTTTATTATATAGTTTTAGTCACTCTTGTATAATTTGAATTAAAAACAGCATGTGTCCCATTCTGTTGCCATTGCAGTCTTGTTCTATGTTGCAGGTATATATTTGCACATATATATGTGAAGTATTTTAATATAAACTCAGATACGGTCATGCTTGTGGATATAAAATATACATTATGTGCTGTGTAGAGGTGTACCTGTTCTGTGTTTATGTTATGTATGCATCTATATATTGTGTGATTGTATTTATAGTGAATAACTTAAATTGACATAATTTAAATTAACATCATTGTTAGTGAGTGTTCGATCCGTGCAAAGAAGCGTTACTCAGTCTTGATCTGACAGTCTTGATCAAACAGCATTCCCTGGGAATTACCCCTGAAAGTGCATGACTCAATATACTGACGTCTAGGTCGGAATCTGGTTATTTTTAAATATTTGATTCACAATGCATTACAAGTATTCTAAGTTGCTCTTGAATTAGTTTAAATTGCACTTGAGAATAACAGTAAATGTTTATAGCATTGTTGAGGAGAAGTGCTTGTGGTTTGTTGTCAGGCACTCTGAATGTGAAGCACTAGTGTCTGCTGATTTAAAATGGCGTGTACCGCCTAGTACCCATTTATCCACAGCCCTTGTTCCTCAGTCCATCCAAGTGAACAGGCTCTTCACAGATTTACTGATGTTGACCATGAACATGCAGTGCATTGTGGGAATACTTTCTTTATGTTGGGAAACTCGCTGAGAAAACTGTATTCTTTCTTTGCAGAAATTTGTATAGCCGTATTCTTCTCTAAAACATCTGTTGTGATTCAAATTAGATTAATCCAGTTACATATTTTAAATTATGCTGTCTGAATCTATAGAATGTATTAACCATTCCTTGAATTTGTGTCTCGCTTAATGGATGTTTAGTCTCTCTGATTTGTTGGTGTTGATATGGGGGGAATGTCTGTATCAGCTGGCGGGATGCTGACGTGAGGGGCAGTGTCTCTCCTCGCATGTACTGAAAGTTTCTGAGGTTGCTTGTCAGTAATTAGTCTGCCAGGGAGATGAGAACAGCAGGCTGTGCACATGTACCGTAGATGTGTATGTTAACCAGACACATGGGCTGTGTAAAGTAGTGTTTTGTCCCAGCTCACGGCTGTCAGGTGTGTTTAAGGGGATTTTATTCCATGTGTGGATCAGTCTTGTGTGCACATATGCTTGCATCTGGACTGTGTGCATTGGGTCTACATTGCAGATATTTTCTACAAATTTTTATTGTAGCGTTTTTACCTTAAGCATGAGTACATGCTTGTCATGTAAAGTGGCAGGATTCAAATGTGATGTTTCAATAAAAATGCGAAGAGATTTTGTGTGTGTGTGTGTGTGTGTGTGTGTGTGTGTGTGTGTGTGTGTGTGTGTGTGTGTGTGTGTGTGTGTGTGT
>JAODJU010000095.1:27194743-27207113 GCA_026776725.1 Gnathonemus echidnorhynchus | reverse complement strand
TGGTACCCTGCCCCCCGCCCATCACCCCCCCCCCCCCCACACACACACACACACACACACACACACACACACACACACAACCACCACAACCCCCACCCCACTGCTTATATCTACAACAGCCAGCCTTGGATGAGTATTATGGGCTGTAGTTTCTTCTTACAGAGAAATAGTATTATGGGATGTTTAGTGACTGCGTGTTGGGGGTGGCGATGGGGGGGGTCTGTCACCATGACAACCACCCCCTTCTTCCTCCTGATTGGTGATTATGGGATGCCGCCACCCCCCACCCCCTAATCTCCATGGTGACTGAGCAAGAGAAAGAAAGAAGGTGAGAGAGTGTGCCCCATTTCCGTTGCTCTTTGCACAGGAGCAGAGGCCTGCCATATGAAAATGAGCGGCCCACAAAATCTAGACAGTGGGACAAAGGGAGATTTAGGAAAGAAGACAAAGGACAGAAAAGATGTGTCAAAATATGACTTTGCTGAGTCAGACACTGGTACATAGCTACATAGCTGCTATGAGGTGGAATAGACTATAATTTAAATGAAGAGACCAAGAAATGCAATTTGAGACAGGAGCATAATACGAGGTAGACAGTAATAGAAACAATCTAGTGTATCAGCGATTATTTTTAAACATGATTTTCCATTTTTTTGATGTGACACACAGTGCACTGTCAATTGCGAAAGTAAAAAAGTTACATTGCCTGTCCTTAACCACTCAGCACCCCTCCATCTTTGACATAATAAGCAGTAAATGTTTCCATAACTAAAAAGACAAACACCTCTGCAATGATAACATTCAGCCTGTCCATACATGCACACATGAAAAGTTTTTGTTTTGTTTCCTTTTTTCTGTTTGTGGGAATGGTGGTTTAATATAATTATTGTGCCTATAGTTTTAAAATAAGAGATGTATAAGAGTCTGAAGATCCCATCAAGCTACCTATGAGGCCTTGCTATCCTGTCACACAATTAATTTAGGAATTAAATATATACACATTTCTGAATTATAAACTCAAGATGTACATATGCATGAATTCTTTGGTAACCTTGTAATCTTGAGGTCAAAATACATGTGTCTTGCTTGCTCAATATGTGTAATCTTTCTGTGTATCACAGGACAGTGCTTGTACTCTGTCAGTTTTGTCGTACAGTGGATGTCACCATCTGTACAGCACTGGGACACAGTGAGTTGCTGTCCCCAATCTCTCCGTGTGAATTTAGTCTGTACAGTGTGTGTGGCTGGATATACAGTGTAGTTCACTGTACAGTGTGTTAGGTGATGTATGTACATGCAAAGGGCACAGTTGTTGAATATTATGGTCTGTCACAAGTGGCATGGAGTTCCCCTGGAGACATGTGACTGGTAATTTTTTTCCTCTCTTTTTGGAGTTGTGCTTATTATGGGATGTCAGTGACTGCTTATTATTATTATGGGATGGTGAACAGGGCGGGAGGGGGTGTGTACCCATGGCAACCGTGGTTGCTAGGGGGCCGGAAATAGCGGAATGGGGAAGGGAGTGGAGGGGGGGTGAGTATTATGGTCTGTACGTTGCGAGGTAACTATGCAGAGTAGTGTGTGTATTATGGGGGTGGGTGGCGGGGGGGGGGGGAATAAGGATTATTATGGGATGTCTGCCCCCTGATCTCTTTGTGTGTATGTGAGAATGTTAGCTAGCCTGTGAGAGAGGGAGAGACGATAGGGAGTATGTAACGTGTTCGACTGTGAGATTTTCGAAATACAAAAAAACCTAGTAAACCGGACATTGGCGTCTCAGTCTAATTAACCTGAATATATACAAATATACATCTCAGAATATAAAATATCAAGGGAAGAAAGAGGAAGTATCTCAACGTGGGACCGCGTTGTACATTCTTATTATTAATTCACGATACATTTCGAGCAGTGGAATTGTTTTGGTTGAGTGAGTATTGTTATGTTATTATAAAATCAACTAAAGAGATACGACCGATTGTGGACCAAAAGTATTTTTGTGCCATTCGCCGGTGACTACAGTCCCCTCTACGACAAGCGCCTAGTATAGGGAGCCGGTTAACTTGACTATACTCGTATTATTATTATAACTGCATGTCAAAGCTTCTTATAATGCTTGTTACTTTATATATGTGTTCGCAGGTGGTGTTTGTAGTTAGACAATTGAAGTTTATAACTACCTATCAATAAACGCTTTAATTCAATTAAGCGTGTGATCTTTTCCTAGCTAAACGAGTAGTTGTGTTATTCCTTGCGGTAAGACGTGTTAACTTAAGGGAAATATGAAATGCTTAAGCTTTCTTCTTTTTTCTCCTTTACAGTTGCCCCCTCCACCCCCATCCTTTATTTCTTTTCATTTTCCCTCCTCCCTCTCCGAGACGGTCATACCGAGTGTGTGGACGACAACCCGGATAAGAAAACTATTTATTTGTAACCAAAACTAGGTAGTTAATTTAAATAAAGCCGACATGTCCGGCAGCGAGGACGATAGGGACGATTTCGGAGCCCCAGAAGACCGGTCGCTCATCCAAGGTAATCTTTAACAGCTTTCTTAATGTTGTCCTTGCTAACTAGCTGGCTATCTGCACTTGTGGTTTGGGCTACTAGCTAGCTAGTTAGCTTAAACCGGGCATCTTTTTTGGACACTCAATAAAGCGCATTTCCAGTATGTCGAAAACCTACGAGTCACGAATAAGTGAGAGTTGTTTGAAGTCCCCCCTCTGTTGTTTTCGGCTTATTTTTTAAATAATCGTTGTGCTTTGCGTGGTAACATTTGTAAAAAAAATAATAAATAAATAAGAAGTTGAGCTTTCGGGTTGTTCGCTAAGCCGGTTTCGTGCCTCTTGTTTGTGAACCTGCTTGTTGTTCACCGTTAAAGTTAAGCTGCATTTTTATTTTTTTCGGCTTTAAGCGACCATGTGGTTTTAACCGAGGAGTAGCGATTTTAGGCGCCAGTTAACTGCGGTTTTGGGTCAGTTTAATGTGTTGATGACCAGCCCCGGCCTAACCGGTCCGCCCTGCGTGACCGTAAGCCGGGGACGGTTTTGGTGCGGAAACCAGTCTGGTGTCAAAGTGTGATAGTAGGCGGGCTAGCCGTGCCGGCTGGGGCCGCCTGGCGCGACCGAGTTGTCCCTGTATATAACCGTGCCGGGTTGGAAGCGCGAAATGCCCGTTCGGACCGAAAGCGGACCGGCGCCTTTACCGGCTGCGGCCTACCTGCCGCCTCACGTGTGGACGGGCAGAGCCGATCTCAAACCGCACAGTCCGGAGAAGCCGGAACCACAGCTTCTGCCACCGTATACATATTAGAGCTCAAATTCTTTCAATCGGAATATCAGATTTTAAAAAATCATTGGCAGAATCAGACACAGAGCTAAAAGAGTCGCATTTCTTTTTTAAACTGCCATAGTTTGAAAGTAAGATGATCGGTTCGGCCCGGCCCGGGGCACCGACCGATTAGCCGGCTTGATGGAGCACAATGGACTGGCTAACCGGCTGCGGTACCATCCCGATATGAAAGCATACGGGATCGTATGGGATGTCAATGCATTTGACTCGATGATCATGAGTGTGGCGTATAGTGGAGCTCAGATCACGGAAAGTACAATGCTTTTTCTGTCAAACGATTTCTTTTTTCCTGCTCAAGTTGATTTCCGTTTCGGCTCCGTAATGCACACGTAAAGCGCAGTAAATGGCTGTGCGCCGCGCCGCTCTCGCTCACGTAGAACGCATCAAATGCCGCGTGAAACGCAAACAGAGCCGGCTTTCCAGCCCCCCGTTGCCGCTATACATGGCCGACAGCTGATGTGTTTTCGCCTATTGTTTTTATTGCTTTTGAAACTCCCGTTTTCGGGGCTTCATCTTTACTTACACTGGCTTTTTGGGACGCATCGATGGTGGAAGCGACCACAATATAACGATAAGATCTCATCCCAGTCTCTGGTTTTGAATAATTTCCCGTAGTACTGTGTTAAAACAATCATTATGTACCGAAATGCCTTTACTGGAATGTTCTGCTATATGCAATCGCACATGTATGGGGTTTATTTAAGTCATTTGAAAAGGACTGTAATGATGGTCTATTAAATCGTAATTGAAAATATTTTTTTATTTTTCTCCTGAACGCCTACTTCAGTATGTCGAGGTATGCATGCAGTCGGCAGTTGGTGGCATTTACTTAAGTATATATAGCTTTTCTTATGCATGGTGTAATCTGAATCACTGCATTTTATCAAAATAGATTTTGTCTGACGGGAAACTTCTGTGTCACGCTCCACGTGCCTGCATTGTGGGATATTCAATATCTGTAGCTACGTGGTTACATTAGGGTTTAAAAGTACATTTAGACTGCAATGCAGAAGTACGAGTGCTAATAAGGCCTGAGTGTGGTAATCTTTGCTGTCTGGGGGAGGTGCATTGGTCATTAATTTGGTATTGCTGTGTCTACTTGTGATCAATGGCAGATGAGGATGACTTGGACGAGGATATGTCAGATGGCGATACGCCAAAGGTGAAGAAAAAGAAGAAGGCCAAGAGGAGCCGCGAGAGCAAGAGTGGCAAACGGCAGAGAGTTCGTCGTGAGGTGCTGGAAACCTCCTCTACCGCGGTGTCTGTCCTGTGTGCGCCACCTTAACCTGCTGTTTCTAGATTGCACGTTTGTGGTACTGGTTCTGTGTGCCAGAGGTCACACTTGACTGTCTTTTCCCCAGTTCTTTATTTCTGCTTAACCTCACTTTCTTTTACTTTTTTTCCTCTGCTCCTGTCTTCTGGATGCATCTTTCTTTGTTTGTGTGTGTGTGTGTGAGATGCCTTAAAGACACAGATGGATATCTGCATTGAATCTATAACACTAGCAAACAAGATAAATGGTTAAATACCCTTTCTCATAACTGTTTATGCCCACAATTCACATTTGATTTTTTTGACCTTTCCTTGAATAACCAGTTAATCCCATGCACGTGGGTAGTCCACTTTAACTCTGGTAGTGTGTAGACTAGCACAGTGTTTCTCAACCCAGTCCTCAGGGACCCCCAGACAGTCCACATTTTTTCTCCCTCCCAGCTCCCTGCGCACCTGTACCAGGTATTCTGTGTACTTGATTGGCTGGGAGCTGGGAGAGAGCAAAAATGTGGACTGTCTGGGGGTCCCTGAGGACTGGGTTGAGAAACCCTGGACTAGCACACACTCTCACGCTGCCCTTCACACATGCCTGGAAGAGGATGCTGTCCACTTGCTTCCCCCCATATCCCTGTAGGTGACCAGCAGACTGTAGACGTCACTTTGCACCAATGACAGACAGCAGTACTCGGAGCTCCAGCTCACTTAATGGAGACGAGTTCTCTGGCTCCTCACAGTATGATGGAGGCAGCCTTCCCTCCATAGGCTTCACTGTGTTTTGATTAGTGTTCCACTGTAACTGTTATTTTTCCAGCATTCTATGGGAGAGTGGCAGCATGGGTAGCTTCACACCTCCTGCATTGCAGGTTTGATTGCTGCCTCTTGGCTGTGTGTGTGTGTGTGTGTGTGTGTGTGTGTGTGTGTGTGTGTGTGTGTGTGTGTGTGTGTGTGTGTGTGTGGTTTTTTTTCCCCTGTTCATGTCATCAAGTGAGAACAGTAAAACAGACACTGTGGACAGAGCACCTACAGCAGAGCATGGTTATGCAAATTTAACCAATTCCAATGTTAAACTGACATAATTACAGATTGTGCTTTAGAAACTTAATAAAAAAATGAATCTCCATGCATGTATTTTTTGTTTATTTTTACATTTGACCTCCTTTATTCTTTAAAAGCCATGCTCTGTTCCCTTATGTGGTGTTTGCATGGAGAGTTTTTTTTTTTTTTAATCCAGGATCACGTTAAGAGTATGGAAATAACAAAGAAGCCTTTTTTTATTTAACTATAGATAGTGTCATGCTCCTTTTATTATGTAAGGTCTAAGACTATGCCAGACAGTTAAGTACATTTTGCAGTGGAATAATGAACTGAGGTGTCTATTTCATTGACTGCCTGTATACACATTTTTCCACGTCCCTGTCAAACTTGAAAAGATGTATAAGGCTTGGAAGTAAAAGAATGAGACAAGAATTTTTCTTCAAATATATAATCTTAGTTCAGTCATACAGATATATACATTGTATAATAAATAATATTTATAAAAACATAGCATTTTCAGATTATAAAATAAAAAGGGACTTATTAAAACTTTGTACAAAACTTTGGATATAGCGAAAAAACAAGTAAAACAACAGAGGAAGTGAGAAAGAGGGTATTTTAGAGGACAGTGTGGATGCTAGGCTAAGTCACGGGGATAACATCCTACTCTAACTTGTATGTTTGCTGTTAAATATAATTGCTAGGAAGCACTTCAGCTGTCTGAACATGTCGTGTGGAAACCATGGCGACTGCTGCTGATGTCGTGAAGCTGGTCACCCCCCCACTGCACTGCGCTGTCCCGCCTGCCTTCAGCCGTCAGACACACACACACACACACGCACACACACAGACATACAGACACATGCACGCACACGCACACACACATAGTCAGATTCCCTCAGTTTGCAGGCGTCTTGTCACAGGCAGGACTCGGGGTTAAGCTGTCTAGTTTTGTTATTGCTCATCTATGCATCCATATATGCTTATTGTTCCCCCAGGGCTGTTTTCCAGCCCACTTGCGAGTCTCCTTTTTTGTGTGCGGAGTGGGAGGGAGGAAGAATTCACTGTAGTATGGAGAAGGTAAGTGGGTTACAGGACGACAGCCTTTTTCTTACTGCTACTATTTTTCTTATAATCTTAAGTGCAAATTCCATCAGGCTTCATGCACATATGCTATTTTATTATTAATATCTCACATTTTAGGTGATCTCAGTCATGGTCTGAAATGTCCTCTATTGTTTTTAAAGGGCACAAGTTCCACTTCTGTCTTAAACATAGAAAGGGTCTGAATGATGACACGCCTACTTTTTTATTAGGATGTATGGAATGCATCTGTATTCTGACTGGCACAGCTCTGAAAATTAATCATCACAGTTGTATGGGGTCTAAACCTGGATAACAGGAGGGAGCCTGTGAAGTATGGTGTGTATTCTCTGTGGGCCGTTAGACTTCTGAACAACATCAAAAAAGAAAAAGTTACATTTTGCATTGTGTGACATCAATTCCTGCAAGATGGTCAGATCTCAGAAACATGGCTATAAAACCAGGTCCTCTAAACTGTAACAGCACAGTGTGTGGAAATGAGGAGCAGGTCAGTGATGCATCCCGGGCTACGGGGCACCCGGTGGCCTCAGTGCTCTGCGTGTTCGGCGGTCGAGCGCCTGGCTGCTGGGATGAGACGCACTGGGCCAGTATTGGTCAGGATGGGGGGCGGAGTCCTGGGCAGCAGGGAAGGTCACAGCACCTGAGCCGCCAACAGTTCCTGCCAGCTGTATGGACCCCAGTGCTGAAGAAAGTGGTGAGTCATGGAGGGGTAGAGAAATAAATAAAGATGGGGGGGGGGGGGGAGAAGTGAAGCACTACGTTGGGTTCGGGAAGCATGCTGCTGCTTCACGGTTGGACTTCGCCGGACTTTCCAGTAGGGAAGTGCTTTTGATTATGGGAGTTTGTGCCTGGGAAGCTGTCCCGTGGAGGTGTATGCGTGTGATGTCATCGTGAGTCTGTGCCCCCCCCATCTCGCCCCCGTGCAGCTGCAGGCTTCACTTGCATGTGTGCACGTCGTAGACGCGCATGCACTCCTGGCAGCTGACATAGCAGCACCAGTGGAAGATGCAGTGGCACTTCTCCTTGCGCTTCTCGGTGCGCGTGTTGTGGCCGCGGCCGCAGCAGAGCAGGTCGCAGCCCTCGATACCGTGCGACGACACGTTGCAGGCCCGGTCACGCGTGCCGAACGAGCCTGTCTCTGTGTTGGGCTCGCAGAAGTTAGGCGAGCCCTCGTAGTAGACCAGGTCGCGCTCCGTGGGCGGCTTGAAGAAGGCGTACTTGGCGCGCAGCGTCTCCACCCAGCCCCGGGACTCGCGATGCTTCTCCACCACCATCTCGGAGGCACTGTCGTACTTGTCTTTCAGGTAGTCGCCCAGCATGCGGAAGTCCGGCTGCGCCCACCAGCACGTCTTCACCTCGCAGCTACCTGACAGGCCGTGGCACTTGCAGCGCAGGTGCATGTGATCCAGGATGGTCTGTCGGGATGGAGACGGAGGGACGGCTTCAGAAAAAGGCGAACGGGGATTCTCAGGTTCCTGTGATACACCCGGCTGAAAGGAGATCCCTCACCGGTACTGATACTCAGCCATGTGCTTAAAGGCAAATCCACAAAAAAATGTGAACGTCAATGCATTTCAAAAACACAGAAAGACTCTTGACAATTTTGGCTCTGCCCTTGACAAATCTGGCTCAGGCCCGACTCCTGGGGGAGATACAGGTGGTTTGGGCCACGGGGTTCTGAAGACGGCGTATTAATTGTACGTGTCGACGTTTCGGCGAGGTGAGGGAACTCTGTAGCCGACATGTCAGGGGAACAAGGCAAATCACAACTGGTGTGCGTCTATTTTTTTTTTCAGCTGCCTCTATAAAGCAGCCAGATTCCCTCTCGCCCCACCCCAGCTGCGGGGGGGGGGGGGAGGATGGGCAGGTGACTGCGGCACCTCGGCTTACCGGGGGCTGATGTCACGTCCCAGGCTTGCCGGGCCACAGGCATCTCCGCAGGGCCCCTGCGAGAGTCGGAGCCCAAGCCCAGCCGTGAATGACAGGGATCAGGCGGGGGCTGGGTGGGGGGCCGGGCAGGGGGGCGGCCGTGTGAGTACCTTTGTTCTCCCGGCCGCTGTCAGCCCAGATCAAAGTTGGGCCTTGTTACCGTGTGGTCTCTCCAATTGCCCCTCAGCGCCTCCAAACCCCTCCCACAACACCACTGATTTTTTTTATTTTTTTTTTTATAACCATTCTCTTTCTGTCATTTATTTTCTCCTTCTCTAAGTCACTGTGAGCTTGAGTGGTGTGGGCACCTTGGACTTTCTCCAGCCAAGCACACCTCCTACATGTTATATGTTGGGTGTCTCATGTGTGGCTTTGGTTGGTTCACTTGTCATGCAGCTGAATTCCACTACAGGTAACTGCAGGTAACTACAGGAATGTATTTTACAGCCTCAGCACACGTTGCTATTCAGCCTTACAGTTTATGCTGAGGATTACAAAACGAACACGTGAATGTTTAAGACCCCAAGATCGCCCAGGGTCAGTGGTCAGCCCCAAGGGCCAATGAAAGACCGGCCGTCGTTACCGTGCGTCCTGCTTCGTTGTTGTGCCGGTTCATGGCAGAACGGGCATCCGGGCGGTTCTCCCTGGCGTCGGCGAACTCGCGGGAGACCAAGACCCCAAATTCGGCATCCTCACTGCAGCCGCCCCACTTCCAGCCCTCCCCGGGGGGGCCCTTGTGGTGGGAGTCGCAGCCGCACATGGTTGAGGTCCCCTCGGAGCAGGAGCGCGTGACGGCGAAGGCCACGCCTGCCGAGGCGATGGCGTGTACGAAGGCTGACTCCCGCGTGGCTGGACGGGGACCGCAGATCGAGAATCAGTCTGGGTTAGACATCCCTCGAAACATTCCCATAATTCCAAAGCAACCCTCAGCTAAACACTTCCGGTCACTCAAAGGTAAAAGTTTTCAGTATCGGAACAGCTTTTTCTCCAGAGCCATAAACCCTCCGTTTTTAAGTTGTCGATCTAGCATGTCCCACCTTATGGGAACAATTCCTTTCACTCTCTGTCACTTCATATTCCCTCCACTGTTACACCCTCCTCATCCTTTGCATAAATATATACATTTTACATCGCTGGGTGGATAACTCTATGCTATGTTATTTTAGTGTTTATTTTTGTAATTTAGTTTTTATTTTAATGTGACCCATTACGCTATTTAACGTAGAATAACGAATTCTGTAAAGTCGGTTCTGATTCTGGTATATGTCTGGAGAACTTTAGTCACGCTAAAGGGTACGAACAGCATCAGATCTCTGACTAAAACTGGCATCTTAACCACTGGGAATAATGCTGATGACACTTTTTATGAATAAGTTGCTTCGTGGTCAAGGATCTGAGTTCAGAGGATGACAATTTAGGTTGATTTCCCAGGACTCCCATTGGCTAAATTGTTGCAGTAAAAATGAACTCCAAGCAGCACCAGCAGGTCACTTTCCCTCCAGTGATATGAGAGAGCCCCCGTGCACTTTGCCTCCAGTGATATGAGAGAGCCCCCGTGCACTTTGCCTCCAGTGATATGAGAGAGCCCCCGTGCACTTGGATTAACTCAGCTGGAGTTGGGAAAGTAAGCAGCGTGAAGAGGAAAACCAGCATGGGGCAACTCCATTCAACAGGGGCTTCGCTACTTACGGCCAAGTCTTGCTTATTATGGGCTAACTATTCGACCCATCTGTGTACGAACAGGCACTGGATTTAAAGTGACGGGATCCCCGTCAGCATAACACTCCCCGTTTAGGTTTCAGTTTGCTCTGTGCTCAGAGTAAATACCCGAGACCCTGTCAGTGATATTCATAGATGCCTCTGACAAGCCGGCGCCAAGAACGAGCCGATGGAACCGCACAGCGAGGCTAAGCAGGAGCACAGGGAGTGTGTTTCAGTGGAGAGAAAGACAGCATACGCCCCCCCGCCCCAGACAGCTGCAGTGCAGTCACAAAGCCCGGCCATCTCCTGATAGTACTGTCACGTCACAGAGCCGCCTAACGCTGCGTGTTAAGGTGCGTTTAGATTGCCCCCCCCCCCCCCCCCCCCCATGTGCGGGGCCTTTGCGGCTGGGCTGTAGCTGTGCGTGTCAGGTTTCCGCGGCCGTGCTCTGAGCTCCGCTGACGACGCCCCTTGTGAACGCAACAGCTTATTATGTAACCTGATGCCATTGTTTCAGGCTGCCAGGCAGCCGGCGATGTGGGCCTGCTCCAACCTCAATCCACGCCCGGGGCGGGGGGCCAAAACCCCCCTCTGACAGACCTGCTAGGCTCCGTCTCTCAGCACGCCCCCACCCCCACCCCCCCCCAGTTGTCAGGCTGTTAGCTGCACTAGGACACAGCGGCTGCTGTGGGTCAGGGCTTGCAGAGAGTCACAGACAGGACCTCTGATGCTTCCACCACACTCACACTGTCACACTCACACCATCACTATGAGTCTCTCGGGAGTCGTGAACATACCGAGGTTAGCTATGCCGGAAACAGACTCGTCAACGGAACTCGTCACGGGAGGAAAGCGGTGATTTCCCTATTGTGACTCCCATAATCCCGCAGAAAGGGGCCTCTCTTTTTTTTGATCCAGATATGGGCCAGTAGAGCTTAATGACCTGTGCAACTCACTTTGGATAAAAGTGTCTGCTGTTGGGCTACAGTAAGCACAAATCCATCTATCCATCCATTCGTATCACAAATCCAGTTCAGGGTGGTGGTGAGCCCGGCGCCTATCCCAGAATGCACAGGGCGGGGGACACCATGGACGAGACTTCAGTCTATCACGAATAAATACCGATAAGCCACATTCCCTAGCAAACATCGCGGTCGGCAGCCTCCTAACCTGGTCAGCCATTGCCATGTTCTCACAGTAACGTCCTGCCACCGTTCTGACACCCAGCATATCCCTGCGCTCTCCCCACCGAGTGTCCCCGACTGCCCCGGCAGACCCCGGGACCCCTTTCCCAGCGTGGGCCGGGCCCCGAGGGCCCCGAGGAGGACTGGCTGTGAGCCGGAGCCTGAGCCGCTCCGCGCTACCTGCTGAGGCCATGAATCTGCTTTTGTTCCTCTGGTGTCACACTGCGTTACCCACACAAAGGGGCTGGAGACGCACGCCTCCACGGGCCGGCTCTGCCCGGAGCTGGCACTGCTCACAGTAACCCCCCCCACCCCCCCCACACAGAGCCGGTGTCGCCGGCTCCTCCACGGCCGCCGCCATGCCCGCTCCCCCTCAGCAGCACCCCTGCCTTCCGCCTCATTGCAGGCTGACGGGTGAACTGTGGAGAGACCTCCTTTCAGCCTGTTTTCATGTCAGAGTCAAAAGGGCGTGTGAATGGGCTGTGCGTGGGAGCGGGGGTGCACTGAGATGGCTCGCGCTGCTTTTCCTGCACAGTAGGGGTTGCGCTCAGCCCCCCAGACCTTTTCTATTGCCCCTAATCTCATTTGGCCTCCCTCTCCTTTATCATTTTGTTTTGGAACAACAGCGGTTCACACTGCCTGTTTCTGCCCTGCACTCTCCTGACACTGGGGCTAATTAATTTCCAATCAGGAGGTTCACTCCGAGCAAAATCAGCTCTTTATCATTAAAGATTTAAAGGACTGACTGAGCTCATTAATTCAGTCCCCTACTTGTGGCCCCCCCCTCCCCAACCCCCACC
>JAODJU010000095.1:27174348-27192503 GCA_026776725.1 Gnathonemus echidnorhynchus | reverse complement strand
GGGGTGGGGACAGGCACGATGTCATTTATGCATTACCAGGGTTCTGCTCTCATCATTCAGCACAGTGTCCATCTGAAGAGAGGCTAAAATTACATGACATATATCATAGTCATTTTTATTTTGTAATTTACATGTTATTTTTGTTACTCCAGCAGAACAGCCTACAGCAACTTGCCTTATGAAATTATTTTGATCAAGAAGAATTATAGCAAATAAACCTCATATTTCAAAAATATCAATGTGATTTCTTACAAATGAATAAAGATGACCTCTTTAGATAGCTCCAGGAGATCATTTTGCCAGTCATTTATCTCCTTTTGTGTATCTGCTGCATACACTTTGGGGTCACCTTCTGAGGTAGCCCCAAGCCCACGTTATGGGGAGATGGGTCGTCTGTTCAGAGATGATCCTGCACATCACTGTTGTACTCATCTGATCTCCATGCACATATGGCCTTCCTGTCAGTTTTAACGAGTCTCACTAAGAACGTGTTTTCACCCACAGAACTTCCACTCACTGGATGTTTTTTTTTTTTTTTTAATTGCAGTATTAAAAAAACTGTAAACTCTACCCACTATGATGTGCGAAAATCCCCGCATGGAGGTTGTTCCTGAGACGCTGGGACCGCTACATCTGGCACCAACAATCAATCCATGTTCACGCATCTTAATTATTCCAGTGCTTAGTAAAACACTTATTGAACCTCATTACCCTTCCGGTGGCTGTATACTGTTGCAACCACATGATTCACTGTGTAGAAGAGCAGGCTGTTTGCAGTGTACCTCTTAAACTGTCTACTAGGGATATATTTCCAAAATGTGTATTTGAAACTTTAAGTACTACTCCTTCCAAAGAATACTGGGGAGGGTTAGGGTGCTGTGTGGTTCTGTGCCTGTTATTGGAAGGTCACTAGTGAGTGATGTCACAGTTGGGCCCTTGAGCAAGGCCCTTAACCCCAAATGCCCCAGGGACGGACTGACCCTGCTCTCTGATCCTCGCTTGTATGTCACTTTGGACAAAAGCTTCTGGTAAGTAAATAAATGTAAATGTATTCCCTCTCAAAATGACCTGATGATGATTGGTGAGGTCCATATTCCAATGCAGAGTGAATTATATTTATTATTAGGATGCAGAGAAGTAAGGTGTTTGTCTCTGCACTTCGAATGAGGTGGTATTATTATTTTAAATCACATTGAACACTTTTATAAATTCTTTCCAAACTTTCAGTTATCTTGGTAATACTTTTGTGTCACACTGTAATCTCCACATGATTAAATCATAATTATAAAGTTGCTGGATCATCAAACAGCCTTTAATAATTGGCACAAAAGCAATAAAATAAATGTTGTTCAGATTTAACCTGTCAGATGCATGGTATCAGTTAGGCAAAAGCTACAGTGAGAAATTGCAGGGTTTTATCAGGGTATTCTGGAGACAGTATAGTAGATTGTTACAATTTATATTATGTGCATAATGATATTGTATCAATATAGCCTCAAATCGTATCAGGGTGTTAATGGAAATAACCAGATTCTATCTAAGATTCTACAACTTGAAAGCTTTTTGTTATGCAAAACTTATTCCCTTGACTCTGTCTTAAATTTGAAGCTGGGGGAATTGCTATAGATATCTGGTTATTAATAATAATACGTTTAATTATAGCCATAATCAATTCTCCACTACCCTTCAAAGATCATTTCTCTTTCCGGGTTGAGCCCGATCTTTATTAACAATGAATAACAAAAACAAAACAAATGTTAAGTAAATTACCTGTAGTGTGACAGCACAAAGAAAAAGCGATACTTTGTGATGACACTGGGAGGTGTGCAGTGGGACAAGTCTAAGAGTCATTCATTCAAAATTCAAACCCTGAAAATTAATCATTTTCCCCCATATTTCGTTCCCAGCCCTGAATGAAATATGGGTTTTTATGTACAGTAGCTCTCAGCATCAGGCTCTCACTCTGCACTTACTTAATAGCATAACCATCCATTTCAATGCAAATCTGGGATAACTATGACATGTTGTGCATGCACAGTTCTGTAACAATGCTTTGCATTGTTATTAAATCAAGTCCCAGGACACCACTAATCCATCATTCTGGCTACTTTTTTGGGTGGGGGCTATGATCCTGTATTTCTTTGCATGTCAGGGGGTAATGAAACAAGAAACCTGGCAAACATAATTATACTTATACCTATACGCACTTTTTTTCACCAAAAAAAAAAAACACACTGCTTATGTAATTCGTAGGGCAGATAGATTCCTTTTTTAGCCCCATAAGACATCATCGCGCAGGCAAAGGCGCATGTTAAATGCGGTGCATTTTTAGCATAATCAAGTGTGCATTATGGCCAGAGTGCTGGATGCAGTGCATTGATCCGATCTCCCATTGTTTCAGTGGGAGTTGGCATCTGCTAAGCAAGGATTAATCATCTAAGCGAGACAGGCCAAATCTGCAAGGAATGTAAGAAAGCTTTACGATCGCATCGGGGTGATGCATTTTAATGGGCTTCTTTTCGTCCTACAGTGATTAAATAATAGATAAAAAAAATTGGGAGATTTGCTGTGTCTATGTTATAACAAGTTTACCGCGATGACAAGCTCAAACGAAAACCATACAACCCTGGAACTGCAATTGCTTTTACTGCAAAATATTTAAAGGTCTTTTTTTCTAGTGTTGTTGTTTACTTTGTAAGTATGTGCCATCTACATAAAATGTACTTTTCCAACAATTCTATAGCTACACATTTTCCACACTATGTTGCTCCTCCTGTTACTCTGCAAACAAAAGAAACAAGCACTATACCAACATGTGATTTATGTCTCTGTGGAGCAGCATAGCTTTCTAAACAGATTATACCAGCTTGTAAAACCAAAGTGTAAGAAAATTTGACCTTGTTGTAGCGAGAGTTTATATAAACTTGTGTCTTCCTTGTATCCTTGTGTTGACAACTTAATACCAAATTATGTCTTTTATCACATACCCTGACTGCCACAGGTTATTTTTTAATGCAAAGAGGATTCAATTCAATTCAATTCAATTTTATTTGTATAGCGTATTTTTACATTATATTAGCTCAAAGCGCTTTACATTATCCCCGCCCAAAGCCTCCAGTGAGCAAGTCAGAGACGACAGTGGCAAAGAAAAACTCCCTAGACAGAAGAAACCTTGGGAGGAACCATAATCAAATAGGAGCCCATCATTCTGGGGTCGGCAGAGGAAGTCAAATGGGCAAGATGGCAAGGTCCCAGTTCACACTGTCCCAGTTTTAACATTTGAGTCTCAAGTTGGGGGGTGGACAGGTGCTGGTGCTGCTTCAGATGGCAGGACAGCAGCAGGGCTTTCTGGAGAGACGTCACAATCACGGAGACGTTAACTGGAATCAATGGCATTGTTACGTTTGCAACTGGTCTGGCACCATGGTACTTAGTTGAATGGAAGGAATCTGACTGGCTCTGACCTCCACCCAACTCCTTTTCTCACTGGCCAACCAGAGTACACCTGTACGGAAACAGACCGCCCTCGCTCCAGCCATCATCACAACACAGGAAGATAGACCATATTTCCCTGGAAAATGTGCAGGTCCTTTTTAAGAAGTGCTTCGTGGTTCTGATCTTTTATTTGATGAAGAGACAGAGATTGTTACTAAGCGTCATATATCTTCCCTAATGGCCAAACTTTTATAATGTTTGATTGCTGGCCACAATGAAACAGCAGCTATGAGATGGACTTTTGTGATGCAACTTGCTTGACCATTTTGAGGATTTCACTGTGAGAATTGACTCTATTATAGAGCCTTGTCCTGCATCCGCCGCCCCCGGACACACACAGACTGGGAACGAAAGCTCACAAGAGATTCTGACAAGCCTGCAGTATTGGCATTTAACTAGCCCCTTTCAACAACGACAACAGCAAATAATAATACAACCGACTAAATGTAATGAAACGGAAGTTTTAGAACTCTCCGTTCACAGAAAGCCGGCTCATAAATATCTTACAATGATATTTTTGGTCATCTTTGCCCAGTGAAATACTAGCTACATAACATTGCCTTATTTTGTGGGTGACAGAGATTTGAATGCTTTAGCATCAGAAAGCATCTTTTGATGGGCTAGTTGTGGATTTGACGCTAGGGCAGATACAGACTGCCCTTGTTTTTATTTTATTTTGGCCTGTTCTTGCAGTGGCACTGTCACCTCACGCCACTGGGACCTGGGTTCGCATCTCCACCAGGGTTCCACATGTGTGGAGTTTGCATGTTCTCCTCGTGTCATCATGGGGTTTCCCCCAAGTTCAATGGTCTCTCTTCACAATCCAAAAAACATGCTTAGGTTAATGTAAGCTACCGGATTGCCCCTAGGTGTGAATGTCCCATGCAACGAGTTAGTACCCCATCCTGGGCTTTTCCTGCCTAGTGCCCGTAACATTGGGAATGGGCTCTGGACCCCCCATGACCCTGAATAAGAAAATGCATGGATGTGGTAGAGTCCCACTTTTTGCCTGATTTGTAATTATACAGACCACAAAATCTCCTGCTCCTTATTAGTAAGATTTTGGGCCCCCGGCTGGGGCTGGGTGATATGAGTATACTGTCGATAATCGACAATACCAGACTAGTAACCTGGTGTTGATATCTGACAGTAACTAACGAGGGGTTATCAGGAATGTCGGCTTAGGCGATACACAAAGCAAAATAACAGAAGCATTTATTATTTGATTTCGGTTTAGCCTTGTAGCCTAGGTGCTTTTTTTTAAAACTGCTATAGAGCAGCAATTCACAAGCATTACACGTTGCAGTAGTAGTGTTTTCACCATTCTGCCACATCACCAACTTCAGTCTCCCAGTCAGCAGCCCCAGAATGTCAGCCATTCAAGTGCAGCTTCCTGGTGGGAATTCTGAGCTTCTGACTTATGTGGTTGGTCAAACAAAACAAGCACTTGCCACTGTTAATTCCCATTCGAGATAAGGACATTGCTGACGGTCTCGATAGCCTAGCTACGAATTCTTTATTTGCAGCTTACTTTATTTATGAGAGGCAGTGGTCTTCAAAGCCTGAACTTCGGATAAAAAAATAAAGAACCACTTAAATTTTTAGATGACCTAGGCTAAGCTATTCTTTAGTTTGAAAAGCTTGTCTGTTGAGTTGTGCAGACTGCGTCGCACTGAAAAATAAAGTCTCATGTCAATCGGGTGCCCTTGGTCCAAATTCCCCATCCCCCTACCACCCCACCCACCCCTCAACTGCACCTTTGTCTGCAGCTGCACCCCTTAATCAAAATACATCCTCAGGCATGCCGGTAACCAGCAGGAGGTGTCCTTCGCATCCAGATACCTGCAGCCGTGCATCTTTGCGACAGCGTAACCGGGAGAGGATCTGACGTGTGGCATGCTTGGGTTCATACCAGAGGCTGAAATCACGTGTCTTTGCAGTGAATCAGTTCTGTTGAGGACTAACAGATTCATTCAGGATTGTTCCTTGAGCCGGTCGCTCCCTGGGACGTCTTTCCATTGGAGGAGACCTCTTTTATTGTTTTATTTATCTTATTATTTTTGATTCTTTCAGACTCTCTCACACATTCGTACATCATTACCATTTTGGGTGGTGAAAGAGAGTGTGTCACACTTATAAGAACATAAGAAATTTACAAACGAGGGGGGGGCATTCGGCCCCAAGCCGAATATTGGGTTATAAACAGTATGATCAATTTCACTGGTGAGTTTGATGACCAGAAAAACATGTAGCAAATGAACTGAACGAATCAATATGGTTACCACAATTTTAGTCTCTTAAAAGATTAATTTGAAAATCACAGATAACACAAGTCGGCTTAATTCACTGGTAAGAAAAGGTCCCGGTGACGCGTGTTGTTGGCAATGCTGTAAAGCTTCTGCAGTTTTTATTTGACATTTATCTTTTCATTTGTCTTTTCTGCCATTACTGTGGTCTCATGGACAAACTGATCTAACCCAATGTAACTATAAAGACAGATTCAGAGAGGAGGGGGGGATTTCAAGAGGGCATATTGGATTGGGGGGGCGACCCGCAGGAAACACAGAGGCTGCTGGCAGGTGACACTAAAACTGAGAGTGGGAAAAGAAGAAGCAGCAATAGGCACAAGTCTAAACAAGCTTAGGTGGCACCCTGACTGGGGTAGGATGGGGCCTCCTGAATGTGACCCCACCCCCCCCCCCCCGATATGTCTGACGTAACATAACAGGCCACTGAAAACCACAAGGGAGGAACAGAACCCATCAGAATCCCGATTCATCTTGGCTAAGAAAACGGAGGGAGCGATCCGTGTGGGGGCGGCTGATCAAGGGCGCAGCCTCTGGCACTGAGATTCTGTTCTCTCTTGTTAATCTTCAAAAAAAATAAAAAGAATAACGCAACAGATATTACATCCAGAAAAAATAGTGGAATCAGGAATACAACTAGAGTATACTTTGCATGTTCCCCCATGTGCCACTAAATCGCACGAGATAATGACGGTGGGAAAGCAGAATGAGATCATTACTGCAATCAGTGCTTCACTTGTGCTCCTATGTGAATTGCAGCCAGAGATACAGCACTAATTAATATTAATACAATAAAATTCATTCTGATTTCTACATTTTTTGAAAGCTGACTTGATCATTAGCACCCAGAGTTCTCTGACATTTCGCAGCGTTTGTTTTTGAATGGTGAGTCATTCTTTTCACGGTGCCAAATTGAGGCACAGGCCCCACAAAACAGACTAACCACAACGAAATATGAAATTTGTGAGTTGGAGCCTTCCCTTTAATTACCCTGACAGTGATCAGGAAGTCTGTGAAGGACTGTGATCATACATATCTGTTCACACTTCCATGCTGAGCCTGCTGTTTCCACACGATGCGATTGTATAGCTGAAGGTTTACTGTTTAATGCTGATCTGATTAATGATTGGAGAATTGAGATTTGACCTTTTTCCAGAGCCAATACTGAAAACACTGTCGCCAGATGGAAGTTTGGGACATGAGAAAGCAGGATCTTGATCTGATGAGCTGATCTGTTATTATGAATGTATTAAAGTGATGGGGGGTTATAATTAATACTGTGATCATTTGGTTCATAAACAGCTAGAAGACGGATGCTTTTAATGTAGCTTCAAGAAAAGCGTCAACAAATATTTAGGATGAAATAGGAGAAATCTAGTCACCAAGGCGTTCCAGAAGGACTAGCACACATTGCGCTTTGGTGGTGCGCCTCTTGGTGTGATCTTCTGTTTGGGTCTGACTGGTGTATGTGCACATACACATCGTAAGGCCGGCCCCGTTCAGCCTGAGGCCTGCATGCACTCCACACCTGCTAGTTATATCTACACAAAGAGAAGGCTGTCTCGCCTTAGCTTCATGCTAGTTCCATCTTAGCTCCATGCTAGCTCCATCTTTGCTCCATCTTAGCTACATTCTAGCTCCATCTTTGCTCCATGCTAACTCCATCTTAGCTCCATGCTAACTCCATCTTAGCTCCATGCTAACTCCATCTTAGTTCTATGCTAGCTCCAGGTAGGCTTGTATAAAAGCTCACAGGAAAGGACAAGGAAGAGGAAATCATTCTGACATTGAAATTTTAGGAGTTCTTATGACTCTATTCCTACTCAAAAATTATTCAACAGTCACCAATCAAATAATGGAGATTTTGCTATACTGTACTGATGTTTAACAAGAAAAAGGAAAATAGTGATTCAAAACAACAATCTTTTTCTTGGCTCCTGTTGTTGTCATTAATCATGTTCTAGAAATTATTTCATTAATGTTGTTCTCATTATTCACATTAAATAGTGGCTTTATTACAGATTTGGACCCATGTTTTGTTCCATTAGCTACTCATCATTACTATTTAAAGTGTTGGGAATGCGTTCATTTAATTCAAAAGGAGCTGCTTGCACTTCTAGTGTGATGTCATAATAGCAGATATCAGTGATGACCCAGATCCCTTAATCTAAAGGCTGAAAGAGGTGTGAAACACGTATGCCTGCAACTGCCTGGCCTTTATGGCGTTGACAAAGGGAGAAGAAAGTCTGTTTTCCTCTGTTAAAGCCTAGCGCCATGACCAAAATGAGGCCCAGAGAGGGGGGGGATTAAAGAGAGGGCCTTCTAAGCCCTATGAAGAGGAGGACAGTGGCGGGAGCGACGGCGGCTTGTGGGGTACTTGTTGGCCCCGTAATCAGAATGTCTTTTGCTGTGGTCACACTGTACTAGTGATACTTACTGGCTTTATATACTGTGCCCAGTCTAAGATACCACCAGTAATATAAAGACTAGTTTGGAATCACTTCAGTCTCAGAAATTCAAAGCAAAGTATATCATCTTCTGTAAGCCTGGCTTCTGATCTTATTAACTGCTTCAGCCCAGGGCATCACTAAAGTATAACACTAGTTCAGTATCACCATCAGGGTGGACATTTCAGGTCCAGAAAGTAAAAATCCAAACCAGGATTTTGTTTCAACCAACCCATTGGGTATAAAGAGTCACAGTCACAGAGTGCTCAGCTGGTTGGTTGAAACAAAATCTTGGTCTGGATTTGTACTTTCTGGACCTGAAATGTCCGCCTCCGATCACCGTATAGTATGATGCATCACAAGCCTCCACAGCCAGTGAGCCCATTGTTATGTGTTTAACGTTTTAAATAATAGCTGAAACAAAATATCCATGACGTTCGTCATTTGACGATCACTTAACAGTTGCCCATGATCACTGTTTACTTTGTTAAGACAAATCTGCTTTGTTTTGTGCCCTTTTGTATGCGGGGGCTCCTGAGTTGCCACTAATCCCAATCAAAAAAAAAATGAGACACCACAAATCCTCTTCTAGTGAAATTTCAAGATTGTGGACTCAGAAAACAAAGGTTCAGAGTAAACTGCCATTTGTCAGAAGGATAAGAGACTCTGGATTATAGATTCATGTCATGAAAAATATGTCAAAAGGTGACATATGGACTGCAAGGAATCGTGGGACAATGAAGTAATCACATGACCCTCATAAGCAATGTCAATCAGGCCAGACCATACATCAGGACTGGGATTTTAAGATCCCATCCCACTGAAAGGTAAAGCTGAAGAAGAAGCGCCTCAGGATGGGCCCCCCCCCCCCCCCCCCCCCCAAAAAAAGGGCCCCTTCTGGGAACGACGTGTGATATGCAGCCGCAGTTGCTGTTGTTGTTTTCTGTTTCTGATTCTCTTAGGTAGCTTAAGGCAGATCAGATAAAGAGTGACAGTGCTCCTGACAAGTGTCCAAACCTGTTTTTTACGTATCTTGTGAACTTGCTTACCGCCACTGAATTAATACAGTTCTGCGTGCGGACGGGAAGGTGGACTACATCCAGCATCGACTACACGCCCTGGCTGAATACTGAGCTGGATCTCCAGCAGCAATTATGAAAAGTGAATCATCTCAGTACTATACAACATAAAGTTCGAACCCTGAAGGCTTCACTTTTGCAGATGGGCAGAGAGACCTGGCTTTCTGGTGGGCTGGTTCACAGATCCACCATCAACCACAAACCCTGCCTGAATGCTGCACTTTGCATATAGGCATGGAGAAAACTAGATACTACTGCAACTACAAACACTGACCAAATGCTGCTCTGCATGTGGGGAGGGAGATGGAAGACAGGATCCCATAGGAATTGCATCTTCCATCCAAGCTGTGTCTGAGATTGCACTGGAATCTCTGCACAGCTGACCCAGTAGCACGCTCACCTCAACACAGGGTCCAAAACAGTAAATGACTTTTGTCAGCCACGATGCACAAGAGCAACAATTCAGCCCTAACCTTAATGCATGTGCATTAAGGTATGTGACTTGCTAATTGCTTCTGATGAGGAATCCAAGTCCATGAGGAATCCAAGATGAGATTTTCATATCATATTGTAATATACAAAGCCAAAGCATTATAGTTACATTCAGAATGATGCTGTGATCCTTTGTTCTTTGGGATGTAAGTTCACAGTGTTTTATATATTCAAGGCCACATTGCCTGATCAAGGTCAGTCGCCTGATGTAAGGACAGTACAGCTGACAGAAAAGCATGCATGTTTTGTGTAGCTTTGACCCCATTCTGCTCCTGTCCAGGTGGACAACAGCTTAAAACCCCTTTGCCACTTTGTGTCTTGCTATACATTACCGATTGCTTGCACGATACTTTTAGGATTGTTTCCACCTGATGAATAATATGGTCAGCACTTCCCAAGAACCTGGGAGGAATTTCCCAAAAAAAAAATCTGAAGGATAATGTCCCACAGCACTCTGTGGTGTTAAGATGAAAGTTTCAGCATGCCCAGCATGGCACTGTTCTTACGTAAGTGATTTAACTGTACAAATTGGTCTGTATCTTTGGATAAAGCATATCCTAAGTAAGTATATAATATAACACTGACACCCTGGAAATATGAGGTCTACACAGAGATTCTCACACCCTTGGGGACCTTTTACATGCATCTTTTCTTTAGAGGAAATGCTTCAACTGGTGTTCCGGGGGAGTTAATTTCAGTGTAGCGTGGGACTCTGTAATTTCACAAGAATGAACAAGGCAGCTCTTTGATCGATACCGTATTACTGCAGCAGTCTTATGTTCGCCACTCTCTGTCACTGCAGCACCAAAACATCCAAACAACTTAATCACACACCTAGGAGTAACTCCAAAACGTAATGGTACCTGTCTCCTGAATGTCTCATTGATAGGTTGGGGTTGTATTTAGCAACCACCAAAGCATCTACTTGGCAGTGCTCATTCTGAAACTCATCAATGAAGAAAATATCCTGATCTGCTTCCTGCCATTAACACCGTGGCTGACATTAAAAACCAACAAACGATTTCAGTTATTATGTAATGGATTCAGGGTTTTAGAATGATAACAATAAAGTATGGGCGATTACAAAAACCGAAGCAGATGTTCTTGTGTCTGACTGACATAATATTGCAAATTCATGTAAAATACGAATTACAAACGAATAAACACATGGTATCTATAACTGAATAGCCTTGCATGTGATAAACTGGCTACGACAAATTGCCAGTCACCAGTTATTACCACCAAGGTGATAAATATGTTACAGCCTCAAACAAGTCAATCTGAGAATGGAGACACCCCCCCCCCCCCCATCACTTTCTGAGACCCCAGGTTCACCCAACACGTGGCAGTTCATTACTATCTATGAAGCGAAAACAGGATCTTCACTAAATGTCACCAAGCTTCATATACTGTTACAGACGCACCTAAAGTAAAGTGCTGTGTATCTCCAGTAACTCCAGCACAATCAAGATTGTTTAAATCGGCACAGAAAACGTAGCACAGCTGTCTGCTGTTTATACACCAACATGAAAGCATTTGACGCAAATTATTTTATGTTGAGCATTATTTATTATTCATAAATGTATGCTGCTTCAGTGTCTGTTTCCTGTTTTTGTCTTCCTTTTTATTTTTTCTAGTGTACAGTTTAGTTGTAAAGTTACCAACTCAAAGTTCAGGAATATTATAAAAACAAATACACAAAGTAATTACTAGTATCTTTTTGTTAACTAACCAGTCAAGATATGACTAACACCTTCCTGATATATATGCCTGTAATTAATGTTACTTTGTATTGAAAATAAGACTTTAATGCCCTAATGGATACTGGACACAATGGACACAATCCACATGTAGAAATATAACTTTTTGCATTTATAATCAAATCAAGAGATTTAGAGGACATGTTTTCAGCATATATTGTCATCTGTTCTTTATATACAAGTTAGATGAGGACTGATCTATATGCAATGTTATGGCTGTGAGTGTGATACCTGTGCTTATTAATTAAAGTTGGATCAACACATAATTTATTCTTGGTACGGTAAAATCTCGACAGCACAGCCAGAAACAGCCAGCTTTCAGTTTTTGTAGATAGAAGAAAAACCAAGAGCAATAAATAATACTGAGCTAAACTAATCAGGAAAACAGCCAATTTTCTTTGAAGAAAAAAAGAAGATTAAATAAATGAAGCGTTGTTCTAAATTAACTGTAAAATTGGGTGCTTCACCCAGAGAAGATACGCATGACAGGCTGCAGTAAAAGGTTCTATCGGAGGTCAATTAAAGGCTAATGATTGAATATTTGGATGTCTGTCTATGTAGATGCTGATAGTTTTGGTGCAATTCTTGTGCCGTTCTGCTCGATGCAGGCCTGACATTGTCCATGACACAGGCTTTACCTTCCAACATGAATTACCACTTAAAGATAATTCATCTGCCTCAAGTGTGTTCGTAGTACAGCGCTTAGTACAGTTTTTTCCACAATGCATTTAAAATCCACAGGGTAAATGAATTTCAGCCATATGAATATGGGAGTGTTAATCCCCAGATCAGTCATCTGCAGTTGTTGCTTCTCCTCTGCTCTCCTTCCCTCCAGCTAAACTGCTGTAAGTCCCAGCACCCTTCATACCCTCGTACAGAACTGGCCCTTTTTTTTCCTTCAGCAAGATTCATTAAATCCATCTAATTCAGATTACGGACAGAAAAAGGGTTCGGGTGGGAACTCCCGGCTTGGGATAATGACATTCCTTCATCCCAGCGATAGCCCCTGGATCCCTGTGTAAGCTACCGGGGACGCCAGCCCAGCTCAGAGCCCCCGCTACCGGGGCCGGCTGGGGGGGGGGGACTTGAACATCCCACTGTTCTCTCTCACTCTCGACTACTTGGAGGCGTCTTAATTAGCAAATATGAACGTGGCGGTTTGGTATGGCAGCTTCGGTTTGGGAATAGGACCCTTCAGTGAAGGCTGGTATTTTAATGTCAGTAAGACTAAAGATACAAAGTAATATCAAATAAGCAAAATGCAATGTGTTGCTAGAGCAGGTAATAAAAATGCAACGCGGTAACAGATGCTTCTGATTTTAGCTACTGTCCTACATCAGGCGCTCGATTCCCTTACTGCCGCAATTTAATTGATAAGCCGTTGAGGAATAGTTAAGTGTGTGTCTGTTATGGAAATGAGGAAAAAGCCCAGATCTTGCCTGTTTTCTGTCTCACAGATTTCAGTCATTATTGATCAGTTGTGTAATTTATGCATTGTACCATATTGATAAACGGAGCATTGTGCTGACTCATGGAGTATGATGCACGATGTGCTGATTCATCAAGTATGATGTGCTAACGAATGATGGCAAGCATTAATACCAACATATGCCCCTGAATTCCCTTACTGTTCCTGTGTATTCACTATACAGACGCTCCTCTACTTACGAATGAGATACGCTTCGAATGGCCATTCATAACTTGAAATGTTCGTAAGTCGATATTCAACATCATTTTAAGGGTATACGCAAGTACTAAGATCTAGGATGCTGGGAGTACGCACTCTACGCTGCTGTACGGTGGGAGTAGCGGCCAGAAGACGTACTTGGCGGAAATGGCAGGCAGAAAAAAAAAATTGATGTTGCAGACAGGAAACGAGAGCCCAAGGAACACAACTGGGACTTACAGTCCTCTTCATTCGTATGTGTGAAAGTGCGTAAGTTGAAAGTTCGTAAGTAGAGGAGGGTCTACTTGCTATAAGGATCAGTGTGAGAATCGGTAAAATTGTTACTCCAATACTAATAATTTCACATTGATTTCACATTAATATGAGTAGAAAATGCCATCAAAAATGTCATCTAAATGTGTCATATAATTTGCAAAAGTTGCTCAGATGCGAGTGACTGTTACTAATTTTTCCAGTTTAGCATGTGTGGAGCAGACCTGAAACTGAACTGAACAACTTGTGGGAACTTTCCGGAGACACACGCAACAGAACACAAACGCGCTTTATTCGCCAGATGGAATCGACCCATTCACACATATTATGTCGTCCCGCTGGTCTGAGCAGTTTGCCATTGGCTAAGCATGACGACTGTCTCTTACCATGATAACTCGAGCAGAGCAGTGCCCCGACCCCTATGCCAGTCGATCTATGCCCGTCCTGCCGCTGCAGTAGTATCCTGCCCGTCTATCTGACGCGTCTGGGGTTTGTGTCATGTTAAATTTGCCTGTGATTGTATGGCTCAAGGCTAAGACCAGTCAAAACTATTTTTTTTGTTTCTCCATTCCACACTTGGCTGGAGAATTTATGACTTAACTCATTGCCCCCCAGACAGAAGTTGAGAAGAGTCTGTGTGAAACCTGCCACCACCTTCTGGCCGTAACCCGCCCCCCAACAACTGTGTTTAGTATTGCTGAACCCACTATATCTGTGTCTCATTTTGTTCTACACGGCTTTAATTGACATTACAGGGGGGTGTCAGGGACGCCCTCCAATATCACCCTCCCCAGCACCTGCAAATCGTTTTGGCTTTCGCCATTTTCATTCTGTGCCCCCCCCCCCGCCACTTCAAATTTGTTGCCTAAATCAAAGGTGCTTCGTATTGTAGCCCGGTGACACTTATACCTGTGTTATGCAAGATCCCTTACTAGCACTGCAGCAGGAAATTCTGACTCTTTGTCTGCCATGTCTGGTGGGGCTGAGCACCACTGCGGGTCTCCAGGCGCCTGGCTATGACCGTCTCAGCCCTCTGGCCTGTGCTGCCTGGCAGCTTCAAGGCTGGAGATGAAACCAGAGCCGTGATTCTGAAGGAGTCGCCGCACCGCAACCAAGCAGCATTGTTGTCACTGTGAGGTGAATAGTGCTTTTGTCACCAGTAATTAACACACGTGTTGGACTCTGACTTAACGCATCCCCTTTTCTCTTACTTTCAAGCATAATGCCCTGACAAATTTAGCATTAGTTCATTCGAGCTCTGTGTACGGGTAAGTTTTTCATCTCTCTGCGAATGTCATCGTCACTATTGACTTAGTGCAGTTTTTCAGTAAACTGCCAACCGGATGTAATAATTCAAATCTTCGTTAGGAGAGTAACGGATTTTCAGTAAGTTAGAAATTCTCATCTGAATCCTCAGCTGCCTCTTCAAACTCAGGGAATATCTATGTACATGGCTGGAAAACCCTCAACTGAGCTGATTTTGAAACACGAGATACGAAAAGTGCAAAAAAATTTAACTTCCTCCAAAATAGCTCCAGAAAGATGTTCGGCCCAGGTATATTGTAGTGCGAGCGAGTGAGCAATTTTAACATCTTGTCTTAATGTAACAGTTACTTTCCCGGCGCATCTTCCATAAAAGAACAAAGTACAGTGTTATAACGTCCCCTAAAATCAAGTTAACAAAGAGACTGACACAGTCAGATTATAGGTTTCTATGGCACGAAAATATGGAGGCTCAGACAGCAGCCGCCCTGGAAAACGATTTTAAAATGAGGGAAGTGTACAACATCTCAGCGCCCTTAAAAACAAGCCCCTGATTTAAACTCAAGTGGTGTTCTGTGATGAAGGAGACTTATCAAAGAGTCTCTACAGAAGAGCCAAGGACCCCAACGGCAGGGAGAACTCAGCACCCCAATTTTTAACGTTATTTCTTAAGATGTATTTCAGGTATGTCGGTACTCATTCTGAGTAAAACTGTTTTGGAGATATAAAGGGATAATCTTTATAATTCCTCATTTAATAGCACCCCCCCAACAGAACTTGGGGACAAGCAGTCAATGGAGTATGGCCACAGACAATGCCCCACATCAGGCAATTTCTAGGCTAACGTACCCCCACTGTTCTTCAGGATCCAAACACAAACGATGAAGATTACTTCACCAAGGTCTTGCATCATCAAGTGAGCGATAGATTGGTAAATGCAGCTGGTAGAGGTGGGTTAAGCGAAACGCAACGTGGGGCTTTTCTGTGACAAGAAGGGCTGAGGTTAAAATTGTTTGGACAGCGCAAGTGAACTTCCCCATAGTAGCTGTAAAAGAGCCCAAATGTCATGACCTTATCAAATAGTTTGTCTCGCATCAGTTATAGATCATCTGAAGGTTAATATGGAAGCTGTACAGTCTACTCACCACCAGATGGGATAGCCTCCAAACACCCGTGAACTGGGCAACCATATGCACGTCATAAACACAAACAGGTACAAATCCATAATGCATGCCTTGTAACGATACATCTCTATATTAGTCAAGCAACATAAAATTCCAGTGTGGAGCAAAGCAAGTCCCCTAAAAAAAAAAAACAAAAAAAAAAAAAAACAAAAATCAAATTTAAAAAAATGGGCAAAAGTTGATTTGAACAGGGAGGGGAGAGGCAAATAAAATTTCTTGTCTTTTCAAAAATCGTTCTCCTCTCTTCCTCCTTGAATGAGGCGGGACAGGAAAGTAGAAGTGTGTGTGTCTCCTTGCAGCCAGGAGAACGAGTGTCTCTTACACACAAGTCACACTCTCTCACACTCACACACACGGGCGCACACTCCTGCCCGTCCTCCTGCACCCTCCCTCTCTCTGCGCCTCTTCCCTAAGGTAGATCTTTTTCTCTCTCTCTCTCTCTCTCTTTCTCTCTCTCTCTCTCTCCCTCTCTCTCTCTCTCTCTCCACTTTTCCCCCTCGGGATGGCTCATCCACAAGGCCGATATTAGAGAGAAAAAAAAATTGAGAGGAGCAAGGTTTGGAGATGTCAGCTGGCGAGCCAATCACAAAGCATGGCCTAAGGTTATGAAAAAAAAAAAATTATTCGTTCCCATCTGTCAATCACATACCACCCCCTGGTAATGGGGAAAAGAAAGAGAGAGAGAGAGAGAGAGAGAGTGTAGGAGGGAGGGAGGGAAAGAGAGAGAGAGTCAGAGACAGGGCGGGGGGAGAGAGAAAGGTAGGCTTCTTTTATCTTTAATATAACCACGCAGACACAATTCCAAGTGGTATGGTTAGGAGTTGGAGTGAGTCAGGCCTGTGTCTCTGGGGGGGTGTAGATGGGCACGGTAGCAAATTTACTGACTCCATTTTGGGGGTTGCGCCCTGACTAATTGATCTGGGCATACATGGGGTATAGCTCCCCCCCCCCCACTCACCATGTTGCTCATACATACACAACCCAAAGTGTACCAGTCAAATCAAGACACACAGGCAATTATTACAGCCATCAGAAAGATCAGGAAGGGTGGATGGAAATTTAAATCACTTTAAACAGATTTAACATTTTACTGGCTTTGAATAAAGAACAGAGTGAGAACGGATGTGGGGGAGAAGGAAGTTCATGATATTCATGTATCAGGTCAAGTTTCTATCTCAAAGAATTTCTGAAATCTATTTCCAGATTAACTGCACACATTATTACCTGAACTAGGTAAAGTTCCATAAAGTTCCAGACAAAGGACAAAGACAAGTGAGAACAGACAACAAGAATTCATTTGGGCACGAGCCACAGTTTATATAATTCAAAATCTGTATTGATGATTAATTTATGCTTATTAATAAACTTATTTGGCATCCTGTCTGATACATTTTATACCCTTATATGCCGAGCTTCACCCCGGCAGTCACTGTCGTTGGGATGCTAACTTTGTGACCAGATTGATGAAAAGTTTCGTGGATTCACAAAAGTGCAGATTGCCAGAAGGTACTGCCGGAGAAGCCCCCCCGGGTGACAGGCGATACAATGACAAAAGGGGGGCAGCAAAGAGCGGCAATCCAATGGACAGCTTGCTATACTCTGCCTGGCCTGAAATGATGTTTGATTTCAGTTGCTGTCTGTAGTCTTTCATGCAGTGATATGTCTACTTAAATTATCTTAGTAAGAATTAGTAAAATTATTAGGCAATATTATATGATTATATAAAATATGTAGAACTCTTTTTACCAAGACTGATTAAAGTAGTTTTTATGGATTATCTTAGCTATGTTTTGTCCTCCTAATGGTTTGCTAATGATTATTTTAAGCACAGAAATTCTCAGAGACTTTGCTCTGACTGGAATTCCATTCATCGTCTTTCCAATAAACTTTCACCGTTAGTTTCCTTGTTTTACTTTGTGTTACGGTAGGCAGTGGAGAGATGGTAGGCGGCTCTGCTAAACTTATGCAGACACTGCATACAGAAGCACATTGGTCTCAGGAATAAGTACGATGACAATAATCAAAATGACTGAGTAGCTCAATAGCATCACGCTTTGTCTGTAACACAGCATGATTTGATTTCATCTTCTAAGTTAACTATAATTAAAAATTGAACTATCTATCTATCTATCTATCTATCTATCTATCTATCTATCTATCTATCTATCTATCTATCTATCTATCTATCTA
>JAODJU010000095.1:27144578-27173992 GCA_026776725.1 Gnathonemus echidnorhynchus | reverse complement strand
ATCTATCTATCTATCTATCTATCTATCTATCTATCTATCTATCTATCTATCTATCTATCTATCTATCTAATCTGTCCAAACCCTGATATCCAATCACATCTCCTTTTGGTTTATTTACTTCTACTGTAGCAAAACACTTATCAATAATAACAATAATAATAAAAGTTATTCCATAATGATTCTCATTATTTTGCATTTTAATAGCTTTCTGAAATTGAGGTGTGTCCTTTTTTTCCACTGACCCCGAGGAACGCATCTATAAAATGACACCGTGATCATCATTAAATTACAGAATGTCGTTATTGGTCGAGGCTGCGTCTCTCACTAGGGTATGTCTGCATCAGATGGGACGCTAGCTGCCCTTTTGATTGGTCTCAGTTGGTCAGCGTGTCGCTCATGCACAAGGAGGCCAGTACGACCCAAGTCCAAAGGTCATCTACAGAATTTCCCTCTTTCTTCTCTGGCTTTGTTTCCCTGATCAAAAGGAAGGCTGGCTGTGACTGATATTTCTGCGTGATGGGGTGGGGGGTGGGAAGTAGGGGTGTTCCATAAACAAATCAGCAAAGCAGCTAAGACACTACATTTGAGACCCAAATGAATGCTGAGAAAGACAGTGGATACCACAGCTTTGTATGCGGTAGTTAAATCAGAATATCTTTATAAAATATAAACACCAGGATCCACAAACTCTGTTATCACTAGTCCAGTAGTAGGTTGTCTCTGAGATGTCCATGGTTAGACAAATCTGTTTCCAATCAAGGATATTGTTGTGTGCAACAGCGCACAGAGTCAGAATGTGCCGAGATCAGCGGTTTGATTGGACGTGCATTCTTGAGGAGTGACAGATTGCTCCAGGTTCCAGGAACGTATGGCGAAACCGTATCACAGGACATAATTTATTGGTGGAGTCTAGGAATGATCGGTGGCCGGCATCTGAACAACAGCAAAATCATTCTTCAGAATCGACTATCACATCGACTTCCTCACGACCGAAATCTGTATCACAAATCTGCACCTGAAGCATGACTGTCTGTGACGGACTTGTGATATTGTGTGATGTGGACTTTACATTTTTGGCTGTTTTTTTTTTACCAAACCTTTGTATCATACACTGCGATGTTTCCCATTTCGTAATATTCCAATATCCTGGATAAAGGCCTCTTCAACTGTTAAAAACAACCCTGCTTCTGCAAGAACAGCACGATTAAACCACAGGTAGTAACAGAGTAATCATCACTGACCCTGAGTAGAAAAATAGACACCTAACAGCCACAATATCCATCTTCTGTGGATAAAAATGCATGTGGCCTCTTCAGACTCTATTGTAATCCTTTGCCTGTTTCAGAGTCATATCTTTCTAATTTATTCTGGGTTTTAAATTGTTTTGATTCCACATCCCCTTACCAAATAATATTGTATAAGGAAGCTCTAGAATGTCTGGAACACTCTAGAATGTTGCCAGAAGTCTCAGGCGGTTTCCGGAGCCCTAGGGGTGGGGGGGTTACTGAGATAAAAAACTAGTGCTGTTCACTGAGATAAAAATCTAGGTTCCTCCACTGGTTCTATAGGCTTCATGATCTAGTGCAGTGTTCTTAGTCTGCTACTTAAAAGTGTTTTTTTTTTCTCTGAACATCAGCTTGGAGGTGTCCTGTAGCTCAGTGCGTCCGTAATGACTGCAGGAGGATGATATGTATCTCTGAGGACGAGGGGGGGGGGGGGGAATGTATGGGCGACACGGTAGAAAGGGCCTGGATGGGGAAAGTGAGGCCTGAACGGTTGAATGGAATATGAATGGTGTTGCAGTGCGTGTATACAATTGTTTGTGAGTGTGTGCACAGGAGGGGGAAGACATACAGAACCCCTGTCGCGCGTTTCTACGGCGACCCAAGGAGGCCTGTAACCAGGTCTGGCTCTTTTTCAGGCCTTTCTGATCAGGCCAGTCACAATGGAGGACATGTGTTCAGAAGCGCTCCACCTCCAGCTCCCCCCACTCAATCCGCCCGGCCGGAGTGGGACAGCCAATAAAACCCGGATTAGCAGCACATCTACACATTGCACTGTTGCAGAAAAGTTTCTAACCCTCCCCCACCCTCATCTCACATACTCTTCTTTTCTTTTTCCTGTTCCCCCTTTCCATCCTCTTCCTCCGCTTCTTCTTCCCCAAACTCTCACTATTTAAACACTTGGCACAAAGGGGACTTAAGGAATTACACGTTTTGCCGGGGCAATTGAGCAAATCCCACCCCCCCTCGTCCCCCCACCCTCAAAGCCTTGTTTTGCCGGCCTGGGGTAATAATAAAATGTCGCCCATAGCTAAAGCTGGGGTGTGTTTTTGTGTGTGCATGTGTGTCAAACACAGCTTGATCCCAGTCTTTCACAAGCTGCTCCCAGGCCTATCTGTCGTTGGGGGCTTGCGGTTGAGAATGTTCTAAGAATTTGTCAGATGGACTGGTGACCACTCCGGCACAGAATGAAGTTTTATGGGTGTTTAAAGAGTAATAGGGGAAATACTCTGCTGATTCTGGTTTTGTCCAATTTGGTTATTTCATTTCAATAGCTTGCTGGTGTCAATTGAGTGAGGCTTGTGGTTTGAGAAATTTGGCTGGATTGTTCTATCACCTGAGCTTCTCTCAGGGCCCTGATGCCTTTTACTGACCTAATTATGCAGAGATCCGGAATTTACAAGCAGATCATTTTGCCATATTGTCACAACTCCGGTCAGCTGCTTCTGCATATCTGAAAGGTTTACAACGGCTCCCCTAAGATCCTGAAAAGGTTGCTTGACAAACTTGACTTTCCCTTTGTGAACTTGCTCTTGTCATACATTTTAATCTGCCCTGGGACACAAAAGTGGTAAAATGGAGAGGAAACTCCCCTAGTCTTAGGTGCAATATCCTCTATTGACGATTTTGCTATATATCCGGCACTTTTGACAAACGTGACGCCGCAAGCCGATGTGGTGCCATGAAGGGGCTGTGCCCGCCCCCCCCCCATCTGCACTTCCCTGACTTTTACCGTGTGCTTCCCCGAATGGCCTGAGGATGTGCTCAGGACCGCCTTGTCGGAAGTCGCCGCTTTGTAAGCGCTACACAAAGGCAAGGTTCCCAAAACCCTTTTTCATTAAATCAGCAAACATTTTCCCTCTTGAAGAATGTGCCTTCCGCACCACTCCACTGACCCCAGCCCCACATATTAGGCCTTTCGGCCGTGCCACCCAGAAGAGGCTGATCTTTGCGGACCAATTGGGACATTGATCCCAGCTAATTAAAGCGCACTTAAGATGGACAATGGGATGGGGTTGGCCGGGGAGTCGTGGCAGAGTCAAGGAGGTGGATCGCCAGTGATAGCGGGTTCCTCGAGTGGCGGGGCTACGTCGAGGGGCCTCGTAAACAAGTGGTCAGGCAAGAGGACGAGAGGGGTGTGCACCCACGACTCCAGTTCACACAAGAAGAGTCAACAGCCACCCCCACCCTTTAATAAGCACGGCCTTCAGAGGGCTAGCTAACACAAAACCCTCCTGCCCTTCTCCTCTCCCTCTCAATCATGGACGGGACAATGGGCCGGCCCAGTGCCCCCACTGAAACCTCCACCCCCAGACAGACACTTCCTTTATTGAAGTTCTTTGGTGCTTTAATCCGCAGCTTCCTCCAGTTCCAATGAGGTAGTTCCCGACCCAGCCTTTTGCAGCCAGTCCATCACTGGGCCAGGCTTATGTCACAGGCCCGGTCTCCCTCCATCTCTGCCTGCTGATCTTTCTGAGCGAACTTCCAGCAGTGTGACACCATGCTGTGATGTTCTGCTGTCTGTAGCTGAGAATTTTTTCAATAGTAATTTGCATAGACTTAATGCTCCACTTACACAATACAGACGGAAACAAACAATAATATCCCTTTCAACTTGCAAATATCATGCCATTGTTTCACATTATTTAACACTGGATGAATTAACATTCATTTATTTTTTGCTGATATTTCGTCTGACTTGTGCATCTTATGTAACGGTAATATTAAACAAAGTCAAGCAGCATTTTCTCAGCAAAGAATGAAACACTTTTCAACACTTTCAATCATTCGTTTGTAAAATAATTGACAATATTTCCTTTATCTTAGCCCTAAAAATCTCAGTGTTAAGGTTCTGGAAAACAAATGCTCAGGAGTTGATTGATTATGGTTAATATTAGAATGTTGTATTTACCCTATGATCCGGGATGGATGGATGGATGGATGGATGGATAATTAAATTATGTGGTTTAAAAAGTCTAATATAAAGAGGATGACATGATCATCTCTTACCGTGCTCATGTCTCCCAAGGACCAGCTAACATTTGAATCATGAACCACAGACTCACGCAAGGGGCTTCTTAGCGCCTCTAAGTACCTCTGCTTTGCGGCCATGGTTACAACCAACATTAATGTGTGTTAAAATCCTTCAAAGTTTGATACTTTTGATACTTTGATATTTTATCACGGAGTATGTAATGTTTCTGTGATCCCATTGAGCTCCTGGGCCTTTGGTTAGCCGCCTCTCAGCTACAGTTGAGCGCTTTCTTGACACGTCAAGTCACAGAAACATGATAACGCTGGGGGCAAAACGTGAAGGTGCTCAGGGGTAACTGAACACGAGGCTGGGAGCTGAAAAGACCTATAGAATTTTTTCGTAACAATTTACTCGAGGGGGCACAAGTAACTTAGTAACTCAGTTACTACTCGGATACAAAGCATGTTCAAATACAGTAATTTAATGAAATACATTGCAATACCTTGTGATTGATTAATGATGAATGAACATGGGATTATTTACATTAGAACACTTAGTTTTTGGTTAATTAATACCTCACATAAGAGTGTACCAATATTGGTGCCCCCTCAATAAAGTGTTACGGAATTTTATTTTGCAACTGCAGTTCAATTTTCTTAAGGTTAATGTTCAGCATATGCTATATAATATTGATCTTATAGCCGTCAGCTGCTTTTCAAACCTAAGGCATATAAACACTGCACGATTAACCAGGAAGTGCTTTACCTTGTAAATTTCTACATTATATCAGCTGGATAAACCAAGAAGCCTGATGATTCAGCACAAGGCTTCAGTGCGCAGCTTGCTGTCCTCCAGGTCATACATATTCTCTTTGTGGAAAGAAATGTATTTTTTCCAGAGTTGCAAGTTAAAAATGAAGGGTATGTATTTGCCTGCAGATACCTGTTATCTTCCCCGAGGTGTTCAACTACATCAACATGTTTTATCCACATATTTTCACCTATCAGGTTTTACACAACACTGTTGTTAAAGTCAGTACAACATTTTAAAGCTTTTCCCTCAAAAACTGTATGATTTATTTATGATAGAATGATAGTTGCAAAATAAGGTAGATGTGTAACAAACGCTACCAACACTGGATAAATATGCTCTTTCGAAAGCTAAGAAACGTGTATCTGCTTTGTGTATCAGAAACATGTTTGATACATGGATCACTCTAGACGCCAGCTCCTGTACGTGAGGAGCAGGCAGGAACTGGGACAAGGGTGACACCTGGTGGTGGCACATCACCGCTTCTGCCACCACGGTCACAGTGCATTTAATTAACGACAATGTATGAGAGGCTGTATCGGCTGAAATTCAAACTTCAGGGAGTCACACAGCCTGCCATGCTTTCCTGCTCACAATCATATAGGCAGCCCATACAAGTGTAAAAATGCCAGAAGGACACTTTTGTAGAGACTCGAAAAAAAGTGCTGGAGATGGGTGGATTTTGAAATCCTGCAGAACCTTCCTGCATAATCAATGCCAGACAGAGTTCAAACTCTGATGAAAGCAGGTCGTGTACGTACTGGGCCATTTCAGCATTCAGTATAAATACTCAACCAAGGGAGAGCGGGAGGATTACAATAAGCCGTGGGCAGAGGTGGAAATTTTAGATCCAGAAAGTACAAATCCAGACTGTGATTTAGCTTCAACCAACCAGTGGAGTACTCTGTAACAGTGACTCTTTATGCGCAACTGGTTGGTTGAAGCTAAATCGCGGTCTGGATTTGTACTTTCTGGACCTGAAATTTCCACCTCTGGCCGTGGGTGGAGGTACAGAGTTTGAGGTATGGCTTGAAATTTTGCCAAAGGGAAACTGGTCCATAGTCAAGAAATGTGAAGCCCAGCTGTAAACATACTGGACAACATTCTGGACTGGAGCCCTGACTTTGTACTGCTCAATATTGGTGTGCATATGGATCAAATGCTCCTGAACACTGTAACAGCCAACAGCCAGCAGCCAGCCACCCCACCCCATGGGAACACCTCATCCATTACTTTGCCCCCCCTCCCTTACGACTCCAGAACCACCTGCCATCACCCCCACTGGCCCCATTCGTCCTGTGACTCCTGTACGGAGACTGTCTCTACAGGCTTAACTACTGGATCTCAAATATAAACAGAGCTTCAGATCCTTAACATACCACCCAAAATATGGGATGTACTGTATATCAAATCTTCAAGTTCAGGAGCTTTTATTTTCATAGAATCCATATGCAAGTATATAGCATTCCCCCAGGACCCCGGTGTGAGATGCTGATCGGAAATAACAAGAAAGGAGTGATTCAAAATAATTGCAAAAAGTCCAAAAACTTAGAACAGACCAAGACAAGGGGATCTGAACCTGTCAGAGCTGGCTTGGGTGCTCATATGTTCTGATGATTTTTCCCATCGTAAGCACTATCCACTGCAGGGATCTGCAGTGTGAGACTTCGCAGTTCCCAAGCTTGACCAAGATAAAGTTCTCTATGGTGTCCCTATAAATTACGGTGAGGATGGGGGGTGTAAGACAATCTCTGCAGGAGTGGAGTTTCTTGGCTAGGATGAAGGTGTCAAGAGTCCAGGTGAAGTTTTTCACAGAGTGGACTCCAGGTAATTTGGTGATCTTCACTTTCTCCACCGCAGAATCCTTCATGTGCAGTGGGATGTGGACAAAATGTTCCTTAAGTTATGTTTTATTTAGTCCTCAGACGGAGATTGTTGACCTTGCATCAGTCTGCCAGCCACTCTAACTCCAGCCTGAATTCTGACTCCTCACTGTTGCTGATGAGACCCACCACTGTCATGTCATCAGCAAACTTTATGATGCGGTTTCAGTTGTGCTCAGCAGTAACAGTCACGAGTCAGCAGGGTGAATAGAAGTGGACTGGGGGGCGGGTGCTGGAGATGTTATTGCCCATGTGGACCGTCTGAGGTCTCTCAGGCAGGAAGTCCAGGATCCAGTTACACAGGGATGTGTTGAAAGTCAACAGCCTGAACTTCCCTACATGTGTCTGGGGGATGATGTTGCGTTGAAAGCTGACACTGATTAACAGCATTCCAGCAAGGGAGGGTGGAGCACTGACTAAGCTTTGGGGAATCCTAGGATTCACACCATTTCACGAGCAGCCTTCTCCTCTGAATGAAGAGGCATCATTCAACCACAAGCCTCCTGCCCTTGGCCAAGACCTGCGTCAACAGCAAGAATCTGCATCTGCATATTTCTTCAGGATTTCATAGAGTATAAGGATAGAAAAAACAGACTATGGCTTTTACTGATGTAAATGAGTGAGATTTTATTAGCAGCCCCGGAGGCTTGGCTAATTGCTTGTCATCTAATTGCCCTAATATTTTGAGATTTATTCATTTAATGGTTCACTTAAATGCAGTTCTTCAACATAAATTTTGTATCTCATGAGTGCTTTAGTTGTGTTAATTTCCCACTCAAACTACTAAGGGTACAGTCACGGCCAAAAATATTGGCAGCCCTGCATTTATGTCAGAAAAGCACCACTTCTCCCAGAAGATTGTTGCAATTACAAATGCTTTGGTGTTGTCATATTTATTTCTCTTGTTCTCTTGGAAGAACACAAAAAAAAAACAGAGGAAAAAAACAAATCTGAGACTTTCCATACAAAATGTCAAGAATGTCCTGGACAAAATTATTGGCACCCTCAACTAATTACTTGATAGCACACCCTTTGGAAGAAATAACTGATTTTTATCGCTATCTGTAACAATCAGTGAGTCGTTTACATCTCTCTACTGGAATATTGGACCACTCTTCCTTTGGCAGCTTCTCCAGGCCTCTCAGATCTGAAGGGTTCCATCTCCCAACTGCTGTTTTTAGATCTCTCCACAGGTGCTCTATGGGATTTAGATCTGGACTCATTGCTGGCCACTTTAGAACTCTCCAGCTCTTCATCTTAAACCATTTCTGGGTGCTTTTTGAAGTTTGCTTTGGGTCATTGTCCTGCTGTAAGACCCATAACTTCTGGCTGAGACCCAGCTTTTTGACACTGGGCCTTATATTGCGCCACAGGATTCTTTGGTCTTCATATTTCATAATACCATGCAAACAGTCCAGACTACCAGTGCCTGAAGCAGCAAAGCAACCCCAAGACATCAGTGAACCTCCTCCATGTTTGACTGTAGGGACCGTGTTCTTTTCTTTGAAGGCTTCTATTTGTTTTTGGCAAACAGTAGAATGATGTGCTTTACTGACAAGCTCTATTTTTGTCTCATCTGTCTGGAGGACGTTCTCCCAGAAGGATTGTGGCTTCCAGAGGTAAGTTATAGTAAACTCCAATCTGGCTTTTTTATGTTTCTCTGTCAGCAGTGGGGTCCTCCTGGGTCTCCTGCCATAGTGCCCCTTTTCATCCAGATGGCGACAGAGAGTGCGAGCTGACACTGTTGTACCCTGTGCCTGCAGGTCAGCTTGAATTTGTTCGGAAGGCGATCGAGGTTCTTAATCCACCATTTGAGCAATTCTTCATTGTAACATTTCAATCTTTCTCTTTCGTCCATATCCAGAGAGATTAGCTACAGTGCCATTGGCTGTAAACTTCATTACAATGTTGTGCACAGTGAACACAGGAACATTAAGATCTCTGGAGATGGACTTGTAGCCTTGGATTGTTCATGCTTTTCTATAATTTTGGTTCTCAAATCCGCAGACAATTCTTTGCTCTTCTTTCTTTTCTCCATGCTCAGTGTGGTGCACACAGACACTCAAAAACAAGATTGAGTCAACATTTCTCTATTTTAACTGGTTGCAAGTGGAACTTTCCATATTGCCAGCACCTGTTAATTGCTACAGGTGAGTTGAAAGGAGCATGACATGCTTGAAATACAGTTATTTCTTATAATTCTGATAAGGTGCCAATAATTTTGCCCAGGCCATTTTTGACGTTTTGTGTGGAATTTCTCAGATTCGTTTTTTTCCCTCTGCTTTTTTTGTGTTCTTCCAGTGCTAACAAGAGAAATAAATATGATAATACCAAAGCGTATGTAATTGCAACAATGTTTTTGCCCATGCCTGTATATGTACAGAAGAACATATTGACTTAAGGTCTGTTGCTGCTTCTGCATATGTGGACATTCACGAACGCTTATGACGTAATTGACGTAAACGTGGTTCTCTCTAGTCAAACGCTTGCAGCACCAAGCTTTCATGTCTGTGCAGCCACCAACCACCTCACCCACTGTGCAAATCTCTCTTTTGGCATATTGCCTTTTACCCAGCCCACACATTCAGCGTCTGTGTCAATTGTTGTTGTTGTTTTTAAAATAAATTTTACTGAACCACTGAACATACATTTTAGCACGACATTTCGAAAGATTTTTACCACAAGCTTTCTTCATCCTTCTGAAAGATATAAAACAATGGCACAATTATTTATAAAAGACGTGAAAGTCTTATTTTCAAATACTTGGATTTATGAATGAATTTGTTTATGAATTATAATATTAATTAAAAAAATGTTCTTCCTTAAGTTCAGTTAGGAGTCAAAGTGTTTATAATCTATTGTAAATTTTTTTAGGACATGCATCCATTGTGCGGGCTTGACTGCAGAAGTATGAACAATTCTGTACCCATTACACATGCGGATGCAGAACCACACAGTTCTTGTGTGTGTTAGTGTGTTCCTGCCTTTACTGTTAGCACTAGAACATATTTAAAGCAAATGATGTTTTTTCTAGATTTAATGCAAACAGCAGTTTTGTTTTGCTTGAATGATTTGAACCTTCGCTGGACTTAAAAAGGTATCAGAAGATCTTGTTTTGGAGTTTTTGGGAAAAAAAGAATAAATATATGCAATAGTTATTGTCAACGTGAAGTGGGCATACTGTTTGAACTCAATCAATCTTTATCAATGCCAGAGTTATCTATTGACATTAAGAAGCCCTCTTTGCTACAATTGAAAGGGGACCTGCCCTCCTTGTGTGGATAAGACATAATTTTATTGATTTCTGAATTCTGCAACTCCTGACAAGTAAGCGTATTGCAAGTAAAACAGATGGATCTTATTGGTTTAATCCAGGATACTGTGGTTTTCTATAAAGGTGAAAAGGTTGCTGAAGTGAAATGTCACTACTCGATTTGGTCCAGCCCACAATCTCTAATTATGAACACTGGCACCAGTGATGACACGGTCGCTTTAGAATCGCTTCTCTCCTCCATATAGCATCCAGCCCCCCATATCCTCCACAATGTGGCCTCAGCCCAGGCAAAATATTCTACACCATCATGAAAGAGTTGTAAGATACTAGAAGCTCAGTTGTTGTTAAGACGACCAGGTTGACTGTCCAGCTTGAACCATTAACACAGCTAAGAAATGCAACTATCCATCTCATGTTTCCAGGCAGGATCGCCCCCCCCCCTAAAGGCGACATAGGCGATCGCCTAGGGCGCCACTTGATCAGGGGCACAAAAAAGCAAGGAAAAAAAGAGGAGAAATACCTCTGGTTGCATTCCATGACATTACAGTTATTTACACAAGTTCAAATATGACGTGGGGTGTGAGATAGCTAGTCAGCAGTCAGATACCCTGTACTTTGGGGGGGGGGGGGGGGGAGGGGCTCAGAATACCCAGGGCTGCCCCCGCATCCATGTGCCTGTCAAAAGAAAGTTACGAAACACCTTAATGAATCATTCCTTTGTCTGAGGATTTCACTCTGGACCCCATGAAGTGGCCGTAAAACCCATCATAGTTCATTAGGGATATATGAAGGGCCGTCCAGTTGGGTCAGGTTAGCTGGACACTCTGTTTGACATGCCAGGATTTTATCTGAGTCTCTGTAATCTCTAATTTGAATGACCAGAAGTTTCCTAGTATGTATCATTCTTCTACATCTTCGGTGTTCTAAGTAATCACTGCATTCAGTGCATTATTGCATTACATTTGCATTTCAAGGTGCCTGTGGAGTGTCCATCTGCCGATCCCCCAGTGCAATGTCATTTTTCCTCAGGTCATCAGGTTGCAAAGTGAGAAATTTGCTGATATGATATTTCATACTATGGGTGACCAGGCAAAAATTAACTATGAAAAGGTCTTCAATTTTTCTCAATTGATCATTCTGTTTTCAAGTCATTAAATAAGGAACAAAAGCAGATGCAGAGTGCTGGCGATGCATTTACACACTCCCTGTTCCCCACCTCTTCATACTGCTGAACAATGCAAAGGAAGGGAGAACTTGACTGGTCAGCAAGGGTCCTGAGTTTGTCCAGGCCTGAGCTCCCAGGTCCCACTCTCAATGTCTTGGACACATTGTTTATCAAAGAAACAGATGATACCCTCATTTCCATTCTTGTCCAGAAACAAACAGACAGGCCAAAAACTGATCAGAATAATCAATTGGCTTCAGTTTCCAGCAAGCTTATATTCTCCGTCACACACTGACAAACTCTCTCTGGCAGTATTAGACTGTCTTGTGTACTAACTATCACTCCATGCAGAGTGTAAGTTAGAGGTATTTACATAAGTACATATGGGACACAATGGAATGTGAAAATGATAATCAATGTCACTCCATTGTCCCATGACGTTTTTTGAAAGATTTCACTAGAAAATATAAACGGAACAATTTGCTTTAATCTGACCTACAACTGTAGTCTGATTCTTCATAATGAAGATACGAGGCAGTAATGTCTGATGATTTTCAATGGTAATGTGTGGCCTAACAGGTACATTGAGGATGAAGGTATGAATCATTTCCATATCCGCTGGATCACCTCCGTAGCGGAGCTGCCATGTCAAATCCAGGCTTTATTAGCTGTGAAAGATTTATAAATATATTGAGTCTTTTCTGCTGTGTAAGCGCTCATTTACTAGTGCGGGTTAAAAACATCAGAGACTGACCTGAGAATGGAGTATAATTCGGAGATATTCAGACACCCTGTGAGTGTCTTTCTATTTCTGCAGAACAGGACGGACTGTGCAGGCTTGAGTGACAATAGCCATAAATAGACAGGGCTTTGATTTCCAGCCCTTCAGACTGAGGGTAGACAGATGCCCCCGACACAGTGACCTTGGTGGAACAATGGGTCTGATCAGGTCCCACATGTGCTCTGTCCTGTACACCTACACGCCGGACGTCTCCAAACAAGGGAAATCAGGAGGGGTGGGTGAAGAGTGCAGCTTTCACACTGAAGCACAGCTGGCTATTTCTGTGCTCTCCTGTCTCCTTTCTTCTTTCATTTCATTCTGACTCATAAGGAAAAATGCTGGTATCACTTTACTTAAAGCAGCCATCATAATGTACTATAGATACCTTCATAATGCATTATAATGGTCAGTATAAGCCATTATAATGCATTATGAAGGTATTTATAGTGTATTATAGATGAGTGCTTCATAAAGCATTCATAATGCATAATACACATGACTATAATGTGTTATGCGTTTTTATAAATAGTTATAGCCATGTTTATAATACTTTATGCATGCATTATAATGTATTATGAAAGTATCTATAATGCATTATACATGAGTGCTTTTTGCAAAGTGTCACCAAAAAGCTTACTGAAAACATAGCTTGCATTGAGAACTCTTTCCCAACAAAACATTGTAAGACTGATCACAGATCAGGGATTGTCTGAGCAGAGAAAAGTGCTACTCTTTAGAAGGCATTCTCATTATGCGGAATAATGTTGATTTTTCCATTAAGGAAACTTATTTTGAGACGATTTTTCTTACAGGGAACAGGGGTGAAAATATATATGATATTCCCTCAAACATCCACTGCTGGGGTTTGGAATCTTAGCGCTGCTGTGTGAAGTTTGCATGTCACTCCTGTATTGTGTGAGTTACTGTAGGTTCTCTGGTTTCCTCTTGCAGTCCAAGGACATGCAGTTAGGTTAACTGACATCTCTAAATTCCCCGTATTGTATGAATGGGAGTATACCCTGGAATGAACTGCCATCCTGTCCAGGGCGTGTCTCTTCCTTGTGTTCTAAGCTGCCAGACAGAGAGTCCAAATCCCTCTGTGACCCTGATAAGGACGTGTGGTTGGAAAATGGGGGTGCAGTGGTTAGCACTGTTGCCTCACATCTCTGGGATCAGGGTCCTAGTCTCTGCCATAGCTCCACATGTGTGGAGTTCGTATGATCTCCCCGTGTTCTTGTAGGGTTTGCTCCAGTTACTTCACTTTCCCCGCCACAATTCAAATACAGGTTGACTGGAGACACCAAATTGTGTGCGTGAGTGTGCCCTTCAACAGGTTGGCACGCCATCCTGGGTTGTTCCTTGTTTTGTGCCCATAGGCTCTGGACCCCCTGCAACCCTGAACAGGACAATTGGTTACCGAAAATGGATGGGTTTTCAAGTATTAAATGGCCTGATTCAATTTCACCACCTGATGGCAGCAGAGAGGCCAAACTCTGAAAGTACACCCAATTGTCTGCTGCCAAAAACACTTCTTTGCCATCAATTAGCACTGCCTCAGAAATGTGGCTTCCTTGGGCTTGAGCTTGTTTGTGTTGAAGGTTCAAAAATAATCATGTTTCAGTATGTCCCCCGTTAAATATATATATTTTTTTTGTGTATTATGTACACACATTCATTTCACCTTTGCTTACTTCCTAATTATTACATAAATAGTTTTGTTTACACCTAGAAAACACGTGCAGATCCCAAGATGTAGCCTTTTCAGTGACATTTAACCTCATTCTATGTGTGTTTTGAATCTGTCTAACCTCATGCTCTCACATAAAGCCCTATTACCTCCAGTCATCCTGGTGTCACATGGTGATGCTCACCGTCTGGCCTGGAGAAAGAATGACAGTCATTATCTTCTACTAGTGCCAGACTTGGCTAGCTGATATGAAAAGATCAAATCACTCTCAAATCACTCTCAAATCAATGCAGGGATGCCAACTCTCACGCATTTGACGTGATACTCACGCTTTCAGACTCTCACACTCATGCAAGAAATCTTACATTGAATCTTTATTATTCCATCCAAAACCTAAAATTAGTAAATTAGCTGCATCAGAAATGTTGGAGTAATTTGCAAACCCTACAGACTATTTACAAGGTAAAAAAAACTGTGACATACATGGAAACCCCGTCATTGTGACCACCTTAAAGGGCACTGCTTAGCCTACTGGCTTACATACTGACAGATTAACCCATAATGTTTATTAAAGTGATTAGTAGATCTGTACAGTCATTTTAATTTCTGCGTCTATTAATGAGTTCTTTGGAAATGTTTTAACTTGAATGTTCGCATGTGTCTTTGATGATGCATACTGAGTTTCACCTTACCGATGATTATAGCAGGAGCCTGAAGACCGTTGCTTCCTCCAATCCTTGGACAGCTGTAATCATGAAACCCACGTCATCGCTTCAGAATAACAGGTACCACTGTAATACAGCTATATAATGCTGCCGCCAAAAATGGCACCACCCACAAGCAGTCCTCCAATCGGGGATCATTAAAATAGCTGAGGTCTGCATTGTTATTGGATGATGGCTTGTAGGAGCTTACGGGTCAAAAGGTTTTCCAGACTATGCTACATAAGGACATTTTCAGTAAAAAATAAGAGTCAGTACTACATGATAGAAATGATAAATACAGAAAACTAGACTTGAACAGTAAGCAAAGGCATGGGATTCCTTCAAGGACAAAAAAATATCGAAGACTTAGAATATGGTAATTAATGTGAGAAAGACAATGATATTCTGTGCTTATAATTACCATGCAAAGTACATGCACTTTATTGTTTTTGCCAAAGGTGGCATAACATTGGCACTTCTAGTCAGATTTACAATAATTAAACAGTCACAAGATGTATTCAGAATTACCTGTATTAAATTATAATTGGTATTGCCTCAACAAAATTATAATAATGAAGAAATTCCCACTTCAAGAATGAAATGAAATCGATTTGAAGAATCAAATAAACCCACAGGTGGGATGAGGCTGAATCGGTGGCCTGTACTGCGAAGCGGGGGTTACTGGCTTATCAGGGTAACTTGTCGGATTTAAGGTACCACAGTTTAAATGGACTTCATATTCGTTTACTTACATTTTGCCCAGTCTACCTTAAATCCGACAAGTTACCCCGATAAGCCAATAACCCCGCTTTGTAGTACAGGCCACTGTATTGCTGAAGTTTTTTTGTTGATTAGGGTATCAGCAACTGCAGGAAGAAGAGTTTCACAATTAATGTGTCTAACTGATTTCAGTATATTCGGTTATATTTTGTTTCATTGCCATGGATACATCACATTCTGTTCCACCCAGCGGAGGCACAGCATGAAAGAACGGGGACCATGATACAGAAATATGACAGGGTATTTGACACCAGGTGAGCCTAGTTACTAGGGGAGCCTAAGGCATTACAAAGCTGCTCTCATTTCACTCTGAAAACGGTGAAAGCATAAAAATCAGCTGTGAGAAATGGCGAAGCCCAAGGATTCATAGCAGACCAGGTGGGTTGGCCAGTCCTGAACAAACAGGTGTCGAAGCTTCACGTCTGGGCGGGGGTGGGGGGGTTTGCCCTTTCCGTGTGGTACGAAAGCAGCATGAGACTTGTGAAGTGTCACCTTGGATTTACAGGGATATACTAAATTAATCAATGATACCTCATTAGGCAAAATGTTTGCATCACACTATGATGAGAGCATCCAAACTGAGTGGGATGGAATGAATCACCTTGCATTCTCATGTCACCGGGATGATAGTTTATGCAAAAAATATACCTGTGATTCATAGCAGCGTCACATCCACTGATCGCTTCAGTAAAAACATCCACAAGCATGCATGTGTTCCTGAGCCATTTCAATTAGTCTCCATAAATTCTCATTAAATTCCTCTATAAGCCACTTCACCATTTAATGGTGTTGTAGGTTTGTGGATAAAGTACATTGGCTTCACCTCTGTTGTGACGTTTTAAAGGAGAACAAACCCAGCAGTATGACCAGTGCTTGAGGATGTGTTTGTTTCTGTACTGAAATAAAAGGAGCCAATACTCAAACTTAGGTAACTAGCGGAAGGGAATGATTACCAAATGAATATTGGTAATGATGTAATTTTTTTCCCCAAGTAGTATAAATGACATATGAGATATAGTATTATTATCTGAATATTTGCTATTATCGGGGGGAGGGAGACTGAGGTCTCCACCCATTTAAGGGGGTCCAGGGGGGGTGTATTAGCTGGTTTTGAGTATTGGAGGGGTTACAACCCCCACCCCCCATAATTTCATGTCTGAACGTATCTTACATCAGAATACATTTCATTAATGACTTCACTGCCATTTTAGAAATACCAATGAGTTTCCTTGGGATCAATAAAGTATATCTTACCTTAAAACTGTGGCGTTGAAAACTTAAAGCTATGTTGTGTATAAATGGTACATGACAGCTAACGAAGATTTATATAATTACCTTGATATATTAGCTTATTAACTTGATTTCTGGAGCATATGTTTCTTATTTTTGACTGCCACCGATCCATTTTCAATACTACTTATGCAGCAGAGAGTGAGATTATCCCAGGAAATGTAGGGTATGATGCAGGGGCCATCCTGGGCAGCATGCCGGGCCCCTCACAGGACACCAGCCCATGACAGGACGCCGGGCCCCTCACAGGACACCAGCCCATCACAGGACGCCGGGCCCCTCACAAGTCCAGTTCCAGTGTTCGCATGTTGTTGGGAACACTAAGGTATTAGCAAAAGCCTTGAGTTTCCCATGACTGCCCTCTGAGCCTGACAACCAATCACCACACCCTCATGTGCCCAAATTCAGCCTCAGAGTTAGAACTAAGGTATAGCACTGTGGTCACTCATGGCTTGATTCTTTTGGCACATGTATCCAGCTGCTGGTTGTGAACAACAATCAAGTTCTCCTCAAAGCTCAAAAACAAGACTGATACATTCTTTGATTCTTATTTTTGCCATGCATAGACATGCAAGGTAACTACTGACAGGTGAAGCTTCAGATTAAGGAAGCTAAAGAACTGTCCATCATTGCTAAACTTTCATAAGATATCATAATAGAAGAATGGATGTTTTTTACCCCATAGGCCACAAGCGTTCTTGATCTGTTTTAGTATTTTATTTATTTATTGATTTTACTTTTTAATCATATTACTCAATCAAACAGACAATATATCAATGGTACAGGAATCCACTTAGATCATTATACCTTCTGAACAGCTTAAGGCAGAGAATTAATTCTGGCATACAACTTTTAGGCTAGCTTTGAAGGAAACTGTAAACCATTTTGGATAAGTTGGCAGAAATGTAAGATCATTTTTTTCTTGTCATTTGACTAAAAATGGCAAAGAGAATGTCACAGTTCAGCTGTGCTCTTAGTCATATCTTTGTCTATGGTGAAAACAAATGCCAATCTATTGACAAATACTAAATCAATATTTTCCATTGAATTAATTATCCATGCTGCTACTGTTATGGACTACACTACTGTAGTAGCCTAACAAAAACAAAACAAAAAAAATGAATGCAGTGACATTATGTAAAATGCAGTAAATTATGTAAAAATGAAGGAATGAAGGAAAAAAGAAGGTTCTTGTTTTCTCCCTTGAGCAGACATGGAAGCAGATTATCTGTTTTTTTTTCTTCTCTCTCCCTCTCTCACTATCCCCCTTCTTCTCCTTTCCCCCCCTCTCTCTCCCTCTACTTCTGTTGAGGAAGTAAATAAAATAAATAAATAAATAAATAAATAAATAGAAATAAAGCAGTCCTCTGCAGAGGGGGGGGTGGTGGAGGGAATAAAAAAATGAAGGCATCATTTCCATAATCTTTTCAAATAACAATTGTTGCCTACAGGTCGAATACAACAAGGGGTCATCTCAAGTTTGACAAAATAATTCAAATATAAGAATATGTTTTTGCAATGTTTTTATTCACAGCTTTTTATTTATACAGAAAGTTCCCTGATCGGTTTAAACAGCTGCAGTATTTTCGTCATGCAAGCTGTGCTTATGGCAAACTCTGCCAGAGTATTTTAAATCAGATCCCACTCCTATAGACATTCGTCAAGAGTATTAAGAAATGTGTTTGAGATTATTCTGGTGGCTCAGTGTAAAATCGTGAAGTAAAATTAAGTGTGTGCTATAAAGGCAGTGCAGATATACTATAAGTACTCATCATAATGGTTATGATTAATGCCGCCTTTGTGAGGACTCCGTGTGCAATCCCTGTGCAGCTGAATCAATCTTAAGCAAACTGTCTTTGATTTCTTTCTCTGGCCTCTTATCTTATGCAGAATAGTTTCGTGAAATGTGCTGTAGTACAATTCCACAGAATCAAATGCCCTCACCTTTTCATTTAATTGTGTGTTCAGGTGTAAGAATCTAAGCGTGCTGAAAGCTTACTCTACAAAAGAGTCTCTAAACTGCCCGAGGCTTGTGTGATATCATGTAGTGTTCCTCCAGGGATGGCACTGTCACCGTGTACCGGATAAGTGGTTTAATGACAATGGGTGAAGCATCCGTATGTCATTAAAAAAATATATTCAACTGATTGACACACATATTGAATGGAACAAGTAACCTAAAGCTTGACCTAAGAGGCCTACATTTAAGTTTATCTGCCTCATTATTATCTTGCCTAATGACTGGCTATTGTTTAAGTTGGCTAAATATGTGTTACAGTTTTATTATTAATTAGTGTTATTAAATAAGTTATAAAATACATATAGTATTTGTTAAATTATGAAACTCACAGGGCATTTCCCATTATTTAGTGCTTTGCAATTCCTGCTTCCATCCATCCATTTTCTGTACCTGCTTCTCCTACTCATGGTTCATCCATCATGCTCAGCTTCATAATCTCTTCTAAAGGATTCTGCTCCTTTAAGTAGAGTAGCGTTGCTAAGGATAGTTTCATTTCTCCTTAAACCTGACAAGAATATGAGGGCAGAGGACTGATGGAATGTTTCATTCGCCTTACATTCTGATCAATACCAGAATTTCCACAGCCAATATGTGAAACCATATTTTGTGAGCCAATATTTTGCAAAAATTTTGTTACATGTTTTCTTACCTTGGCATCTAATGAATTGTAATGCATTCACAAGTTATAAAATAAATTAAAAAACAGCAGTAAAATGATTTGGAATAAATGCAATTAAGGACATCTCTCACTTTTCAAAATAACCTTGTGTCCTTTTTAGCTGCTAAAACATATAGGCTCAGAATTTAGTTTCATGGGACAATAAAATAAGGTAGTCGACTAAAAACCTAATAAGCAACATTCACTTTTCGTCGCGTGGATTGCACACGTAAACAACCCCCTAACTACCGCCTGCAGCTACAACTTCATAATCAAGCAAGACCGCGCACTGCTCCTGCGCAGTGGTGGCGTTTGGGCAGGCGTGCGTAAGTCCAGCCTACTGTGACGTAAAGGTGGGCGTGATTTCTTCTAGAGTAATCTCAACGCATCGAGTTGCTATTGGCTGCAGGGGAAGCACGAGGTGGATTCGGGCCGATCGCGAGCTAGTGCGTTGATTTTTTGCAGCTCAAGAATTTCCGTTCCTAATGTGCGCTCCGCCAGTGATGACGTTTGGTCAAAAGCTGCGTTGCTACCAGCTGTTCGCACAGCCGTCGCACCGAGATTGCAACGATAGACGGTTACATTGTGTATTTGGTATAACTGCGGATACCCATGGCACACTTTGGCCAATGCAAACAGCTGCGTAATGACTCCAGAATAAGGGCGACTTAACGGGAGGACTGGTACTGCTCGCCTGAAATATCGGATCCGTCGGCGATATAAATTATATAACGAGTCGAGAAGACTGAACACTGAAATCTGGGAATTGTTGCTGTTTTAGCGAAAAACAGCTGTAGTCCAAAGTTTATAGTTTTCTGCCCGGTTTTCAGGCCTCTTCTTCGTGTAAGTATAAACTGTGATACTGCGTTTATTGACATGGTTTAGCTATTTTATGAGATTAAAAGATAAGAGCTGAGTTGTATCAGAGTAGATTTTTGGAATAAACCGTAGTTTGAGATCGCTGCCTCGTTGTATACATGTGGACGCCTATAGACCTATGTTGATGTGTTGATAGTAAACAGGAACTTGTATTGGTCAAAGTCAGTGGCGTCCTTTCTTTTGAGTCTGGAGTTTAAATGTCGTTTTTCTACTATCTGCTAATGTGTAGTACGTTCTTCATTTAGGATTTTATGTTACACGTAGAAGCCTTATTGCATTTTTAAATAACTTAATACATAGAGTGACGTTGGGGGGTCCTCCCAGAGGACTGTAACAGAGTAATTGATTATAAGAAGCAGATTGCTTGAGATGGTGAAAAATCCACTAAATTGATTTGTTCTTACTCCCCAGGGAAATGATCTTTGCTTGGTAGCGTGGCATCGACTGGGTCATTATGTCAGTTGTGTGGTGTTTAACCACAGTGTGTCCTAAGGTCACTGCCATTAATTTCTTTTATCAACTTCTCATACCTTCGCAGAGGCAGAGCCAGTATTGGGCAATGTATTACAAATTTGAAAGTTCTTATCTGTCAGAGAAATGAGTCTCATGCCTTATTGGGCTATAGTTGAAAAATGTTGTAACTCGTTTAAAACTTCAACTGTTAAAAATAGTTAACCAGTCATATCAGGGAACTGTGAGGGTTGAGAAATGCAGCCTGGGCAGATGTTCAGGCAGGTGCCTTGGCGATGTGGTTGTGCAGGGTCCCTGACGCCGAGCTCTGCTGTGGCTTCCGCTCAGGTGCGTGCTGGCAGGTGGGCCGAGGCGGGCGGCGGCAGCATGAACGTGGGCACGGCGCACAGCGAGGTCAACCCCAACACCCGAGTGATGAATAGCAGGGGCATCTGGCTGTCCTACGTCCTTGGCATTGGCCTGCTGCACGTGGTGCTGCTCAGCATCCCCTTCGTCAGCGTGCCCGTGGTGTGGACCCTCACCAACATCATACACAACATGGTGAGGGGGCCTGAGGGGTGACCGACACTGTCAGAACACTGTATCACAGTGGTATTCATACTTGTTCGACATTTTAAATTTCTTTGTACCTTACCTAAATTGAGGAATATTTATAAATTTCAGTTATTCAAGTTCTTCCAATTAATTGCACCGTTGTCAGTTTTGGTTTGACGTATCACTCGAGCTATAAAGCTGCAAATTCAACCATACCAAACAGGTGGAAACCAACATAAGATTGAACACGCATAAGATAGGTAAGGAGCATGCACTGGATTACAGTGTGTAAGGAGCATGCACTGGATTACAGTGCATTGCTGCACCCATCACACGACAAGCCACCTCAGGGATGAGAACCTGAGTGCAGCCATGTGGCGGGTGATACCTCAGCACCATGCTAGTCCGAATGGACCAGTGTGAGTTTTTTTCCAGTGGCTGCAGTGCCAGTCCTGCCACCAACCCCCAAGTTATTCCCTGTAAGTTGGAAGACCTTGTTATAGAGCTGGATGTAGATTCACATCATACCCAGGATGAAGCAATTGCAGGTTAAGGGCCTTGCTCAAGGGCCCAACGGAGTAGAATCACTCTAGGCATTTAGGGGATTCGAACCAGCAACCTGCTGGCACAGATCCCTAGCCTGAGACCACTACACCACCTTAACACATAAAACAGGTTAAAACAAATTGCAGACTGTAAAAACCTGGTTCCTTATCAAAACACAAGTCGATTGTTTACCCTCACCTGGGCCACTAGTAAGTTTCCTAAAATCTGGGGCATGTTGAGCTGAGGTAACCTTAGCTGCTTCCCAAGACCCCCCCTTCGCATCCTGTATTACCTTTCACTTAAGGTTTCTCTGCTTTCAGCCTTCCAGAAACCAGGAGTTTAACTGTTTCCAGCAGTAGAGGAGCATTATCTTCATGCCTGTTGTTCCCTTTAAATGAGTTTGTTGTCTGCTGCAGTGCATGTACATCTTCCTGCATACGGTGAAAGGCACCCCCTTTGAGACCCCAGACCAGGGCAAAGCTCGTCTTCTCACGCACTGGGAGCAGATGGACTACGGCGTACAGTTTACTGCCTCGCGCAAGTTCCTCACCATCACGCCGATCGTACTGTAAGCATTTGCCCCCATCGTCCTCAGCTCTCCTCGTCCCCCAGTGAATCCGTTCTTCTGTGTCAGTCTGATAAATTTTCCCAGAGTCTCTGTCTGTCCTTGAGGAACGTTCATATTACAACGGACGTGTCTGATTGGGAGGCAGCCCTGGCGTACCCTCAGTCTGTCCTCCGCTGCTTGAGCACAGAAGTGTTTATAGCGACGAGTCTGATCTGTGTCCTGGGAGGGCTGTGACCTTGAAGTTGATGTGGTCCTTTTCCTTGCATCCTTGTAGCATTCGCTACATGTCTGAGATGGCTGTTTTCCTGAAGCACCTGCAGTAGCTCTAGTTGGAAACACTGAGATCAACATTTTTGTTGCTGTCTCATACAGAAGACGACTCCATAAACAGTTTCCCTACACACAGCGGTCTCCTTAATGATGCTGTAAAAATTCTTCTCTTAAAACCCCACGCTAAAGATATTGAGGAAACATCTGCAATAAATGTCACGTGCTAAATTTAGGCTCTTGGAATTTAATTTTATCCTGTTTTCATAGGCTTGTACGTTTGCTGACCCCGTGTGGTTCACTGAAGTATAATAGCTGATTGAATAGAATGAACTTTTTTCCCCCAGCATGCTGCATGCAGTTCTGTGCATTCTGTGTATTAACATCCTCTCTGTCTTCTTTTTTTTGTGGTCCAGGTACTTTCTTACAAGCTTCTACACAAAGTATGACCGCGTCCACTTTGTCATCAACACCGTCTCTCTGCTCACTGTGCTCATTCCCAAGCTTCCTCAGCTGCACGGGGTCCGAATCTTTGGGATTAACAAGTACTGATCTTTGGCAGAATCTCAGCCTCCCTTCGTGGTGCGGTTGTCCAGCTCTGCTCTCCTTGGATTGCAGCCAAGGACGTCCCGTGTTCCTCTGTGACTCTGAAGGGCCCGTGACATCAGGACTTGCCCAACCTCAGTACGAGGCTCTTTTTCCTAAAGCTCTAGTGAATGAAGTTCAAGTGTGGCAGGAAGTGATGGTAGAAGGCAGTGGCAATATGGTGTGGCTCGTCCAAATTAAAGGTTTCTCTTTTGTTTGTTGAAATTTGAGCTACTTCTGAGAAAGAGCTTGACACCCATTGAGGTACTGAGGATGGACTCTTCCGATGCTTGTTCAGTCTGCATAAAGTAAGCTGGGATACCGTTTCTTCTAAATGTGAAACTTGGTGACAATCGATGTAGAATGTCTTCCTTTCATGATCGTCCCGCCAAGGAGCACCGCCCATGGCTCTGTTGACCTTCCCTGCTTCAGTGGTTCGCTCTTGAGGACCAGAAGCTTCAGTTGGCCTACTGACAGTCCCTGTGTATCTCTTGTGTGTGTGGCCAGCTGAGCAACTCTGGGGTTCATGAGAAGTGTGGCTTCACAATATGATACAGGGTTTTTTTTTTTTTTTTTTTTTTTAAATTTAAAAAAAAAAAATTTCACTTGGCCTTAGTAGTGCTAGGTGGCAGGTACTTTCTGGTGAGTTGAGGGACGTGTTACAGGTCAGGTGAATTTAGCAGACTCAGAAAGGGACTACTCGACAGTAAGTTCCCAGCTTTTTCCTCAGACCAGACCTTCGTTTTATTGCCTTTAATAATAAATGCCCTGATCAGAAGCCCTCTACAGTGCCACAATATTGATCACCAAGAATGATTTGTCTAAAGAACATTAGCTGAAATGTGTGTTGTATTTAGGAAGGTCTGCTTTAAGAAAATCCAGCAATGTTATACCTTCATACCAGTGGTAACAGTAGATGCTGTAATGGGCTATAATAGGTGTTAAGGTATCTAGAGTCCGCAGGGTCTTCGAGTCACCATTAACATTTAAACTGTCAAAGCTTCCTCAGGAAGCATGGTGTATAGGTTCTGTCAAAGCGGGGAGGTTTTCTGGAGCAGAGTGCAGTAGTAGGCTGGAGCCCCCGGACACGCAGACTGAATGGGCAGAGATGGTGATGGATGGTAATGTATTTGCAGCGGTGTAATCCATATCCCTGCAGTGTTCATGATTATTCATGGGTAAGGTGGTGTGCCCTTTAAAGTGACAAAACCATGTAATGGAAGATGGAGCAGAAACTGACTAGCTCTTGGACTGCGTTTGGCTAACCAGTGCATTTTTTTTTGGGCGGGGGGGGGGTGTTGGCTGAGGCTCAGGCTCTTTGAGAGTCACTTTTCGCAAAGGCCCTTCTTGCTGATGTCGGAGCTTGTATTTATTCTACGTTTTTCAGTGTACCCTTCACCCAAAGTACCTGGTCATGTTAGTTTGGGCCTTGCTACACCACTCTTTGTAATGTTTAAAGAAAAGCCAGCGCTTCATAGTGGGGAAAATATTAACTGTTTAGGTGTAGTTGCATTTTTGTTTCCATTCACAGTGAAATGTTTTGTTTTGTTTTTTTTTTGTAGTTCTAAAGCTGTATGTAGCAATACAAGGCATGTTCCTGAGCTTCTTTGGTACTTAAAAAGCAGGTACTGATAATTCTCAGTGGTACCGGTACCATGCTGTTGGAGTGCTGTCTGTGTGACAGCACAGCTCGGTGACGCAGCACAGCTCGGTGACGCAGCACAGCTCGGTGACGCAGCACAGCTGGCTTGCCAAGGGAATCTAGACTCTGAGACCCCCATCGTACCTCCTGGCTCCAGGTAGCATAGTGAGAGTCATAGGCATGGCTTAGACTTTATCCTAAGGCCTGACGCTTTCGGAAACACTGGCCTTGCGCAACTAGACTCTCAAAGCATATTAGGTTCTTTTAATTTTTCTTCTCAAGAATGCAGGGATGCTGTGAATTTTATAGGATGGGTGGTGATGACTGTGGGCTGCTTTTTAATATTTCTTCATTTTAATTCACTTTTTCTGTCAAGCAATAGAGCATAATGTTTGCAGTTCACTGTATTCCACATAATGTATAGAAGATCTGTAGAAGATTTGTTCTGTACTGGATTTAATGTAGGTTTGGGTGGACCAAATCTGAAGAATTGCATGGACAGCTTGTGTTAAGGTACAGGATACATTCATGCTGCACGCTTTGGTAACTTCTATTAGGCAGATGAATCTGGTTTAATGTTTGCAGTTTAGAGACCACAAGCAGCCAGTTCTCCACCTTCCAAAAACCCAGCTAACAATTCTGTCACCTTTTCACCCTCACGGCAACGTGATTTCAAGAGCCGTTATCGGATTCTGCAGCTTGTTAAACATTAAATGGATGAAAGTGCAGCTGTGGGTAGAGTCGGATTCCAGGGATTAAATGACTGATGGGTGAACGTCATGTTCTGTGGTGGTCTACGTGCCAGTCCCTGTGCAGTTTCCGTCTACACATTGCGACTTGCCTGGCCCACGACTTCAGTATGCAAAGGACTATGCTGTCTATTTTTGTTTTTAATTTGGTATGAATTCAGGTACTAAGTGCAGCAACTGATTAGAATATTTTGTCTTAGATTTGGGGAAAAGGTGTTGCATTCAGTCCACGTCATATAAAAAGTAAACTGGTACTTTAAACATGGCACGCATCTGCCTGGAAGGTGAGGTGTCTTACTTTTTACTTGTAGTCATTGCAAACATTATGTGTAACTTTCCGGAGTAGCAGCTGCTTCCGGCTCTTCATTAGCGCACATTCAATAGGATGTGAGCAGCAGCCTGAAGGGGTTTGATTGGCTTGTTTTGGTCGGGTGTCAGTAAGCAATGGGGACTCCCTCCCTCACTCTCTCTCTCTCTCTCTCTCTCTCTCTCTCTCTCTCTCTCTCTCTCAGCATTGCATGCAAGCAGTGGGAAGCAGCACATTATGATGCTATAACAGAAAGGTGTTAGATTTCCTGTTTTTTTTGTTAAAAGGGCTTCTTTTATTGTGTAGCCTGTACTTTTGTCTTTTTTGCTGTACTGCCCACTAAGGGTGGAGTGAACACAAAGACAGTGATGCAAACTTTAAACCTTCCTTGTTAGACCTGAAAATGCAGTATTATAATTGTTAATTTTTTTTTTTTTTTTTTAATCTTAGAAAAGTTGATATGTGGAGGTACTCAGATCATGTAATGAGAAATGTGTCCTATTTTTAAATGAGCAAACTGCATCGTTTGAAATGATAAGTACTATGAGTATTGGATGGGCTGTAGGAAATGGCAGCATAAATGTCCTTTACAGATGTAGTAGATTTGAATGAGTAGCACACTGATATTTGGTGGTGGCCAGTATGGTTGCCCCTGCATCAATGGTGTTTTTGTCCTGCAGTGTTATTTTTGTTATTAATACTAAAGTCTGGCTTAGTCGATCACACCTGATTTCAGCAAGGGATTGATATCAAAAACGCATCACGTATAGACTAAATTTGGAACAAGACCCGAATCCCAACTGAAAATGACTTTAACTGATTCTACAAATCATGTAAGAGAAAATATTGTTCAATGGAGGATTGGAAAGTGGAATATTTCTTTTGAAGTACGGTGTTACGGTAACTGCATTGATACATTGTATTTTCAGACTCATTAATAAATATGTTGGCTCTGTAGTCAAACTAGATCATCAGAGGCAAAACATTTCTCTTTGAGTTGAAGGACAAAACCCTTCTATCTAGGTGGTGGATTGAAAAAACATTTTGGACTTTTGCAGACATACACCTGCCCCCAGTACAAAATAAACAACAGTCGCTGCTTCTGGTTTGTTTCAAAGCAGTATGTTTATCTTGTCATGTTTGCTGTTCATCCTTGCAGAATTAGTATGCTGTTAAAACAAAGCTATTAAAATAAAGGCTTTAGGGTCTCCTATAGAATGGTCACTGACTAAAACAGTTTTCCAGATGGTATACTTTCTTAAGCATAAAGTTTGAAAATATTTTTATTACTCCTTTGTACAGTATTAAATTACAATAAAGTTCAGTATTATGTAAAGACGTGTAATTGCCTTTTTATGTGATATCCAAAATTCACAAGTGTTTTAAAATTGTCATAATACCTTGTAATTCATTGGGCATAAATACAACTATTTTCCCAATCACTTGAGCTGACCTTTGGGGTTTTTTTCTTCTTTTGCAATATTTTCGCAATGAAGTCTAAGCAGCTTGGATGGTGTTAGTTACAAAAATACTTTATAGAACTGATTATGAAAGAGCGTAATATAGGAGGGGTTCCTAAGGGGTACACATACTTACTAATGGTCCTTACTGTGTTCTAGGGATGTAATCAGATCCCTGCACCTTGTACACACTTCAGAAATTGTCGCCTAACGACCTTGCACTTGCGTGAGCTATATTGTGGGTCACCGTCTCAGAGCAGATTGGATCAGTTATATACTGCCTGAACTGCTATTCTTAATCTATACTGTTTCATCTGCATTGCATGTACATACTGCCTGAACTGCTGTTCTTATTTACTGTTTCATTTACACTGCATGTACAGACTGCCTGAACTGCTATTCTTCTTATTTACTGTTTCATTTACACTGCATCTACAGACTGCCTGAACTATTATTATTCTTCTATACTGATTTGCCCAAATTTCTAAAGCTTGATTTCTAGCTGTATCTGTGTGCTTCCTTTTAGTTTAGTTTGTGGCCTTCATTGTTGCTACAAGACAATGAAATTTTAAAAAACTATAATACTAGGGCTGTCGCTATCGATTAGCTCCGTGGGCTAAGACTGTGTGCCTGTAATCGCAAGGTCGCCGGTTCAAACCCAACCTCAGCATGTTTGCGGGTCCTTGACCAAGGCCCTTAACCCCCAGCTCCCTGGGGTCCCCAACAGGTGGCTGCCCTTCGTGGACAGCTTGCTCTACAAAGAGCAAGTTGAGGGAGGCGTAAAAAGAATTTACCCACGGGGACAATAAAGTATTGATTATTATTATATCAATAGTTGAAGAATCTACCAAATAATCGGACTATTCACCAAGTAATCATTTATGTAATATAATATAATTAATATATAATATAATATGATAATGTGGATACCCATCATGTAACATGGCAGCATGCTGGATGGATTCTTGGTGTAAATAGCAGGGTTACTTATGTATTGTGTCATTATTGTGTGTACGGCCTTGTCGTGTGGTGTTTAAGGTTACCTGTTGTAAATAATGTGTAAGCGTGCACCCTCTCTGCAGCATGTGAGTAGCCAGGGTGGCCAACACAGTGGGCAGTGTGTGTGAGTTGTGAGTATGAGTATTTTTGTGCTTTCCTACACTTTTTGTCTGGCTCATTAGTTGCCTGCACACCATGTCTGGTACTCGTCCCACAATATACACTATATGGACAGAAGTATCGGGACACACCTCTTAATCATTGAATTCAGGTGTTTCATTCAGACCCATTGTTACAGGTGTATGAAATCAAGCACCTAGCCATGCAGTCAGAAGTGGGATGCATGTAGAGGACCTCAGCAGCAAAATGTAAGAGCTCCTGGAAATCCTCCATTGAAGGGGCGTGGCAAACCCAAGGAGATCTCCAGGAACTGAGTGCTACCTTCCCGGAGCGACCCAATGACATTGGCACCCCCTGATTGCCCAAGCATTAGGGCCACAACCAGGAGCAGTGTAACACAGCTGATCACGGTGAAGACCCCACAAAGAGCTACTATGGGAAAGGGCTCCTTGAACCCAACCTCGTCCAGGTCCAGCTGGTGACACGGCTCAAAGGGTGATCCTCCAGAGAGACAATGAGGCTCCTGGCCGTGTTGCTGGAAGGCGAAGTCTCCCTCGCGAATCAGGGCAACTCTGATTATCGAGCTGGAACAGCAGTTTGGCAGGGGACAGTCCATGGAGAAGTTGAGGGAGCAGTTCGAGGACTGGCGGTGGTACGCTGGGGAAAGTAAAGGGGCATTTGCAGCTAATCTGAAGGACTACACGTGGCGGGGCTATCCTCATTTCCAGCTAATCTGAAGGACTACACGTGGCGGGGCTATCCTCATTTCCAGCTAATCTGAAGGACTACACGTGGCGGGGCTATCCTCATTTCCAGCTAATCTGAAGGACTACACGTGGCGGGGCTATCCTCATTTCCAGCTAATCTGAAGGACTACACGTGGCGGGGCTATCCTCATTTCCAGCTAATCTGAAGGACTACACGTGGCGGGGCTATCCTCATTTCCAGCTAATCTGAAGGACTACACGTGGCGGGGCT
>JAODJU010000095.1:27098428-27133558 GCA_026776725.1 Gnathonemus echidnorhynchus | reverse complement strand
AAATTTCTAGATCTATCCATCTTCCATGTGCATATCCTGGATGGGGTCTTGAGGTTTCCAGTGACCATGTATACAAAAGATCTGTAATCTATCATTAGACACATGGTGGGGCTGTGGAGCTGACTGGTCACATGATACTCGGGATTGATTTGTGCTGGTCTACTAGCTTGTGCTGTCAGACCACTGCAGCTTATTCAAAACACTGCAACATGTCTGATATTCATTCAGTCTGTCATGCCACACCCCCCTTGTCTCTTTTCACTGGCTCCCTTTTTGGTGCTCTCATCAAGTTCAAGTCCTTGACCTTCAGATCATTAATGGACAGGCACCCATCTCCATCCCCTGAAATCACTGAAGTAATCATTGCGTGAAGCGCTTGAATGTGTAGTTCAGTGTTTGCGGTTCTCAGAGTGAGATGACATCATCTAAGTATATAATTATAACTATGCCCTCCTTGTTTCATAGGACAAATTTGGGGTTTTTGTTTTATAAAGACAGGCACATCTATACTTACTGTGTGGACATTGCCACCAAAGAATTATGTAATATTTCATAGAATTAGGCAGTATTTATCCTTTTTAGGTATTAATTCATATCATTTAAATTTTTTTGCTAAAGAGATTTACTGAAGTACTATAATTATAAGGACTGCATATATACATGTATAACACCTCAACACTGATTTATGAACATGTGATAAACTGTGTACTTTTTCCCCCTTGCAGGTTGCTATTTTCTGTAAGGCTTCTGGTGGCCACTAGGGGGCAGTATAGTACCATCCTTGGCACTAATGTGGAATGGCATTCACTTCCTATAAATAGATCCCACCGCTAGGGAGACATTACTGGCCTGGTTTTTCATCACTGGCAGTATTTGTTCTTGCGAGGAGTATAGCACTGGAGAGCATGTAGACATAGTTTTCTTTTAGTGAATCTTATCTGGCCATTTTAAGCAGTATCTGGCCTGAACTGTTTACATTCGCCCTTCGTGCCTGATTTAAACATTAACTTGTGGAACTCCTTCCACTTACTCACTGAATCTGCCTCAGTTATATCCATTCTTTTTCTCCTGATCTGAGCTCACTCTTTGCACTTTCCCACTTATTTCCCACTTTATCTGCGTACTCCTTGCTGGTGGCCTAACGCTTCGTGTTCAAAATTGGGGATTTGGGGGGTACACGCTTAGGTGAAGACAAGCGACGAGAACATCATGTTAAACCTGGCTGCCTTTGGGCGCGTATTTCCTGTCCTGTCTGCACCACCGGAAAACCCCTCCAGTCCACAGGCTCTGCTAGCCGGCATCTAAGTGAAGAGTGGCACGCTGGTTGTGACCCTTACACAGAAACCCCATTTAGGAGTGAGAAGGTGTCCTCTCAAATTGTGCGATTGCTCACCAGGGATGTTACAACCAAGCACCTCGACCGAGCCGTCTAGCTGGGTTAAGTGGAGCACGCCAAGCCAACACGACGTGAGGGGAGCGTGACTGCTAAGCACTGCCCCCCGCCTGCTGCTCTTGGTACACTCCCAGTGGCAGTACCTCTGCAGTGCCAGTTTGAAGGGAAGTCTTGGCTGAGGCGCGTTATAAATAGCAGCGACACAGATCCATTAAACATGAGCAGAATTCTCTGGATGTATCTTGTAACCTTTAGAGGAGACTGGAGACTACAGTTGTAAGAAAGTCTGTCCTCAACATCTAACATCCGTTTCCTTCATGAGTGTGAAATTTTACAGTCAACAGGTGGAGCTTCCTCAGAGACCTCTGCCGCCACCAGCGTAACGCCCGTCGCTTCCTGACTGCCCTGTCACAAGAATACTGATCTGAATGTCACATCTGTCACAAGCATGAGCTACAGCTTCTCCAAAAAAAATGCCTTACAGGTGCATTTTGGGATAAAATGTTACACAGCCATCACGTTAATTATTGCAAATAAAATGATACACATAGCAATTATCAGTTGTCTGGCTGTTATTAATCAAACTGAGTAAAGGAGCAATTTACTATAGGAGTTGATGCAGTTATATTCATTTAAGCATTCATACTAAGTAATGTTAGAAACATGTCTTTTATTCATAAAAACAATTCTGGGAAGCCAGCCTGTTTAATGAGGCGATCGGCTGGATCTAATGTCCATGTAACGAGTGACTTGCAGATGAAGCGATACCATGATATTGACTTATCAACACTGGACACAAAGCACTAATAAGCGGTAAACATCATCACTTTGCCAGTTTTAATTGCCAAAACAATATTTGAAACAAGCTACCAGACTGACATTTCAGTCTTGAAATCTACAGGGGTTCCTTAATGTATTTACATACCTATAGTTTTTGACAAGTAGCCCACAGATGAGAAATTGTGAAGAAACATTTAAACATTTATATTGTATTTATTTACATTGAGTACTAGGGCTTGATTATGTTACATCCTGTGAAGTTTCTCCTTTGGTTACGCAAAACAAATACATTATGTTGATACAGAGTTCTTCACTGGAACTTGTATGTAACCATTTAGGTTTTGCTTTGCTTTGATTTATATGCAAACAGCATGTAGTGGAAAAACTGAAGGGTTTTAACAAAGACAACCTTCAGCACTGGGGGGGGGGGGGGGGGGGGGGGGGTGATGGGTTTGAATGTGTGGGCAAGCGGCAAGAACAGGATTAATGATCCCTCCTATTCCACCCATGATAAATGTGCTTGAGTCCAAGTAAACATTTTTATTCTCAATTCCTTATTATGGACTTAGAATCTCAGCAAAACCGCTATTTAGAATTTGAAAAAAAAAAAAACAGAATGGGTGAAGGGCAATTGAGAAAATTGCAGATTGAAATGCTTATTTGATTGGCACCCTGGGGAGAAAATATAGATGTTCGATATATAAAATCAAGCATGGTAATACATATCAGTCCACCATGCATGACCTGCCATTTAAAAATAGCTACTATATGAGAATCAGTTGGGGACAGTATGTAGCCTTTAAGTTTTACCCTGAAAAGCAAATGGATAGATGGGTGAGAAAACATTTCCTCTCCTCACCTTCTCCTCTGTTGACATCTGAGGTGAAAGATGATTAACAATTTCATCAGCTGTGTTGATGACAAACAAAGTGTTGATGAGCAGATGATGGACTGAATTAGCATCACAGGAGACAGAAGGTTTGAAACACACAGTATTTAAACTAAACAAAACTTTTGATAGGTGCCGTGTCAGCAAATGAAACGGCCACAATGCAGATGAACTGGTATAGTTTATGCTGATTTGGCAGTGTCAGACAAAAACTTTATTTTTGGGACATTAAAAATATTGTTTGATTTAAAATTATCAGTCCTAGGCATAGATTTTGTTCTTCATTTATTGAGATTAACTGGGCTGTTCATTGAATTCTTCATACAGTAGGCCATACTGTTTCATAAGGTGGGTTACAGAGGAAAAATCTGATGCATTTTTAAACTTAAATAGTGTTAAACCTTATTAAAGTTTGTTCATCATTTATGATAACAAGTTCTTTAAGGTTACTGAATGAAATGATTGGAATTAAGACAAAAATGCAATAAAATAATTTAGACAAAACATGAGCTTGTTTCAGATAAAATCAACCAAGGAGAAATGAAGCTGCCAACCAAGAACATTAACATGTTTCCAGCTTCACTGGAACGTCTCTCAGCTTCTTAGTGAAATGTCATTGTTTCAAAAATCAGCCTGAAACTATCATGGACCTAGTCTCATCGAGTCTTATTAAAACCCTGTGAAGCATTCCTGGAGTCATCTGTAGAGTCCTTTATCTGGAACGATAGTTTGGCTGATGTTGTCTCGTCTCGTAGATTCACTATCTGCATTCCGTAATTGTGTAGATAGAAATGCGTGGATGTTTATGTAAGAAAAACTAAATGAAAACTACATACACCTACAGCAGGTTCAATAAACATCTATATACTGTCGTGTTTTGCTATCAAATGTCTATGTTATCGAAAAGATCTTAGATTACGTCCCTCCTCTGGTTATTTAGAAAGGAATCCAATATGGAACATTCCCTTGTGACTGCTCTATGGCTGTGAGCTTTGGTCATGTGACAGTACTCGTTTCTGATTTACCAAGCCATTTCCTTCACATGCACCATTAAAGCAGCAGAACAGGCAGCCATGAATTCAATCCCTATCAGAAATCATCTATGACCATATTTCACAGACCTCTGTAGCAGATCAATAGCCTGGAATGTGTTTTCAGTCATCAGCAAGCATTTGCTGTAATTGCTCAAATCATTAGAAAGAGCGGCTTGGCACATTGTCGTAGGCATACGTTGAGCTCCCAGGCTTCACGCAAGTGACTTTCATGGATATTGTATTGATTAGCTGCTACAGTTGAGCCGCTGTTTTTCCTTAGCATTCATCAATTTGCCCATCTGAGGATCGTGACCTCCCAGTGCGGTGGAGGGATTTGTGTGTTTCAGCGATCCACAGAGCTATGTTGGCTGAAGTTTGAGATCTTGGCAGGGCCAGGTCTGTGAGGTGAGACCAGATGAACTATGATCCAACAATGACCCCCTCCATGAAAGCTACCAAGAAGTACTCTGCTCATGACTGGGTTACTGGGACTTACCCCTGGTTTTGGCTCGAGAGTACCTGGTGACCGGGCACCTATATAAGCCAGCTGGTCTCAGCACGCAACTGCTCTGTGGAGCCTTTTTGTTGGCTAATTGCCTTTTAGGTGAATGTTGGGGGTCAGGTGCACTGCATTTTGGGTGGCTGGAGTAGGAAAGACCCAGATGGCTTGGGGACCTCTGGAGATCTGCCAAAATGAGCTGGCGTCTAGAGAGACCTTGGAAAGAGGATTTTGGTCTGACCTGCCAGCTCAACTCTCACTGGGAAAATAAAGCGGTGTGAAGATGAGGATGAGGATGATGACTGATCAATTAATGGGTTTCAGCATGACCCTACTCTGCCTGGAAGATCTGCAGTTGAGACAGATGCAGCACACAGACCTTTCAGGCCTGGCAGAGTTCTGGACCAAACAGGTCAGATGTTGATGTCCTTGAACTCAGACCGTATGCAGACTAGAAGCTGCGATTGAAGTCAAGTTACCCATAATAACAAACTACTGGAAAACATATATGCAAGCCGCATCAGAAAAGTGTTTCAGTGCTGAGTGCAATGAATAAGAAGCAGTCTGGATTGTTAGTCACGCTTGGTTTAAAGCCAGACTGTTTGCTGCAGTTTCAAATTATTCAAATAATTAAAAAGAGAGCATTTTATATTTCGCTGTTATAGCCCTCAGTCACCACTGTACCCCAATTCCATTTCCAACTCATTACAAATAAATTACAAATTGAAGGGCTGTAATTAAAATTCCTCCTCATTAACATTTTCTGTATTGTAGATGTGCTTGCAAATGGCAGGCTTGGCACCAAGCCAAATTAAAGTGCAGCAATAATAAATAATAACAATGATTAACAACATATATAAAATCAAGCAGACATTAGCATCAGTGTCTGATCTAAATCAAACGGAACCATGGTGAATGTTAGTCATGAATGAAAGGATGTGCATGCATGGTGATCAGCCCAAAGGCAACTGGGGGAGAGGGGATTTGCTCCCCACACTGTAATATGTACATGACCACACACACACACACACACACACGTCGGGTAAACATATCTTTATAGGGACTGCTCATTCATTTCTATGGGAAAAATGCTAACGCTAACTATGACAGCCTTAGAAAAATGCTAACACTACCCATGACAACCTTAGAAAAATGCTAACACTAACTATGACAACCTTAATCCCTACCCAGCCCTAACCATAACCATAAGTAACAAAGCAAAATACAAGATTTTTTGCATTTTTAGTTTTTTCATTGCAGTCGCAGATATTTATTAAATTGAGTTTTCCCTTATGGGGACAAGGAAAATGGGTAGTCATCACCTTGTGGGGACATTGTGTCCCCATGAGGTAAGGTATACCCGCTCACACACATACACACACACACACACACACACACACACACAGGGCATGAATGGAATTCAAACCTCCAATCCTGGAGCTGTAAGGCAACATTTCAAAGTTATTCAATTTGGTGTTTTTGAAGTTAGTCTTGAATTTATAAATATGAAATCATTCATTCAAAGCCAGTACTGGGTTGCTTGAATTTTATATTATGTCTGCTTTTCACACTTCTATCTCTTAGCAGAAATTAATATTCATCTTTGGCTTTAACAGATTCGGATTCTGAGAATGACTTTAGACTGTTCAATAAAAAGATCTATATGCAAGAAAGTGCCCAGCCTTAAGTGTAAGATGGGTTATATGTTTGGGTATTGGTCTGATTAGGGGGGGACGTTGCACGTTTGCCATGTTTTCAGACCAGGGCGATGATGCCCTGTGGTTATAAGCTCATAAGAGATCATCACACTGATAAAAGGTGCTTAATTTCCATAGGCTGTGATTTGGAGATGGATGCTGGTATGAAATAAAAGCTGATAAGTGTAAATAATAATCTGTCAGCCCAACAGCCAGTTATCAAAAGCGGTCTCACTCTTCAAAGACCAAGTCTTCAGACAACACGTGGAGTCACTTTTAATTAAATATTGCCTTTTTCTTTTTTGTAATGTTAGAAATTGTTTTATAAATACCACATCAATTTACATCCCCTTGCAGAATATCCTGTCTTATATGAAGAACTGATCCTCCTTTGATATCCCAATATCAAATAATAAATAATAATAAATAATAAAAAAATCATAGCAACAATTTAAAATATAACTTAATAAAGTTGTTGTCTTATCCTCCTGAGACCCAAGGAAAAAAGTGTCCTTCAGTTTTAGGTTAATTGTGATTTTCTATGTCTTTGGAGGAAATGAATTTATTTTTATTTTTAATTTCACAGCATGTCCTCTTTAGTGTACAACAGGAATAAATATGTTTCCTTACATCAGAGAAAAGATATATGCAAAAACAAAATGTCCCCTGCAATGGACATAAATGAATGGGTGGGGTCTCAGGAGGTTAATGTAAAAATATCTGAATAGGAGAGCAGTGATTAAATAAAGGATAACTATATTGTAATGTGAAGTAATCTGAAATGCTGACCCATTTCACATGATGGATAGGATGGGTGATGATGCAGAAGGCAAATCCTCACATTTATACGACCAAGAACCTTCCATATGCAATCACATTTCATATTACATGACAATTTCCTAAATTTCTTAATAATGTAGCTCAACCAATCACCTAGCAGATCTTTCTTTAGATGCACAGTGTCTCACAAGCATGCCGTCATTTGCCACAATATCATGAAAAAACAAGCAACTACTTTGTCTACTTTGAGTGAACATAGCTATCAGACCTCATCGGCATCATCTTAAAAGATATGGGTACACGCCTGTTTTTAAAATAATAAAAATTGCATTAGTACGAAAGGGGCAGTTCACCCAAAAGTGAAAAAGATATGTTTTAGATGGGCTTTAGTGCTATCTATCCATCTGGGTTGATCTGCTGGGAGATGCCTAGTTTTCTTGATATGGGCCGTTGAAATGTCAGGATTCTCTCGAATTTAATGGGAGTAAAAGGCATTCTTTCTGTGGTGATTAATGCGCCAGAAAAAAACATTTGAAAAATTCAACAGCAATGTCTCTTACCAGAAATCATGACCCGGTTATTGAAGATAATCCACATACTTGGTAGTGAGCAGTTTGATTTAGGAACTATTTTCTTTTGCAGAACTTCAGGCACCAATCATATCACTGCGTACAATGGAATGACTGGGCTGCTCGTGCTGGTATCTTTTGCACAGTGACACGAAGCCTGACACCAAAATTGGGCAAGTCCCAGCAGAGTGACCTAGATGCATAGGTAGCACTAAAGTCTGTTTAAAACATACCATTTTCAGTTTTGGGGTAAATTGCCCCTTTAATATTAGTATGGTAGTACACTACATGCATAATCAGAAGGGTGAAGGGTTAGTATACTCCAGTACAGTTTCATTTTATGCTAAGTCTGATTACCTTCACTGCAGCGTTATTGCACATCTCCAGTAAGCAATGGTCTTTTCTAAAATAACTACATTAACTGTGAAATATTTAAAGGCAGTGTGCACTCCTCTCAAGGTTGGCTTTGCTCTGGAGATTCAGATATTCCATAGTAAATGAGATTTAATTTGCTGGATTAAAAGATGCCTGCATTGTGTGTTTAAGAAATTAAATTGATAATATATTTTTAAATGTGGAATGTCAATGTCAAGCTGTTCTCCTCAGTCTCCTGTTTAATCCCCGTTGTCAAAAAATGTGCTTGAAAATACATGGAAATATACAGTAACTCTCCTGCTTCCCAGGCTGTACGATTTATGTATTTGAACTCATTGTAAATTAACATGTATTAAAATAAACTAGGCGAGTATCGTGATTAAGTTAATGTAACAGAGACTTCTTCATTTCCAATGTTCTTGAGCAAGCAATGCAATACAGGAAGTTGCAAATGGTGTAAATGTTGTAAATGTGGCTGTAAAGGGAAACAGTGCCCTAACAGGCAGTGCTTTGCAGTGGCATAGGAAAGCTGCCTTTGTGTTAATATCACCCCTGCGAAATAATTCCCCTTTCTGGGAATTATTAGCTTAGCTCGGTAACACAGTTAAAAGTAACCCGTTTGACACAAGCCGGTGTCTCGTACGCCCTCAGAACTCGTCTCTAACAAGGAGCAGCTGGACTCCAGATGGCGGGTCACCAAGCGGTGTGACAGTGACATGACAGGTAACACGCAATGGCGGAAGCATATTGCCAGGGGTCTCCCAGGGGTGATGCATTTATTCATTTAAATCTACAAGGAGCTGCGGTAGATTTAGGTTAGAATACACAGTATATCAGCTGTCAGAGCCTGCATTATTATACTCAAAGATGTTAGAACATTTCTGCACATCCTCTGACTATTGAATATTTCAGATGCAATTTTAGTTGCTCCTTGAATGCCAGTTTACAAGCTGCATCCATCTGTCGCAAACCATGAGACATACTTTATGAGAACAGTGACTTATACAGTACATACATGAGTCTACCCACAACACTGGCCAGGATGGATGGATGGGCAGATAAATGCGTGAGACTAATATGTGGTGCTGTTACTGCTTATCATTCCTTAGAAGCGTCAGTGTGTTCTGCCTGGGGCAGGAGAACCTGCACTGAAGTCGCAAATCACTGCTACCCTAGTGAGGCTCCTTGTGCCCTTTGTCAAACAGCTTGCGTCCTTTTCGAAACAGCAGTTCACACGGGTTGATTAAGCACAGGTGCATTAATTCTCCCACTCACTTGGCTTCTGTTTGTCCTCCGAATGCTTCAAAAGGCATGTTACATCAGTGGGGGGGGTGATCAATAAAGAGAGTGTCAAGCTGCTTTATTTATGTGTTTGTTATTTAATTATAACTTGGAAGTTCAGATCTTGATATCCATCCATCCATCCATCCATCCAATCACCTTCCATTATCTAATCCAGTACTGGGCAACATGAACTTCAGAGCATGACTCAGGAATTGCATGGAGCGGACACCCTGGATGGGATGCCAGTCCAACACAGCACATTGGTTCCAGAGAAGCTATTTTAAGCTTACTTGGAGTGTACAGCTAATCTAGAACCAGGAACTGGTCACTCCTTGTTCTAAAAGTGTGAAATGTGTCTTCTGTGGTCTCCCCCCCCCCCCTTTTTCTTAACCATTACCAATAAAATAACATATCTAGTATCTAGTCCTGAACTTGAACGTTTGCAATGAGAATGAACATTTAATTTTCTTTGTAAAACGAAATACTTAAATGAAATGGGACCTGCGGCGACAAAGTAATACACTGAAATGTTACTCGCTGGTTGTTGCTCTGCTAATGAGCGTTACAAAAGCAAACAGCAGAATAGGAACAGTGTTAACGTGGAACAGCTTTTTCCACAACATAAACTCTGAACTTTAACCAGAATCACAGCTCACTGGTTCATATCAGACTAAATCGACCAGCAAACCGAGCTGGAGGTGGTTGTGTTTAAAACACCGATAATTTCAAACAGAAGAACATGCATCTTCTTCCCTGGTCTTCCATTAAACATGTATGTATAAACACAATGAAAAACTTTTTAAAGAAAATTGGTTGTTTTAGTCTATTAGTGTAGAAGATGAACATCTAAGCTTGCAATGGGAGCTTAGCAATTAATCAATAAACCATTATAGAGAATTAGTGCTGCCTTGAATGAGTGCAGTTACAACAAATGACTTCTAAAAAATGTGTGAAAACTTAATGTTAGCAATACCTGCTTTACTGCCATTGCAATTAAGTTTTATTCTTACCCACTTTCTGAAGGCATCAAACCAGCTCAGAGATAAGGCTTTAATGAATCAACTTTTTGTGTTCATTTACCCTTGATTCATGTAGTGATTCAGCTGGAGTCCCGGCAATGCTGATGTTGGTCAGTGTAGCCAAACAAAGGCCTGCCTGACTTCAGCTGTGTTACAGTCTCATATCATTATTGGAATCATTTTTGCCATTGCACTGTATGTCCGTGCAACACACTTCATCAACTGCATTAGAAAAGTCCCATGTTTGGGCAGAACTGCTGTGTTATTTTCAACCTGAAAGAAGAATTGGACTGAAATGGATTGGGTGACTAAAAACTGGAATTTTGGGTAAGTCTGTTGAGTCTGTTGGAAATGAAGCAAATCCCTCAGAATCTGTCTTGAGAAGGAAACGCTGATTTATGCCTGACACTATAGCCCATCTTCAGTGTTTCATTTACCCTGATGGGAAACATTTTTATAATCGCAGATGCAACACGCTCAGTTTAAATTAGTATAAAAAAGCTGAAAAATGTCATTCCTCTTTCAGTAATTTACAGGGTGAGAAAAGAGGGCTCACAATGCTGTTAAAGCACATTTAGTTATTGGCAGCTCTAGTGCGAATTGTCCGTGGTTTTTTATCTGCTTGATGATTCACCTTGAGAAGAGGATGTTAGTTGATTGCTTGTTTTTTGGAGAATGTTGCTTAGCTGCTTGTTTTTTTTTTTTAAAAATAGACCATGTTGAATGTAATGTTCCATTCATCCAATTTGCAACCAGTTATCCAGGTCAGAGTGACAGGGGACTGGAGCACATTCCAGGCAGTGTAGGCCACAAGGCAGGGCTACACCCCGGAGTGCATGCCATTCCACAGCACGGCACTCGCTACAGGCAATTTAGAGACACAAATTAACACATCTACATATCAGCAGACTGCAACTGGAGTCAACCCTAACAACATGGGGAGAACACGCAACACACACACACAAAGCATAAGTGGGATCTGAACCCCCACCCTGCCGGCGTGAAGCAGCAGTGCTGCCCGCTGACTCAAGATTATTAAACCTGCGTCTAGACTTGCTTTTGGGGGAACCACTGTTAAACATGAGTCACACACAGCAGCTAAAATCACACTTTAGCAGACATAAACGTTGCCATTTTGGAGCCATATGCCTCAGCAGACAGTGGAAAAACCACGGTGTAGGAAGGCAGTGGCCAAAAGGGTGAGTGTATTTGAACAAATGGATGGTCCTGCCGGTAAACAGATCACAGCTCAGTCTGAGCCTTGCAGCATGGGCTCTGTGGCGTGAGCTGGTGTCAGCAGCCGCACACTGAGCCAGTGCTGTGCTGGCTGTGGGCACTGGGCCTGCCGTGGGTGGTAGGCCTGCGGTGGAAGCTGGGCCTGCCGTAGGAGCTGGGCCTGCCGTGGGTGGTAGGCCTGCCGTGGAAGCTGGGCCTGCCGTGGAAGCTGGGCCTGCTGTGGAAGCTGGGCCTGCTGTGGAAACTGGGCCTGCCATGGGCGCTAGGCCTGGCATGGAAGCTGGGCCTGCCGTGGGAGCTGGGCCTGCTGTGGAAACTGGGCCTGCCGTGGGCGCTAGGCCTGCCGTGGAAGCTGGGCCTGCCGTGGGCGCTAGGCCTGCCGTGGAAGCTGGGCCTGCCGTGGGAGCTGGGCCTGCCGTGGGAGCTGGGCCTGCTGTGGAAGCTGGGCCTGCCGTGGGCACTGACCCTTTGCATCTGTGTCCTGTAAATGCCAGAAGAAAAAAAAACAAATACCGGGTCAGTGTCTTTTCCCTCTGTGCTTTCCATGATTTCTACAATATGTTTTTTAATCAGTACATTAGCAAATACATTGCTTGAAAGAAATGCAGCATTGGCATTGAAACTGAGGCCTGAGGAATGCAAACCATTTAGCTTTTGTAAAATAATGACTTCATCTTTTGTTAACATGCTATTGTAGTCTCTTGTATACATGACAGATCACAGTCTGTCTGAGTGTAATCTTTCAGAACCAAGGATGGGGGCAGGGCTGAGGTCAATATTCAGCTAAAGGCTGAGTTTACAGATGCTAGGCTGATGAAAGCACAGAGAGCAAACAAGAGGCCCAATTCAGCTGCCGAGGAATTTTTCATATAAGGGTAGCCGACGTAATGCGGAGTAGCACTGAATGAATGTCCCAAACGCTAACAGTCTCTTTAGGTTGTATTCTGTTTAACTGCCTCCTTTTAAAGGCATCGACTCATCATCCTGACCATAATTGATTGCCACTTCCATCCCTCTGCTCTCCTTTCTGTCCTCAGCTCCCTGTCCATTTCCTACTGCTCCCCCTCTCACGTTTCCCCTGTCCTCTCCCCAGTGCACGCATTTTCCAGTCAATTACTTAATTTAAACATCCCGGCTGTTTTGCACATTTCCCGTTGTCTGTCTTGCCCTCACCTTTTGACATCAACAATCTGCTCCTTCTGTCATCCTGTCTAATCCCCCCCCCCTCTTCCTGACAACCACCACACAGCACTTACACGGACAGCAACATGCCACACACTAAGCCCCATCTTCCGTCCCCTCCCCAAGGAGGCTCTGCCCCGTCTAACACGACTCCGCTAAAAGCCTCTCCAGCCGCCCGTCAGCTCCACTCCCGACCCCTTTAATATCTGCAGTAATTCATATTTAATGCTTTTAACAAGCCGCGGACCCACTCAGCTGTCAGTGACGGATATGGACATTGGCAGGTTGACTGCATGTTGGCTGGATCCTGGCGATGGGCCTGATGTCCCCTAAGCTGGCTCACGTTGTCATGGGCACCGTGCCACTTTTGTAGTCAAGGCTGTTGGGGGTTGGTGTTTGTGCTGGCAATCGCTCAGTGTATCATATGTCATAGGGGGATGGATTGACCTTTAATGCAATATTTAAGGGTTATAGTCTGACAGGTCAAAATCAGAGTCTGAAATAAAGCCTAACTGACGTTGAAGATTGAAAATAGAAATTAAAACACAATGAGCATATTGCAGGTTTAGGTGTTGAAGAGCCATTAGTAGTGATATAAGTTCCCCTATATAAGGTGTCAGAACAATAGGGGAATATGAACAACTTATAACTTATAAAATGGCTCATAAGTCAAAAAGATCACATAACCAGGAATAATTCTCATGAGAAAATTAAATGCATGTAACTAAGTATACCTGCATTTATATATTCTAGGATTAAATAGTTTTCTCTAGAGCTTTTACACAGTTTAATATTACAATCCATTCATAAAGAAACCAAAGATGAATGTTGCTCAGGGGTTCAACAGCTGTCCATCTTATGGATTTTAACTCGAATAAAGCAGCACTCTCGACAGTAGCTTTAGAGTTATTTATGTAAGAATGAAACAATGGTCACGTTAAATTAAAAATTTAATTTACCACCATAACGGTGTTTTTGAAAACCGAAAAACAGAAACGGGAACCATAAGTGCCATAGAACAAGCATCCTTATGCAAACAGTACGTACTTATGCCTCTCTAACTGTAATCCGACTTTTGGTCTACCCTGTATTAACCACTACTGTGAAAATTTGTTCATTCATTGTTCTGGTGGTTTAAGGTAACATGACATGGGAGATGTATACTATATTCACAGGAGACTAAATGTCCCGGCCTTTTGTGGCCTAAATTGACAGAACAAAGCTTAAATGAGGCTAACAGTTTGAACTCTAAGTCAATAGAAAATGTACAGATGACCTCCTGTGAACTGACAGTAGCTTGCGGCAGAATCTATATTATTTTTTAAAGCTACGAAAAGTTCTCAGAATCTGATACTTCTGCTCTGACAATAATTTTCTATAACTAAGCGAGTTAAGCTCAAGTACAGGAAATACATTTCTATGACTGCTAAGGTCATGGTTGATGTAACTCTAGATAGGGCTTTTATTGTTTTTAACATTTCAAAGTGGCTTCAAGTGATTTTAAATCTCCTAGAAAATTGTTGAGATTTTGAAAACTCTGTCTCTGGTTTGGCAGTGGTCCAGCTTAAGGGTGCTCGTGTCCTGCTTTGGCCTGTTATTGGCAGGTACAGGAATCGGAGAGGGGTGACATGTGACATGAACATTAGCACAAGTAGGGTGATCGCTTGTCTGGATTTCATCCGGACGGTACGGTCTTCCAACCCTCTTCCTTTAACCCCCCGTTCACCTTTTTCCCTCCCCACTACCCGCTCCCCTGTCAAAAACTAGCGTCACTGTAAAATCCCCACACACACTACGGAGTCCGTTTTATATGCTGTTATTGATGATAAGATATTACATGATAAGTTCTGGACTTCTGTGGTATGTATGTGACCTTTGCTCCCTCCCCGACCCTCCCCTGCACATTTTTTAATGACTGTGCTCCTTTTCAACTCCTGGGCATCCTTTTCTGTCCCCCCTCTTAGATACAGGTGCCCCCCTTTTTGGACCAAATTGTCCCTTTTCTTGGACAAACGTGTCCCCCTTCTTGGACACAGCCGTCCTCATTTTTAGAGTCATGCCAGTGACCACCCTCTGCCCAAGCCTGCTCATCACATACATATTAATATTCTTCTCTTGATGTTGCTGAGGCCACATCCACCATTCGCTTGTGCTGATGTCCTGATGGGCTTCCCTGTGTCCCTGGCCTTTACTTCAAGCTCCTGCTTTAATAATTGCTTTATGAAATCTTTGAGAGCAGCGCATGCCACCGTAATCCACTGCCAGGCCACTGCTTTCTTATCTGCCCCCCCCCTCCATCCTTTCGCCATTCTCTTTCATAGGTTTTTATCCCCAAAAATGAAATTCCTTCTCAGCCTGCCATGCTGCTTTTTCTTTTTCATTAGTGACAGGAGAGTGCTGCAGAGGGGCCTGCTTCTGTCTGTGTGCCGACCTCTGAGATGGCTACCCTTGTGCGTCGACTGAACGTGATCTCGGCACTCCGGCTCACTTGCACCAAGGTGCGGCGGTCTGCAGCTCAAAGCTCCGTCACCTTAGATAAACTAGCCAAGGTCACATTCCACCCCCGCTCTCGCTCAGCTCAGCTTCTGTTCCTGTGGGGAGAAGTGAAGCCTTGATGAGTTTCAGAGCTAGGTTCAGTGACAAAAAGCTTCTTTACTCATTAGTGGATCTTGAACACACTTGGCAGGCATGTCTCAACATCGTGCAGAGGGCTATTTATATCTTAGTGTGCAGTCACACAGAAAGGGAAAGCTTAATAGTGTTTACATTTATCGATTCCAGCAAAGCCTTTTTGGCAGGAGTTGCTTAAAGAAAATGAAATATGTGTTTGTTTAAAGCTTGCAATTCATATTCATATGATAATGATTTCTTTAATATTTGAGGTTGACCATTCGAAGCATTTCTTCAACAACTCACATAGATTAGTTCCTGCCGTCACGTTTATCCCTGATGTTAGGTTGCACTCACTGGTGAGCAGACATTGCAGTTTAAAGATAATAATGCGTGTGCATGTGTGTGTCAGTTTTATGCCTGCTCCCTGTAGGTAAAATGATGTGGCAGCCACGCCTTGAGTGCTGACAGCAATAAAACGATTGGCTCAGGCAAGTCAGCAGACAGACGCAACAGAAATAATTGATTGGCTGTTGGGGGAATGGGAGGTGATCTCCTGCTGTCATTACATCTAGGGATGTTGCAAACGTGTGCAAGCAGACTCCTCGCTGCTTCTCATCTTTTACCAAGCAGGCGTTTCAGTTTTAATCCTCAGGAAGGTAACAAGATTAAAGAGGGGATCAGAGCTAATGTAGCTGTTTGAAATGCTGAAGGAGACGACTAAATGTGAGGAACTTCACTCAGATCAGTATGCTGTGGAAATGAATAATGTAGAAGCGTACGCACTCTGAATAGAAGTTAATCAGGTTGCACTATAATCCTGTTATTGTTACCCGAATTCTAGCTGGTCACTTTGAAAGTTTGTGCTGGAAAGCATTTGAATTTATGATTTTCAATAAGCAATGAGAATGACATTCACACATGCCTACAAGGTGGTCTGTGATCCCTAAATGGAATAAAATCAGAACACGCACATCTGATTTTCGCATCTTCCTTAAAATGACAATGGCAGCTTTTTGTTTCGTTTCTCTCTGTCAAGGAAGGCCTCCATTGACACGATAATTTAAAGTTTCATTCGCCTATGCCAGTGAAAAAAACATCAATAAATTTTCCTTTAACTTATACAATTCCCAAAGATTAACAAAAAAATTGTTTTAATTTTGTTACTGGATGAAAACTTCAAATAGGTGACACTAAATTTAAAGGCACTTAGTTGTTAGCAATATACGTTATGCATGTCAAAAAAAGGGTCACACAACTTGGCTTCCTTGAAAGACAGATTCAACTAGTTCCAGAGCTTAGCTGTTAAGAGTCTAGACATCCAGGTAATTCAGAACTGCTGGGGTGCCATCTGTGCTCTTTGAAAATGCGCAAGGGCCAATTGATATTTATAAGAAAGTTTTATGCATTCAATTAAATGTGAAATAGGAAAGTATGAATCTTTTGAGTCTGTGGCACTATATCACTGGCTTGCTGAAAATACAGAATGATCTTGAACACTAGCCTGAGGGTTGAGCTAAGTTCCTGAATCATAAAAACACCAAATGGTGACAGGATCGGCACGCAGACCCATATTTAATTTTGTTGCGTGATAATGTGTGAGCATAGACTGCTGTATTTCTTTAAAGTGCGGAATTCCTCAGTGGCGCTGCGGCCAGATGCTAGCCGACGTGTGCTAACTCACATGCACCGCTATTCCAGCCTGTGAAATGAACATGTTCGAGGGGAAGACAGAGCGTGTGAGAAAGATTCACGAAAGAACCAATGACAAAGTAAATCTTTAAACAAGGTCTGGCGGGAAGAGCCATACCGCAAAAGCAAAAGTGACCTCTAATACCAAGAGACAAGATATTTATTAGGTCAGGGAGTCTCACAAGCAAGAAAGGTATGGACAGTATCTTCAGAGAAGGAGGACATGGTTCTGTTACTCCCATATACTGTTGTACAAACAGTGAGGCTCTGCAGCAGCAAGGCGATTACTGGTCCAGCTGCATTTCTATAGTCGCAATGAGAAAATCAGCCGGGCGTAAAGCAGCCAGGTTATATAAGGACTTCCTGCATATAGGGCATATAACTCTGAGAGGCCCGTCCGGTGTTTTAGGAAAGTCATTTAATTATTCACAAACATGTGAGCATCTCCTTGTAATATGACAGCTGTTGACAGTACTGGTTGATACTGAAATCTTAAATTAAAATTAAACTTATTTCAAGTTGGTGTGTTTACATTATGCTACATGAAACTTGTCTGTTTCACATGTAAACTATCTCTACCTAATCAGAGCTTTTTAAAATGTAATAAACAGAAAGACACATTGTAGTATCTGAATCCCATTGGAAGATGCAGAGGGACTGGTAGGGTTAAATCCGGGGGGGCAGAGGATGTTCAGCAATGACCATGCAACCTCTAGACAGCATCCTAAGAACAGAGAGCAGTGTGTCCCATTATCTATTAGACTGAGTGATTGGAGTCTTTAAGGGCTGATGGCATTTGATATTGAAAATCTGATTATCAGTGAGCTATTAAACTTTTATTCACAGTGATAGCTGTTAATCTATAAGTTTTTTTACAGAGCTAGAAGAAGAAAGAAGGAAAAAGGAAAATAAGTTAAATGCAAAAGAATATAAATGAGAGAATTAAACTGATAGCAGCTGGGATTAATAATTAAAATGGAGAAGTTCAGGGTGTGGTGGAGAAAGGGCTGTACGTATATGACACCCTGCTCTATTATATTAAGCCTTTAAAGTTCTTCGCCAAGCCAGGAGTCTTCCACTTGTTTCAAGGTTACCAAAGAAGTTCATAAAACACAGGATTGTTTCAATCAAGGCACACGTTCATAACATTTGATCACTTAGGCAGAGAATTGATTCAAGGGCATCGTCAAATCACCTTAACTGCTTTATATAGTTACAGTACCATTATAGTAAGCACACTCATGGCTTGGCGTCCCATCCAGGGGACCATCGGCCTCCAGTCCCGAGCCTTGTTGAAGCCAGACTCACCATGACCCTACACTGAGTATGTGGTCATAGAAAAGTGATCAATGGATCCAGCTCCTCGCTGACTTCTGCTAGTCTGTGACCTTCCACTTTGGTGAACAACATCCCTGTATTTAAAAAGAAAAAACTTTATTTATTTATGCGCATTTTATTTCCCCTATTCCCCCTGGGGTGTGCTGCCTGGAGACCCCAAATTATCAAGATTTCCTGCCTATAATTTGGGAGACCCCAAATTATCATGCCTACCCTTCTGCCTGCGACGTCTCTCCCGTATGCCCTGCCGTATGCCCTTCTGCCTGTGACGTCTCTCCCGTATGCCCTGCCGTATGCCCTTCTGCCTGTGACGTCTCTCCCGTATGCCCTGCCGTATGCCCTTCTGCCTGTGACGTCTCTCTCCTGTATGCCCTGCCATGTGTCCTTCTGCCTGTGACGTCTCTCCTGTATGCCCTGCCGTATGCCCTTCTGCCTGTGACTCCTGCCAGCAGAAGCAGCACCCGCACCTGCCTGCCGTCACCTGCCTGCCCCCCCGCCTGAGACTCAAATCTTGAAATTGGGACAGTGTGAATTAGGCCTTTGCCATCTTGCTCATTTGAGTTCCTCTGTCGTCCCCTGGAGGATGGGCTCCTCCTTTGAGTCTGGTTATTTCCAAGATTTCTTTCTTCTAGGGAGTTTTTCGTTGCCACTGTCACCTGTGGCTTGCTCAATGGGGGCATTGGGCGTGTATAATGTAAGACGCTTTGAAACAATGTAATGATGTGAAAATGTGCTACACAAATAAAATTCAGTGGAATTGAATTCATTTGAATTGAAATGAAATTAAACTGAACTGAACTGAATTGAATTGAAAATCACCCATCTTTCAACCCAATCTTTAAACCCAATCCTCCAATTCAGTATATTTGGAATAATGATCCATTACATTTCAGACCTGTTATTCTGCTACTTTCTTTCCATCAGCATTTAAGTTTTACAACAGCATCTGCCTTCTACTATAGACTCCTAGATATTGCAAAACAACACAAAACAACAGTACAAACCATGAAGTACTTGAGGTACAGGATGCTTTATCATTCATTAAAGATGCATAAATATGAAATCAGTAGACATTTCAGAAGTGTGCACGGGTGGGGGGGGAGAGTTTGGGGTAGCCAAATGTTGGAGGTCAGCAAAGCTCTCTGAAGGTGTTCTTTTGACTTCCTTTGGCAGTGAAAAGACATTTTCATCTCCTCACATCATCAGATTACAAAAGTTTCCCCTTTTCAAAAACGAGAATATATGCTGTTATTTGGCATTGAGAACAATGCATATACAATGATCTCTGTGCTCAAGTTTCACCAGGATCTGTACAGAGACCAACCATAAAGCCTGTGCCATTCATGCCATGTGTGGAGCTTTTTACCATTTGCAAACAGAATGCGCTAACAAATCGCTATAAATTATGCATTTACATTTTCGGAAACTTACAGCCTTATATTTTAGAAATGTTGAAAGTGCTTAAGTGTTAAGGCAATCAAAAGAAACTATTTGCAAGGAATGAAGCTACAGTCTGTTATTGTGAATTCCACAGTAATCAAATGTAGGGGAATGCTTTACTAAGGAACCTAGATTAAACACATGTGAGGTCCATGTTTTTTTTAACGAAGTGCAAGAAGTCTAAATGAAATAAAGCATTTGCATGTAACCACATCAAGTCCAAGCTATTCTAACCCCATAAACAAATGGACACATTGGAAATTTCCCTTCTCTTAATTAAAAGACTCATTTTTGTTTCCCTCAGATGTATGAGTCGGCCTTGTCCCCATTTTGTCCAGATACCACAGATAAAGGAAGACACTCCTATAGAGTTACACATCTCAGAGGGAGAACGGTTCTTTCATTTAATTACAGGCATGTCACAAACACAGAGGACACTTGAGAAAGATCGATCAGAACAGCTAGACTAGATTCGTATTTATTACAATTATTGTATTAATTACACTTTTAAATCTATGCAATCTATGGTTTCTGTGCATGCCTGAGGGCGTGAGCTCGACGTGAGATGCTTTCAGGCATCTGATCATGCTGCTTTCCTGTACAAGCATGTAGCTGCATATACCTTTTTCTAGTTAGGTATAGCTAGACAGAGAGGGCCACATATGCCTGAATGCACGAATAAAGGCAAAGACAATGGCAGTGAAGGCATTCATATAATTCGGTTATAAATTAAGCTATTTTTAAGCATTTGAAAAAGGAATTTGGATATGAACCGGAGACCACAACGCCCCAAAAGAGAGTTCCTTGCGTAAATAGAATATGTCGTCATCTTTGTCCGAGTTAACAAACACAAATTGGGACTGCTCCTTCCCATGAATGAAGCCCTTAATCCCACGTTATTGCTAGTTAGTAAGAGCTTCTTTTCTTGTCGGCTAGCAATAAAATTGAGCCTTGCTTGACAAAGTGAAACACACAGACACACATACAAAATTGACTGTTTATGCTCGGAGATTTCCAAATGCGTGGCTAGCTAACCAGATTACTCTTTGTGAATTTCAGCATTGAAATATATAAACAGGTCACATTTCACAAAAAACTCCGGCGTCAAATCCATTATAGTTGCACCTCGCATTGCCCATGTATGTCCTCAGTACTGTAATTTAGTTAACCTATGTCCCTTCAGAAAGGTTGAATTGTAGCAATTCTGGATACATGTTGTCTTCTATCTAACCTGACCAAACAAGATAATTCAATTCACATGAGCTGCAGTCAGCGCACTGCCTTGATGGCCGCCATACACCAACGGACAAAAAGTGGCTGATTATAACTCAGATCAGCTGTGAAACGTCCTCTTCTAGTCACCAGAAGCCATTTGGCTTTGAGTACCTTTAGCTTTTCTTTACCACGCATGTTCTTCATCTGTGTGGTACACAGCACCTTGCATTAACAGTCACCTGGCACTCTCAGGTCGGCTGCCAGGTTCTGTAATGACTTGGCTTGTTTTCAGCAGCGAATGCTTCCCCCTCTCAGTTCTGCCACATGCGCTGTCATGCTAAGCTTAACTGCCGCTCCCTCTCTTATTCTTCTGGCCTGTTATGTGACAGGCTGAGCTGAATTCTCCTTCATACTCGACGTTAAGAAGATGACATTTTTCTTCCCAATGTGTCTCTCTCCCTTTCATCTATCCCAGGTTTAGTGGTGCTAATTCGGAACCAGGAGTGACTCCCTAAGAGAGGAGATAGCAGAGATAGATCACCTAATATACCCATAGTTACTGTTTCCAGAGTAACAGCAACAACTATTAATGCCTATATTAATACTGGCTCCAATAAATGTTGTGATGTGTCCTAATACTGCCGTATTGGTCGCACTGACCTAACATTTGCTATTGCAGCTAATACTATAGCTATTACTCTGAGTTGCCTGTCAGTCACGGATCAAGTTGGAAAAGATGAAGGAAATAATGAAACTAATCTTATTAATCCCTCTTTTGATTTGTTTTCAAGTGTTTGGTTGGTATATAACTGCTTGGCCCTTCAGGTGCCATCTTAATTAGGTAACATGGTATTTTGAGCTCCTGTGACTTTCATAAAGGAATCCAAGATCTGTCGAAACTCATATAGTTACATTTGGCCTGGTGTGATATTTCTAGGAGACTTACTGCTATGAAGCACTTCATAATTACACACACAAACAATTTGCTGCCTTCCCTTTGCTGGCCCGCTTGGAGTCAAAGAGTCAAAGAAGGCTTGTTAAAATGGACTCCGTGTTTCGAAGCAAAGTGACTGTAAAAGTTAATGTTCTGTTGAAGGTTACTTGGGGATGAAGATGTGTATGTGTGCACTTCTGCCTAAGCGGTCAGACGGAAAATAAAAAGAGTACGTAATGAGACAGATGCCAGGATACTGGGAAGATCGTTTCAGTAGCTCTTTCCCTCCTAAGGTGTTATGCACACTTCCTGCATCTTCGCCTTGTTGTTTAACAGCTGCCCAAACAGCAGGTAATGGCAAAGTCAGACATGGTGTGTTTTTTTTATAAACTCTACTGTGCCTAACTCTCCCATTTTGTGAGGTAGGGATCTGGATGAATGTTTAACACATTTGTGGCCAGATCAGCATTCGTCTCCGCTTGGTTGCAGTGGTCTAGGAGGTATGGGAGGCTAGGGTTCATGGAAATGCCACTTGAGGGGTGACAAGGAAAACACACGTCAAGGTGATGATGCACCGGGCAACTTTTTGGGCAATGTTGCTGACCCGCATTGCTTGGGAATTGTCCCATTGATATTGGACAACAAATTTCTATTTGAAAAAAATTGAGCGGCAGTGAGCAACCTTTTTGCAATCATACAGACCCAGATTAGTTGCCCTCTGTCCCACCTGGTTGGCAGTGGGCCAGCAATATTGCTCATAAAGGGTCAGTCAGGCGGTGGTGGCTGCTTCAGTGCAGCCTTCCTCCGATATTCACGTGTGCAGAGAGCACATCCTCTGCTGGCCTGCCTGTGGGGTGCTGATCGCCCCCTGCTGGTGGGCGATGGACTCCCAGCAGGCTGTCTCCTCATATGCAATACTTTTCTTTGCTCTTCCTCCTGTCTTTCACTCCCTACCACTGGCATCGTGCGGCACATATTTACGCTTGTTTTTTTTTTTTTTTTTTAAACTTGCCCCAAATACATACATAATAAACACATCGCCATTTCAATAGCTTTGTGAGGTGTCATATAGTTGGCAATTAACCATGCTTAATCATTAGCAAGTAAGATTAAATAAGAAGCGAAGAATAAGTGAAGAAAGGCTGTCATCACATATTCATCCATATCCCAACCACTTACCTTGAATAGGGTAACTGTTAATCTGGAAGCATAGAACTCGTGTACATCCTTGTACATGTCGTCACGGTGTGATTCTGGGGTATGACAGGAAACCCCCCCACTACCCAGGAAAGCATTACGACTCCAGATACATACAGACTGAGGGTAGGAGTTAAACTAGAAACCCGAGAGCTGATGTTACCGTTGTAGCCATCATACTGCATGATGCATCAGCCAATGCAAGGGTGTTACTTAATCTACACATTGTTAGGAAAGTTACTCACAAAAGTAATTAATTACAGAGAGAGGTGGAAAGTTCAGGTCCAGAAAGTCCAGACCAATGTTTTGTTTCAACCAACCAGGTGAGTATAAAGAACCACAGTCACAGAGTACTCAACTGACTGGCTGAAACAAAACCTTGGTCTGGATTTGTACTTTTTGGACCTGAACTTTCCACCTCTGTCGTTAATGGATCACTTTTGTGAGTAACTTCCCCAACACTGAACACACACACTTTCAAATCACCAACAGCAGCTAATCTGTCTAAAATGATTGCCTGTTTCTTAGCCATTATTCCACTAATGCTAACTCCAGAAATCAGTAGCATAACTCAGATACAATCTTCATTCTAAAACGGAGCTGTCTGGATGTAATCAGGAAAGTTCAGGAGCAGCATATGGTGCTTAGAGCTTATGACCATGCCAACCACGTGGCCTCCTTCATTTTATTAAAAATGCGGAACCAAGCTAAAATGTGTGATTAATGTAATTGTTCACACTTTATACAGATGAAGTTAATGGCCAACGCGCCCCTGCCTTGCATCTCTTGCCGTGCCAGATTCAGTCTAATATTAGCCTTCTCTGTTTCACTCCCTCTGCACTTTGTAATAATACTTCAGAGCCCGGCTGGCCCAATATACCTTAAAGAAATTCAATAAACTGTGCTGCTCGCGGCCGAGACGGCAGATTGACAGAGGAAATAGTTCCTGAAAATGTCAGGTGGACTTTCCGAAAGACTGATGGATTTAAACAGAACGTTACCCAATATATGTGTGAAATAACACAGCAAAAAAATAAAAAAATAAAACGTGTCCTTAAGAGAAGCTAGGAATAAAGGTGTTAAGCTTGAAGCTAAGGCTTTCTCATCTTTATTTTAGTGTATTCTTCTGATTTATACACCTCCTTGGGGCACCATGATGGGCTTTGAGGGCCCTTTCATTGTGGAGTAACTGGATCCAGGCCAGGAGGAGGAGGAATGAAAAAGCCTTTCAGATGCCCGCATTGTGAGCGAGGGCCGCTTGGATTTATGGCACAGCTTTAGGTCCCGTTGGAGAACGGGAGCTTGGGTCACCGTGGTGGCTGTGGACATGTGCTCCGGGAGGAGTTTACGGCAAGGCCACAGATGAAATACGGCAAGGCCTTGAAACTCACGGCCAGCCTCTGCGAAGGGATTGATAGAAAGAGCCAGGATTAACTGGGGTCACGCACAAGTGCAGAAAGTAGACCAGTGGCAGCATGTTTTGATTCTTTTTCTACCTTTGATCTACGTCTGGACGGACGATTCGTAAAATAAGAGATTAAGCAGGAGAACGCAGAACGGCAATCTAATGGCAATTTAAAAAATCGTGTGACCCGAACGCCTCCAGGGTAAGTTTCATTACCTGTAGGTTTTAATTAATTAAGCGGTGACTGCAAATTCACTGCCAGATGTGTGCACTTCCGCTACTTTACTAAGGAATTTGTGGAGAGGGATAGAATTTTGCATATAATCCATATTCAAATTGTAGGGCCGCTTGTGTAGGACTGCATTTATGTTGAACCGGAACTCTTATAGAAAATTCCATGGCCCATATGGGCCATCTATGGGGAAAATGTGAAATTATGGTAAGTGACCCTGCCCCCTCCCCAATCCCTTGTGCAGAGTTTTTGGAACTTCTCACATATCCTCAAACAAGAGTTGATCTGGGCCATAAGAAGATTACGCTAACTCTCTAACCCTTTCCTGAAGTACAGATTAAGAGGGGGGCAGGGAGACGTTGCTATAAAAGGGATGGGGGCCTCACAGATGGAAGCCAGTGGTGCATCTCTGTCATTATCTTTATGCTTAGTTGACACTTTTATTGGACGTTCAAGTGGATGTTTTACTGAAGTGACTCAGGTTAAGCTCCCTGCCCATGGATTCAGCAGCGGGGGTCTCTCCCTGAACCTGAACAGCTAACATGCAGAACATGCAGCCCGTGTCTGTACGCACCCAGCCACATGCCGATCACTCAGAATGTACGAGAAAATAATCAGCTCCGTGTCGGAAAAACTGGAAAAACTACTCCAAGGGTTGGGCATGGGAGTTCAGCTCAGCCACACAAAAAACTGCTGTTTGCCATGATATCAGTTGCCTTTATTTTGTAGCTTTTCTTTTCCTGGTTTCACTCCACAATCTGTGATTTTTAGGACTGTCTAATAACCAGTACCATAATTTCAGTACATCTGATGTTAAGGGTTACACGTGATGGATTTATAAAATGTTATCCATAGTTGTAGTGTTCTCCGAATAACGCTGCTATGTGGCTCAGCGAGTTAGGCCTTGCGGAAGGTCGCTGGTTTGTATCCCATCCGCAGCATTTCCTTTGGGTGCTTCAGCAAGGCCCTTAATACTCCATGGATGCCCGATTAATAGCTGGCCATGGATTTGGACCCATGTGAGTCTCAAAGGAGAGCATGATGGGATATGTGGAAAGAAACATTCCAATGTAATTGTGCAAATGGCAAATAAAGCATAATTTCAAAAGTAAGCACACTCATCTTCAATGTCGCTAAGATGGTAGAGAATTACAAATTCTTTCAGTTTTTTAAATTTCATTCAGTTTATTTTTATATAGCGCCTTTCACAACAGAGTAGTCCCAAAGCACTTTACAGGGTTGTTTTGTGATACATAAACAGAAGTAGAGGGAGATACAGAACGGGGAAAAAAAGGAAGGAAAGAAATTGAATAAAGAAAGACAGAAGACAACGGAGGAGAGGAACCAAAAATTCCCAAGTAGGGAGAAAAAAAACCTCTGGGGGTCCAAGGTCAACTGGCTGCCCACCCCCCTGGGCATACTAACATTACCGAAAACAGAAAAGAGTGGACATGCTTGCTGAAAGGGAGGTATATGCTGGGATTAAGAATGAAGGCAAAGTCCATCAATGAGTCTGTTATCCATGTTGGCCTGTGAAGGGTTGCCAAGGTCTCCACGCTGGGCTGTGCCGGGTGGCACTGAAGGCTGCATCCACCATAATATAGTTTGTATGGCCCATTTGCGATGTCACTTCTCCATGGGACTGAACCAGGACTCCAGCTCAGATGGTGCCCACCCGGACAGCACTCGGACATGCGGGAAGGCAGAGAGCATGGATGGTCAGAACATGCCTTGACACATAAATGGACAAGCATAGTATATAAAAATGACATGTACAGCAGCACCAGCAACCATAGTTATGGTGTGGTAGGTTCCGGATAAGCTAAACTGAAGTAATGGGTCTTCAGTCAAGATTTAAAAACTGAGACTGAATCGGCATCCCGAACATAGGCTGGTAAACCATTCCACAGTATAGGGGCCCAGTAGCAGAATGCTTTATCGCCCACTCTCACTTTATTTATATGTGGAATGACAAGGAAACCTGCATTCTGTGACCTGAGTGGATGACGCGGCTTGTAAACTTGAAGTAATTCTGTCAGGTAGGCAGAAGCTAGACCTTTAAGTGGCATATATGTAAGTAGGAGAAGTCAGCTCTAAACCTAACAGGAAGTCAATGCAGGGAACTAAGAACAGGGGTTATGTGTTCATACTTCCTGCTCCGGGTGACAATTCAAGCTGCTGTATTTTGAATACGCTACAAGGTATTTAGTGTGCAGTGTGAGCTGCCAGGTAACAGAGCATTGCAGTGGTCTAACCTACTGTATACAAAGGTATATATCAATTTCTTAGTGTCTTGAATAGTAAGAAGTCGTCGCAGTTTGGTGATTTGGCGTAGCTGTATGAAGCACGCCTTCGATACTGCATTTACATGTGATTTAAATGAGAGGCTTGTATCTAAGGTGACACCTAGGTTACGGGCTGAGTTGCTGAGGGAAATGTTCAGCCCTTTGGAGTGATGTGCTGAGATTATACTATTCCTATCTGCAGACCCGTCTCCAAACAACAGAACCTCGGTTTTCTAAGCATTTACTGATAAGAAGTTTTCCGCCATCCAGGTTTTAACTTCGTTAAAGCAATTAGCTAAGGTGACAATACAGTAGATGTGGTGTCGATTTAGTACAACATTGTCAGTTTAGTACAACATTGTCTGTAGTTAAAGAACAACATACTTTAAGCAAATATATAGAAAAAGCAGAAATCTTTAACTGGTTAGTTGTGATGAAGGGTCCATACATTAAAAGCAATAAAAGACAACACACCCTTCACTAGTGGGATTTCATTTGTTTTTCTAATATTTTTCATGCCCAGTCATGCTGCTGAGATCCAGGCCTCCATGGCACAGAGGATAGATACCACTGTAGCACAAATTTTGGGAGAGATATTCTGCCATTCTTCACAGATGATTCTTTTCACCTTTCTGCTTGAAGGGCTGCATTTTTTCACTTTGAGAGTCTCCAAATGAGTTCTATAGCATCCAAACCAGATGATATACTTGACCAGTATATTTAAAACTCGCGTTTGCTTTATGTGTTTAGGATCATTGCCGCGTTGGAACATTCCTTTCTTGCCTAGTGTCAAGACTAGAAATCGTCTTTTCATTCAGTATTTTGGAGTATGCACTAGCATTCATGTTTCCCTCCATAAAAGTTATTTCCCCTGCACCTGCTGCACTCAGGCAGGCCCAGACTACCACACTCTTCCCTCCTTATGTTTTACATTTGGCACCATGCAGTCATTTTAATAGTCTAGCTAAGGTCCATGCCAAATATGCTGAAGCCCATCTGACCCAGCTAGCGGTTTATCATAGCTTCATCTGACCAGAGGACGTGTCGTCGATATTCGCCAGGCCTCCTTTCATTTTCTTTGGCAAACCTTTATTCCTGCAGTTTTGTGCCTATTTGTTAGCAACGGTTCTCTCCTTGGACGCCATCCACGGAGGTCAACTTCATGTAAGGCTTGGCGCACTGGCTGGACACTCACCGAGAGGCCAATTTCTGAAAACAGATCTTGTGCTAAGCTGGAGGAATAAAAGCCATAATGAATTCAAAGGAGCCATGAGCGAAAAATGTGGTTAACACAGCTTGTTTTGGACACTGCGTTGGGGAATTGCATCATGCGTGTAAATCACTTTTGTGTCACTAAGTGTCATGTGTCATGTTAGTCTGTAATTTCAATATGGCCTGTCCAATCTGACTGTTTTCAAACATCCATAACTTTGACATTATTTAACATTTCAGTGATATCAAACAGGGGTTTATCCTGCATATATTGTCTCATGACAAGATGAATGGCAGAGGACATAGACAGTGATGAAGGAGAGCCAGAATTCTCAATGTCAAATCACGTCATCTTCAGGAAATGGTTATGAGCAAGCAATAGCAATTACTTTTGGCTCTATGATCAAGATCCACCCATGACTCAGCACCTTCGGATATGTATGTGCTACATTGTTAGGCTAATCTTTATGATTATTTATGACAGTTAACACTTGGCTGTCTACAGAACAGCCAGTCTTACTATAACATGATCATCATCTGGGGTTTAAAAATCAGAAGCCCGACATAAGGAGTAAATGCAGTAATAATTCCACACAAATTAATTTCTAGCGAGAGCTCAGAGTTCTGCACATTAGAGATGCTTCATGGAAGCATCTTTTCAGCCAGATCGCAGAGAATTACTGGAATCTAATCTTGCGGTTATGCAGCTTTTCTGTATCGTGCAGATTCAGCACTTTCTTGGCTATTTCCGTAGGTGAAATAAAGGCATGGATATGTTTCTGATGTGAGCATGAAATGTATGATTCTGGTAACTTGTAACAGCAGTGAATGTAAAGCAAAATCAGCATTTAAAAAGCTGTATCCATACCCTCGGAGCTCAACAATAGGAAGTCAGCCAACCATCCCTAATGCCCTTTGTACACGCTTCCATTTGGGGGATGCCAGCAGGATGCAGCTGCCAGATGCTAATTGTTCCAGAGGAGGATGGGATCCACTCTCCCAGCACAGTGCACAGCCTGTGTCATGGGCAGGAGGACTGTGTCTGCTGAGCTGTGCTCCTGAGCTCCTCTTAGAGGCCCAGAGGATGACCGGCCAGAGGGGCTGCAGCCTGCCCTCAAAACCACCAGCGACCCAGGAGACACGTCCAGCCGGCTCATCTGCCCTTACCAGTCTTTTCCCAACTTTCTCTAAACAAACGTTGCCTCCCCTGGGGGTTTCATCTATGTCTCCTGTGCCTCCTCGCCTGCCACATAATCCTGTCACGTTTACCCTAAAATATGTCCTTATATACGACCTGGTTATGCAGCATATTCGCAAAAAAAAAAGAGAGCTTATAGACAACAGGCAGCAAGCTGAGGAGCGAATTACGCAACGTGCAGCACTGTCACAGCATCAGGGATGAAGGACTCCAGGGCAGATATGGTGACGAAACAAAAGGGGTTTGTCGAACTAAATAAAAAAGTTTGAAAGCAAATAGGACAGCGAGGGATCCAAAACGGGAGGACAGGAAAGAGGGAAGGGCACAAGCAGACTGGAGGAGCGACTTTAATGACCGGATTGGGGCTGACGAGACAAACAGGTACTTAAATACAAGGACTAACGAGGGGTAACGAGCAGCAGTAGTGGTTCATAAGGACTACATTAGGGAGGAGACTTTGGCTACAATATTAGCCTGGTTGGCAAAACTTATTTAGAATTGGGATCTAAAAGCAGATATTAATAAATAAAAAATATATAAAAATATAAAACCATGTATTCCTGTCCATCAGATAACTTTGACAAGTTACCAAATGGATGCAAAATCAAAGATATTTATTTCCGCCTGTCACTAACCATGTATTCCTTCACAATACCAAGCCATAGAAAGATCCTCAATGAAACCCCTGAATTCGCACATCATAGAGACTCTGACACCAACAGTTATATGATTATATTTGTGGTGTCTGCAAATTTTTATATTAGATTAGACTAAAACTTGAGAAATTTCAATGGGTTGAAGTACTTTTTCCTAAGAACGATGATAAAGACTGTGTCAGCATTTACACACTTATCTGAGTAGCCCAGAATGTCCTGAAAACAAAACCATAAAGCATATGTGGCTAACTCGTGTACATACTACGTAACAAGCCTAAAATCAAAGGGACAGAAAAATGCTCAAAATTGGATAGGGTTCAAAGGGTTAACAGTACTGTGACTGGGTGTAAAACATCCTGCTTCAAAGTTCAAATGCATATGTCTTATTTGAAAAAATGTTACATTTGTACAGAAGCATTTATGTTGAAATTTTAAGAAAAAACCTCCATGGTTCAATTTATACTTTAACACAGATTTTAGGCCCCAAGACGGTGCCTATTCTCCACATTTTATAGTGTGTTGCATTATGTAGATTCAAACATTAGTCTGTTTCTGATCCTGCCTTGGTCTTGGTCTTGTCTCAGTCTTGATACACTCTGGTATTGGTAATGGCTTGGTCCCAGTTTAGGTGGTCTTCACTACAGCACTACCTGATCCAAATCAGAATGGACACTATGAGCTACGACAGGGTTTGTAAACTACCATTTCAACCATTTCAATTAAAAGTACCCAAATTTCACATAGGAGTTCTTGCTGTGTGCTGATTAGTCAGTCTCCTATAATCATGCATATGTCACTAATGTTAATGTGAAACAGCTGGATGAGTCTTTCAATCAAGGAAACAAACCAGTAAAAGACGAACCAAACAATTTAGCCAATCATGGGAGCGTTTCTGCTGTAAAGTAGTTTGTAAAACCTGTAATACAGTAGCTCATAGTGTCCCTCCTGACATGGATTAGGTGATCCTTACAGGTGACACTGCAGTTGTGATCCGCTGGCCCGGTTACTTTGAGCAGCTGTTTAAAGCTGATTCTCCAGCTAGGACGTTGGACATCTCTGGGTCCACAGTTCTTGAGGCTGATCCTCCAATCAGCTGTGAACCACCCAGTCTCACTGAGATTGCACTGGTCAAACCAGCTGAGGGCAGGGAAGGCCGCAGGGATTTGTGGTATCCGAGGTGAAATTCTCCAGGCTGGTAGTAAGCCTGTCCTCCTGGCATTGAAAGCAATCTTTGCTTCCATTTGGAAGAGGGGTTCCATCCTACCTGACTGGAAAACAGAACTAGTAGTTATTATCTAGAAAGGGAAGGGTGATCGGCTGGATTGTGGCAACTACGGGGGGATAACACTGTCAGTGCCGGAGAAGGTCCTTGTAGGGTCATACTCAGTAGGATCTGTGATTACTTGCTCGCCTACCAGCAACCCAAACAGTCTGGTTTAACAACTAAGAAGTCTACCAGTGATGGCATCCTGGCACTGAGGGACCTCATTGAGCGCAAATGTAAATATCGGCAGACTTTCTTTGCAGCCTTTTGTAAAGTGTTTCACTCAGTTAATCGAGTTGCCCTGTGGGACATCCTGAGACTATGTGGGGTCCTCCTAAAGTTGCTGGACATCATGGCCGGCCTGTACACTGGTACTGTGAGTGCTGTGCAGAGTGGAGGCAGAACCTCCACGTTCTTCCCAGTTGATTCTGGGGTTCGTCAGGGGTGTGTTCTTGCTCCTATTCTGTTCAGCGCTTGCATGAACTGGGTTCTAGGCAGGGTTGTGGGGTCCAGTGGCAGTGGGGCATCTGTTGATGAAGAAAGTCATGATCTTGACCTTGTCACCAATGCTGTGATCTTCACAAGAGTCAATAAAGGCACTGATTGGGCTCTCAATAGACTGAGCGAAGAGTCTGAGTGTCTGCGCTTGCGAATGTCCTTTATAAAAACCAAGATCCAGGCCTTTAATGACCTCTTGGGTACAGCTATGAGCATTGGGTCTGTCTGTGGAGAGAATGTCAACCGCGTTGAGAGGTTCACGTACCTCAACAGTGACATACGTGCTTCTGTTGACTGTTCCTATGAAGTCAGTAGATGGATTGGAGAGCTTGGGGGGTCATGAGGTCGCTGGAAAGGGGTGTGTGACACTCCCAATATCTTTGTAAGAGGACAAAGGTCCAAGTCTTTAGAGTCCTTGTTTTTCCTGTCTCGTTGTATGACTGAGACATGGACCCTATCCAGTGACCTGAGACAAAGACTGGGCTCCTTTGGTACTGTCTCTTCAGAGAGTCTTTGGGTACCGCTGGTTTGACCTCGTTTTGAAAGAGCAGTTGCTCAGGGAGTCTTGCTGAGGAGCCGAGGGGCTGGACCAGGCCATGTGGATGCCCACGTAACACCTGGCTGTAGGAGATAGACGAAACTAGATCGCGTGTCGTCCTGGGAGATTGCCAATCGGATCCTGAGTTGTTTCATCGCGTGGTGGATGTGGCAATGTGCTGTACCAGTGCATGCTCCCCAATCTGACCTGACCTGACTAATTATATTATGATTGGTTTGCTAATTCTTTATACATATACATCTGTATACTTTGGAGTTAGTAATTTTACAAATATTACAAATTTTACTAATTTTACAAAAATAGCCTAGTCTTTTTTTATTATTAGCATGGCACGCCACCTCCATTTCAGTCAGTTTTGGTCACGTCGACCCCTGTGCATCCTGCATTATAATAAGATACACTGTCAGACCCAAACTGCTGTCAGTTCATGATGGAATGTTTTTCTTGGAAAAGATAATATACTAGTCAAACCTCCAGTCATTTGTTCACCATGAAGAGAAATAGTGAGAGAAATAATAAGTTTGGACCCAAGGCATGAATGCACTACAACAATATGGAAAGGTCTGATACAGTCTGATTCACAAGAATATACTTGTAAAAGGTCAATCTTCCACACGACATAGAGATCATACACATGCACGTGCATCAGCTGTGTTAAGTGTAATGCTGTAAAATGGAAAGAAGCTTCGGAATCATTTGCCTTGTATGCACCCTTGAATCTTAAGCTTTGAGATCACCCCTCAGAGGGCTGTGACACCACAAATGCATCCATTCTCTCTAACCACTTGTCCTATTCAGGGTCATGATGACTCTTGAACCTACAGGGACAAGGCAGGGAACAAGTCAGGGTGGAGTATAAACCCATCGCAGGGTACACTAACACACCATTCACTCACACACCATTCACTCACACTTTGGGGGGAAACCAGAGAATCCACGATAACACGTGACAAACATGCACACACGGAACCCTGGCAGAGACTTTTACCCAGAGGTGTGAGGCAACATTGCTAATCACTGCATCACCACCCCACAAGTCCTTCTCCGGGAATTCAAAATACGTGTTAAGTTGTGGAAAAAATGCAGCCTGGAAATGGTAAACACCATGTAGAGCAAGATATAATTATCATCATCATTGCATTTCCAACTCCACATCATTGTTTGCTCATCAAAGGCAGAGAGGCGGGGGTGTCAGGCTGGGGTGCCTCACTGCATGACAGGACACCGGGCCACTGCAAGCAGCGGCGTGTCGTAAACATACCTGAAGGGCAGTGGTGGGGGTATGGGACAGGGGTCAAACGTGTGGTCCAGCTGAGTCCCCCTGATATAGTCAGTAGATTTACCTTTACGTCTGTGGAAAATACACAAAATACCTTAAGGGGATGGTTTGAGGATGTGATATTTTCAAGGGGGATGTGTTTTGGCATTTTTTTCCACGAGGGGGTGGGGGGGGACGTCGTCCAGGTGTATCTCATGACAACTGGAGCCTGCTTGCAGGGCACATACACACAATGACAAGCATAAACTACAGGCAATTAAGACATACTCATAGGCATAACTACATGTCTTTGGATTGCAGTGGATATGGGAGAACCCCAGACCAGCCGGGGGCGAACATACAAACTGGCATGGATTAGAATGTCGAATTCTGAAGGTGTGAGGCAGCAGTGCTACCTGTCACGTTCGGTGATCCGGCGAGCGGTTAAGCAGGCGAGCCCAGTCGTGATTGCAGGCAAAACGGGGTTTATTCGGAGAACCAGGCAGCACACGAGAAGGAAGACAATCACGGCAACGAACATTACTGACACTACATCAATGACAGAACTGGGGAATACTGACTCAGACAAGGACTAAGTACACCAGACAAGTTGAACTTAACAAGCCACATGTGATAACAATCGGGGAATCACACAAGGTAACGAGGTGGGCGCGGCACACAGGAGGATCGGACGGAGCTGGGCGTGACACTACCCACAATGCCCCTGCACCATTGTGGCCACCATGCCACCACAAATCATAATATAAATGGCTGGGAACAGGCAGAACTTGAAATTGTATATCCCAGTCTGTGGCATTTCCGACTTCTATGGACAGAAATTATGCTGACTTATTCTAAACCTTAATATAACCCCTTTGAAAATGATATTAATATACAAAGAAAATCTGTTGACATATGCACAAGAAAATGTAATATATATAGTATAATTACGGATAAATTGCAATGTCTGCCATCAACATCAACAGCTCAGAGATTGTAAGTGCCTGTGTAAGGGTCCAGGAAACTTATTATCTTCTAATGTTCAGGGCTGGTGGTTCTGATGTTTAGTTATCCTCACTTTAGGACTTTCAGTAACAAGGTGTATGTTTCATGTTCATGCAGTACTTCAGTATGAGGTTCATAAAATTAAAAACTAGTTAGAAATGTAACCAGTTGATATCTAGCACTTATCTAGAGTCATGATGAGCCTGTAGGCCAGGGGTCTCCAACTCTGGTCCTGGAGAGCTACTATCCAGTAGGTTTTCTATCCTACCTGCCTTCTGATGAGCCACATCTGTTCTCAGGTAAATACCAGAGCCAGGAGTGGCTCATCAGAAGCCAAGTGGGACAGAAAACCTACTGGATAGTAGCTCTCCAGGACCGGAGTTGGAGACCCCTGC
>JAODJU010000095.1:27075847-27097305 GCA_026776725.1 Gnathonemus echidnorhynchus | reverse complement strand
CGTCTATTTGCTCTTGTTTTAGCATTTTGAACAACCTGAGGCATACGAATTTGGGGCGATGGGGGTGTCTTCATATTTCGGCACTTCTCTTCTCCCACTCTACCAACTCATTTTAACCCAATATGTCGCAATACACAAATTGCTGCACTGCAGCTCCTGAGAGAGCAGCACACAGTGCAGGGGAGGCTCGTGTGCAGAAGGTATGAAGCCTGAATGTACATTGAACTTTTAGCACACAGCATCAAGATGGGATCTAAGTGCTTGGATGGGATACTACTGAACAGGACATTACACCACTGTGGATCATACTGCAATTAGGTATATTCATAGAGACAGGTCTGATTTAGTTACTATCAGTAGTATAGACCAGTGTTTCTCAAACTGGTCCTCAGAGACCAGAGTTGGGTAATTCAGGTCCAGAGAATAAAGCCCAGACCAGGATTTTGTTCCAACCAACCAGTTGAAAACTCTTTGACTGTGACTTTTTATGCTCAGCTGGTTGTTTGAAACAAAATCTTGATCTGGACTTTTACTCTCCTTACCTGAATTACCCAACTCTGTCAGGGACCCCCAGATATTCTACATTTTTGCTCTCATCCCTACGGGTAGTTGGGAGGGTACAAAAATGTGGACCAGGTTGAGAAACACTATTGTAGGCCATTAGAGACAGATTTGAATAAATCAGAAAAAAGATTACATCCTAACTAGGGACTGCCTCCAAAAATGCATTTCGGGTCGACAAACATAACAAACAATTATTATAATTAATTCACACTAAAATATGCTCATGAATTTTCATATTATTCATAACTATATCATTCTAATGGATTAGACTACGGACCCAGTCGTCCTCCCATAGTCCAAAACATCTACTTAGGTTAAGTGGCATCTATAAATTGCCCATAATGTGTGAATGTGTGTGTTTCTGTAATGGATTGGCAGTCAAGTGTCTTCTTCAGTATAAATAGGATGAGCATAAATCAATTACATCATTGAAACTCTTAACGAATTAGAATACATGCAGTTTTTTTTTCAACCGCAGACATTTTAACACGAAAGATCTCATTTATACCATTTAAAAACCAAGGTCGGAAAGTCAAGGCACTTGTTAATGCTGCTGAAGCACTAGGCCTTAGCACGGAAATAACTCTCCATAAGGATCTATGGTATAAACTATGAATGTAAAGGTTCCCCTTCATGGTACTGGTGTGAAATAAACATGTGTGCTAATCGAAATAAGCAAGGTTATCCATACAAGGTCCTAGCAGTATCCTCAGTGTACTTATATGCACCTGCCAGACAGTTGTCTGTTTTGTGAAGCATCCAAAATACACGGAATGGGAGCTGCTGTGTGCACATGCTGGCGTACCGACGCAGCCACGGCCTAAATACCAGGTCCTTTTTACAGCCAGGCAGTCTGCACTTACAGCCAGGCAGTCTGCACTTACAGCCAGGCAGTCTGCATTTACAGCCAGGCAGTCTGCACTTACAGCACGGAAGTATGCACTTACAGCACGGAAGTATGCACTTATAGCCAGGCAGTCTGCACTTACAGCCCGGCAGTCTGCACTTACAGCCCGGCAGTCTGCACTTACAGCCCGGCAGTCTGCACTTACAGCCAGGCAGTCTACACTTCCACGCTGCCGCTGGCAAGGTCATGCCATAAGTCCCCAAGTTCCCCGCATGCACGCCCTCCACTCTGCTGTGAGTCACAGCTCCTGCTGCCCCCACGTCAGTCCACTGTTCTCCTGTCCGTTCCCACATCTGCGCTCCGTTACGCCGTAAATCCTCCGACATCCTTTGATGTTCAGCAGTAGAAACACAGCGCCTGCACTCATTTTCGGGGCATTTTCGGCTGGTTTAAAATGCAGCTAATCAGGGGAGCACCATGACTGCTCGACACGACACTTTAGCTACAGCTTTTAAGAACAGGACCTTGCCTGTAGGACATCATGGAGGTTGATGACCAGCAATGGCCTTGTCTCACGTGGATTTCACACTTGGGGTCATACCAGCTTGAATACAAATGCCCAAAGTGCTAGTGTACTCCATCTGGGCACCACTGATAAAACTGGCTTTTGCAATGCCTATGCCATGCATATAGTTTACATAATATATTAAAATGCATTACGTGGATTGTTTCTCAAAACTGTTAAGACCTCTGTCAATGGCACCTCTGCCTTCCTTACACAATGATTCATGCCTTTTCCAAACTGTTTCATTTGGGAATTGAATGCTCAAAACTGCTAAAAGCAAAAAATGAAAAATTATCATGACAGAGTGGACAACTATTCTACACATTCTTAAGAAGTTTGATTTTGGTTTTGGCTTGTGCTTGCTGCTGAAATGTGCATTTCACCATGGAAGGTTTTCACATACACTGTTTGTGAGGACGTCATTTCCTTTGCTTCTCTGTACAAGAAATTAATTTCCTGCTGTGGGGGGAAACTTCCACATCCATGCCAGTGCGTGTGAGTGTGACTGAAGGCGAGGGCGGGGTTATGGTGGAAATGCTTTGCTTCATCACCTGACTACCAACACGTGAACAACCAATCAAAAGAGAAGAAACAAATAAGGTAACTAAAGTATTTATGTCAGTTGACAAAACATTGTTGCTCCAAGCTCCATCCTCACAGCCACCTGACAACAACCACACATTCCCAAGTTCAATACACATTTGTCATCTAAAAGTAAAAAGGACAACTGAAAACAGGCTCACCCTACATAACATTAATACAAAACATACCAAAGTGCAGCCATCTACAGTCTGCACAGTCTGCACCACCATCAAACGATGATCCTTATCCAGGGGCATTGATATATCCATCTGCCACTGAAAAATCCATTTTAGTGAAGTTTAAAATCCATTTCAAGTTCAAAAGTACTAGCAGTAAGTCTCATTTGCCTTAAACCCCAAGCCATTAAAGTGCAATTTTATCTGTTTTACAGACAGGGAATGAAATATTAAGCATAAATAAAGTAATATATTTAATATTAAAGTTGGGATTTTCTGGGTTTTGATGTGAATACAGAATGATTGCCTTATTCTCTCTGATCTTTGCAGGTCTAATTTGTTCCTCTGTACAGGTTTCTCTCTGAGATACATTATTATGCTTACTGCATTTCATCCATCAAGCAGCTCAGACTATCAGAAAACACAGTTATAAGCATTGCAAAACTATACATCCATAATACATTTCCCCACCACATAGTGCATACATGGATAATTGTATACGTATAGAAATGCTGTTTCACCACATTGACTGAGCATTCATAATTCATTTGAGTTCTTGCATTTTTAACACGTAATGTTACACAGAAAAAACATTTCCTGGAAGAGAACGATCAACTTCTAAAAATGGGTGGGGGAGTGATCTCCTGTAGGGCTGTTGTCTTTGCCAAAAACAAGATTTTATGAAGCATTCAAAGTTTCCATCCAACCATCTTCCAACAGTTTATCCTTGTCAGCATTGCGGTCAGCTGTAGCCTATTTAGAATTTCAAATGACTTAATTCATGTGAGTAAGTAAGTAAGTATAAACTTATCAAAGGCTAGTTGAAAGGATCATATATCATTTGGAAACATTATATTTTTATTGAATACAAAATTATGTATTTTCATTAACCCCTGCTATTAACAAAACCGGAGCTAAACTCATTAATGACTTCATATCGCGAAAAGCAATTGAAAACATTCGTCAGTCATTTTTAATGTGATTTAAATATGCACTTATAATGTAACCCCAAAGCCCTGATCCAGAACCTATTTCTAACCACAATTAAACTACACAGGCCTGAAAACAGGTAATCTATTAGCACCTACATACTTAATTTCCCAGAAGATTTAACTCTGAAGAAATACTGCTGTATTTAAATCTGGAGCGATGTCCCTAAATCTGCATGGATTTGCCGGCTTGAGCTTGCCGTTTGTGATTGTCCTGCACGTAGTCAAATGGCATCCTGTCCGAGGTCTATTTCTCACTGTTTAGACCAGGGGTGTGCAATCTTATCCGCAATCTTACCTGTGTATGCAGGTTTTCGCTGCAACTCCCTAATTAAGTCACTAATTAGAGGAATGATTGGCTGATTGGCAGTCCTCACACCTGGGTTTGAACAGCTGACCTTAAGGTTACCCCAAAAACCTACATACACACCAGCCCTTTGCGAATCAGATTGCCCACCCCTGGTTTAGGCACACCATAACCCTGTATTTAATAAGCAGCTGTAAGTAGTAGTGTGGAATAGAAGAGGTACAAGGTGTTTTAGTATATGTAGCACCCTTAAATATACACACACACAATATCAGCAGAGCTAGAATAAAACTAATGTGATGCAAACTACTCAAGCAGTCTGATTATTTTCAACATCTAAAAATAAGACTCATTCTCCTCATATAAACTCTTATATTCCAATCAGTTTGACGCAACTAACAGAACATCAGTTACCTTGACAACAGGAGGTGAAGGGAGCAAATAAAAGCTGTACCCATTTAAACTCAGATTCCTTAAAAGAGAAAATTTATGAATAGAGCAGCACCGGTGTATGTGTATAAAATGGCATTCTGTGTATAAGAAAAATTAAAGAACCAGGTTAGAAAATAAGAATCTAAAACAAGATTCAATTTATTTGCAATGAAAGCTGATTGCTGCTTTAAATATCTCTGGCTGGGACTGTGTCTTACACCTATGACAGTGTGTTACTGTCACATCCACACTGTAGGTGTAGTATAGTGTGGAGTCGCACTCTATTGGACATGCATGAAATGTAACATCATACATTTAGGCAAAAAGGTCGAGTTAAGCTTTATCTAACCACATGGTCCTCTGACACGTTTTTACTAGATCAGCTGAGTGATTTCTTCATGTGAACTTTCAGACTGCTGTATTTATCAAGACATCCTTTGTGCCAATCAGGCTCGTGTTGAACACTGCAGGCTGGCACACAGCTCTTCTTCTGGATCATACTCCTGCAAAGTGCCTTTGACACCACAGTAAATTTTCCATTCTCTGTCTCTATGTATTGCTGTGGTTGGATCTTTTAATAAAAATGCTCGTTTCATAAATGTATCCCTGATCTAATACCTCAATAAACCCCAACTTTTCTTTCTGTTTTCTGTAGTAAAAGCTCTTAATGCTTTGGTTTTTCTTTTACCTTCATGACCCACTTAATTCATTGTTTTATTTTTTTCCTTTCAATACAAAAACCCATTATCATGTGTAAAATACACAATAACTGGTAACTTTGGCTCCAAATGCCACATCCATTAGTTTTAACTAAACTAAAAGTAAATGCTGTGTCCAACTTTTTGCAAGCCTCTACAAGTGCTGTCCACTCCTGAAAATGTCAGATGGCTTCCTAACAGTGCATTACAGAAGTGCTACTATTATGTCTAAATAAATACTCCTACAGTACAAAGCCCATCTCCCAGGTAAATTGGAAACTTGTAAGTGCTTGTAGGCATTTGATAATGAATGAAAGCATCAAGTCTAATAGCACCAGTGAGAAAATTGGCAGAAAGTGAAGGACGACACGGCAGAGCACATAATTTGTTTGCTTGTAGCTCATTTTTAAATGGAAGACGACTCACAAAGCCTGCATTGATGCCTGTCTCAAAAAAACTCACAGCAACTTTACTTTTTATCCACTACCTTATTTTTGCTTTTTTTCCTCTTTTTCAATTGATTCCCCTGTGCACAAAACTTTCGCCATTGTAGCTCTGTCTGCTTTGCAGTCTAAAAGCCCCTCCGTATTCCATCCACCCTATTTCCGTATACATTCATCGCTTCCCAGAGGCAGCAACACATCGAGGACTCTGTCAGAGGCTGGCTCTGGTCTTTTCTCCTTTCTTCTTCAGTCTAATGGAGTCTCGTGTGTGATGACAAGCCCTAACCCTGAATCAAGTCTATGCGTCTCTCCATGGTACCATTGGACTCACTGCGTCTACAATTCAGCTCTCCTTGGTTCTCATTAAGTTAAATATTTCCCCTTCTAGGTATGATTCCATGTAGAAGAACAAAAACACACAACATCACATAAGGTCAGCCTTGGCATAGAAACATCAGTGTAAAGAGGAAGGCACTGATGTATAAAGTTCAAAGCGAAAAAAATGAACAAATGTCAGTATATGCAAACTCCAGTTATTGACACCATCACTTTGCAACTCTGAACTGATTAAATTGATTTGAGTAAAAGGCCACGTAGAAAGAAATCTATAAAACTGTGCTGTCATTCCTCATTTTGCATCCTTATGTACTGGAAAAGGCAGCAGCAAATGAAATCACCACCATCTATGCAGTAATGCAGCACTACATCACACGACTCAGGACACAGTAGTCTGGCAAAAATCACTGTTTGGCTTTCCACCTGTCCAGATACAAATAAATAATGGAAGCTATTTACAGTGCATGATTTTCTGTGCTATCAGATTTCAAAAAAGCAAAACTGCACAGATAGATTCGTTGCCCTGTTCTACCCATAATTCCCATCAGTTTTGCCCATTGTCTATGAGAAAAACATTTTGGCTTTGACATGAAGAATAAAGCCAGTACAGTAAACAGATAACCAACTATCATAAGCAGGAGACTGAATAAAAACTGCCCAGGAAACTATGAATGCTTGAAGGAAGAGCAGCTGTTTATGTGTTTAGGGAGAGAATAAGATTGGGAGATTGGGTTTTCCAGTTTTCCGTGAAGGTCTGCCAAACCTCTCCATTAGTATTAAATTATATCCTGTTTGATTAGGACTCTGTCCTGAGGATATTTCAGGGGCTGGTGCTAACAGTCAAAATGCAGCAATAATTCACCTGCTTAAAGAAATTAACATTGTCTCACAGATGGGATTGTGGTTGCCAAGTACGCATTTTAATCCTCTTTAATGCATTTTCAGAAGCATTGTCGGAAGATAAAGTAATTATTTACAGTTATTAACCACGATTACCACTGGTGCCAAAACATCCACTTTACATGTTTATTTACTTGTGAAATCTGAGTTTCATATTGACTAATATGTTTGTAAGAAAAGAATTTGCCGGCTCTTTCAAGGCTTACCAGGATGCGAGACAGTAAGGAGTGTGATAATCCACCCGCCTGCCCAAGCGCACACAGACACAGCATGTAATTTCACTGTCTTTGTTCATCACTTCCTCCTTATGCGTCTCGCTGTGAGCCCTCATCACCTTCCTGAGACAGTCCGCGCCTCCTGCCATGTCCCGATTCTTTGTACCTGCCTCCGTGTCCCCGGGGAACTTAGAGCTCCGTTCACGGCCAGAACCGGGGTTTTTGGTTCACGTCGGGCGTGAAGTCGCCCATAATGCCCCTTTGTGCCGGGTACTGCTAATGACCAGCACCAAGTCGGGCCCCAGCGCTGTGAACAAAGCCCCCCATGCCGCCCGTCTCGCTGGGCCCCTCTCTGAGGCCCACATCTACTTTCTGTCACGCTCTACTAGGAGTCCACGTTTCTCATTTGGCTTTGCGCTCCGTGGACCAGCTCGGATACACGGCCATCCTGCCTATAATGAGATTTAAGGAACATCAAAGTGTCTTTCCTTAAAGGGGTATAAAAAAGTAAGAGGTTTGAAATGCAAATCCATTACCGCAAAAAGACGTGCGGATGAGCTATCCTCCCTAAAAAGAATTCGATAAACACGTCAGCGAGGGTAAAAAAAAAAATGATGCTCACCAATGACTTTGATGAATGTGAATAAAGAATTTCATCCCGATGCTGGATATATGGGCCTGACGTGGCATATTGGGGAAAAACATGAAAGTGTCAGAGTTGGTGAGAGACGAAAGTGAGAGTGATTCCCTGCGTGATGCGTGCTGGCATTGCTGGTAGGCAGCATCCAGGAGGAAATTAGAATTACCAATATGTACAGAAATCCTCGACAGGCACATGGATTAAACTTCACGGTCAATTTTGCACCATCTTAAATGTGGAATTAACCTGAAAATGGAAATCTAGGTTATTCGTTTGCAAGGTCATCTGGGAGACACCGTAGCTATGACTCACAAAGGGGAAAATAATCAATGTGAAGCTGCTTTTTGTAACTCACTTCTTTTTATTTGAAAAATTACTCTCTTTTCATTTTTTGAACAGTGTCTGAGTGGAACTGGGGGGGCCGTAACGCGGTAGCAGCAATTCCTGCTGAGTTTTCCTTAAAAGTGGGAGCCGCTCAGCTTTGCCACGGGTTTACATGGGAACGGGCCGGCCTGATGTCTGGAGGTGATCCTGGTTTGTGTGTATGTGCTCTCAACTGAAGATACACTGTTAAGGCCGGTGTCTTCAGGGAAAACGTCCAACTACACTTGCTTCACAATTCTTTTTCAACTCCATCTTCACTGAACAAATAGACATGTTTCCTTCTGCTGCTGCTCCGGGGTGCTTTGAAGGACTGAGGTAAATGTTTTTTCGTCCAGCAGCCTGCTAGAGCTTCAGGCTACGAGGGATTGATTATTTACTGTGGAGGTTTGGCCTGTTAAACCCATTATATGCTATTTCATCATAGGCCCACAGACCTCCTCCCCATTACTCAAAGTTATAACTGCTGGTCTACAAAGAGGCCAAGTGACAAATTAAGAGTCCTGAGTAAGAAAAATCTACAGCAAAAAATATTAGAATAATGACATTTAAGTGAAGGCTGTTTACTAGTTTGGCAGATGCATCATATTATTTTTCTGTAAATAAGTTAATTATCACTACAGCTATAAATATATAAAACATCAAAGTTATCACTTAAAAATGAACGAAAAATCATTTAAAACTTTTTATACTGAATTAGACTTTCAAATGAATATGTTGGAAATTTATCTCATTGCACTGATCTTGTTTTGTTTGAATAATTGTTTTGTGGAACCACTTTTTTAATAGGTGATTTTTAATACCCTAAGCGCTCTACCTTGGCAAACCAATCACAAGCTCAATTCCAGTGCCAAAACATATTAATATTTATTTAACCCTAATTTTAACCCAGCCATAATCTTTTAAACACGCACTGTGACTAGCTACAGTATCTGTTCATTCGGCTTTCACTGAATCACCATAGCCCGGTAAAACCTATAGCACTCAGTTAGTCTGTATGTCTGTGTCTAATTATAGGTCTGTTTAACTTGAAAAAAGTGACAAAGGAATGAGAAAACGACAGGCAGTTTGTGGCCAGCAACACCCCACCTACAGTATGCCTCAAAACCTAACAGTGACTGGAAAAGCAAAGTGCTTTGCCCAGCGTGGATCTAACAAGCCACAAAGCAACGCTATTACAGGGAAATAAAGGTCACTAGAATTACTTCCCTCAAAACTGAAACTCTATGTAAGAGCAAGGGCACATGCCTGTCATTAATATTCGCTATAACTGACTCCCTTTCAAAAATGACATGCTTCAAGCCCAGCTTAAGCAGGTCTGACCTGACTTCCAGGTCCGTCTGACCCAGACCTTCACCAGGTATCGGTTCAGAAGGAGCCTTTTGCCCCCCCCCCACGTTCAGCTAAATCTGAGCCGTAGTATGCGGCCTGGCAGCCTTCACTCCCTAACAAACAAAGCCTGGCCACTATTTGACTGGAACAAGCATCATAGATTCTTAAACGATTTCAAATAATTAAATAAAAATATATATCTAGGAACTGGTTTCGGCTTCATTTGGGTAAACAGGAGGTAGGTTTAAGCTGCAATAACTGCATGTAATGGGAAACAGGATTTATCTAATAGACAGCAACTTCAGGTAGCGTTTAAATTAAAACAGAACACAGCAATGCAAGACACTGAATCAAGGCTAGATCAAAGTGATTAAATCCACATACATGCTGATGCACATTAAAGTCCAAGGCTTCCATGCAAAGTGCATTTGTGTATTTTAACGCCTCCATTCATGTTACTTTTTTTAAGAAAAAGTGTTAATCATTCGAAGAGTGGAAATCAACACGTCACTGAACTCCTGCTGCATTTCTCACAATTTAATCTATTTACTACAGAGATTTAAATGTAAATAATGAAACAATTAGCTTGCTCCAGGAAATGGTCATACTACATACGTGTTAATTGACCTCACATGGCAATTGGCTGTCCAATGCAAAACCTGGCCCAAAATCTGATCACTTAATCAGCTATTTGCCTAATTAATATACGTTGTATAAAACATAACAATTTGTTGAAAAGCACAGGTCCATTTCGATCTATGCCTGGTCTGAAATGTAAGTGCAGAATTAATGTTTAACAAATAAACACTTTAATTGAGCGGGCACTGATATTTAATAGTAACTCAGTTACTACTGAAGTACTAATCATGAGCAAATATAGTAGTTACTTGCATCATGATTCATTAATAATGAACAAACATGAATCAGTATTTCACTTGTGTTATTCAGTACTTGTTCCTTCAGTAGTTCCTTAGTAGTTGCCCTTGATCAAGGCCCTTGGGCCCTTGATCAAGGCCCTTAAATCCTCCCTCAAAAAATGCTCCATGGGTATCTGCACTGTTACCCCTGTATATGTATGTCTCCTGTGTATATATGTATATTTTTGTATTGTATGGTAACTTCCATTATTAAGCTCTCCCTCAGGGCAGGAAATGTTCCTCCTGCTTTCAGAACTGCAGTGATGACCCCTGCTCTTAAGAAACCCACACTGGATCCAGACATCCTGACTAACTACAGGTCCATCTCCCACCCTCTTTTTCTTTTTAAGATAATGGAAAATGTGGTTGCTGCCCAGCTCCAGGAACATCTCTAGTTCAACAATCTCTTTCAGAAATTTCAGCCTGGCTTCCGCTAGGCCCACTATATGGAAACAGCTTTGCTCCAGGTCACAAATGACCTACTGATGTCTGCTGATTCTAGTTCCCTTTTCTAATCCCACTTGATTTGACAACTGCATCTGACACCTTTGATCATAACATTCTCCTCAAGCTACTCTACATGTGGACCCTCTGGATATGCACTGAGTTGGTTTCAGTCCTATCTGTCGGAATGATCTGAGTATGTAGCCCTGGGAGGCTGCGGGTCTGACACGCATACTGTCACCTATGTGGTTCCTCAAGGGTCAGTTCTCGGCCTCATTCCATTTAGCATTTTCATGCTTCCCCTTGGTCACATGACCAATCAGCCCCTAGCCCATCTGCAGCAACATCATCTCCAACCACCTATCTTGAGGAGATTAAAGCCTGGATGAAACTCAACTTTCTGTAGCTAGACAGTTCAGAAACAGTTTTTCTGGTGCTGACCAGAAAAGTTTTTCTGGTCAGCACTTCTCACCAATTACAGGGTTCTCCTATAACTCATGTCACATTTTCTGGTCACGACATTCCTATATCCTCTTCAGTAACCAACTTGGGCATCAGGTTTGACCCCCACTTCACATTCGACAACAATATAAGATATAAAAATCTCCTTCCTTCCTCTTAAGAATATAGCCAAGCTTTGCCATGTCCTCAGCTTTGCAGACTCTGAGAAACTCATCCATGCCTTTATCTCTTCAAGCCTAAACTATGGTAATGCGCTTCTCTTTGGGATCTTTGACTAGAGGATTCAGAAGCTCCAATACACCCAAAACAGTGTAGCCAGAATAACGAAAGTGTTGCAATCACTTCATTGGCTTCCTGTTTCTTTTAGGACAGAGTATGAAATTCTACTCTTAATCTACCAGTGCATCCATGGGACAGCCCCCCCCCATACCTAAAATAACTTCTCACTAAGCAAACTTGCTATCGAAACTACAGGACCCACATCGGTCGGCGCTTCCGTGCTCCCAGGACTAAACTCCTCACTATGGGGGACAGAAGCATTTTCGCCTGTGGAACTAGCACCCAGGTCACTTACCATCTCCTCCGTCTCTGCCCATTTTCTTAAAACTTTTTTACTAAGGATTTCTGATTTCATTTATTCATTTGTTTGCTTGTGTTTTCCTTTTTTAAAAAAAAAATAAAAATGAATTATCTATGTCTATGTCTATGTCAGCAGTTTGAGATTTTGTTCTAGTGAAAACTGCTTTATAAATTGAATGTATTATTATTATTATCATTATTATTATGTCTCAAAAGGAAAGCAAGATGGAATTCCTATGAAGAATTTCAATGCACCTATATGCATACTTTGGCACCATTGCCTTCCTTTGAGCACTGCATGGCTAGAGGGAGCTGCACCCAATCATAGAAACAGCTGCTTCTTGTGTGATGACTAATGGAACCAGTGGATCCTTGCCCCGCCCACACTGATGGCAGATACAGTAAATGGAAGCCTGCACTCATTACTTCCACACAGGTCTGGTTGTGCTGCCTGGTGACTGAAAACAGCGTTCCTCATTCATGCACAAGAGCAAAGTGTTTTTTGAGACTCGCTTCCAAATGCACCGACAGAGAAACATGCCTTACAGTCCATCAGCCACATTCACAAATAGGGAGGATATGGACAGTCACATGGGAGGACAGAGCCACGGACACGTAGACTGACATGAAAATATATACAGGACTGACATAATTTTAAACCCAACTTTGAGACATTGTAAGAAACTTTGAAGGCTGTATTTCTGAGATTTCTGTTTTCTTCTTCTTTGATAAAAATGCACATATTCCCCGGGAATAAATACAGAGGAAAAGCAAATTAGCCCTAGTTCTGGCTGTGAAAGAATTTCTGAAAAGTTGTCAGTGTTACGCTTGCCGCTGCTTTGCTCCATCGCACTGCTGTGTGCAAAGTAATTACTAGCACCAAGTAGGCTACAAACAAGGGTGTCAGCATGAATCCCTATGGGAGAAAATTTATCTTTAGAACCTTGCACAGAAAAAGGAACATTCTCACATAAGGATGCAAAAATAGAGCACCTTTTTTGGCAGAGTTCAGAGGTGGGTGAATTTTATCTGGATTGCATGCACAGTGAGCAGTTTGAGAGATCCTTCTCAAAGCTTGACAAACAGGAGTTCATGACCCAGTGATAGAAAGAAAAACCGTGAATGTGATCCAATCATCTTCATCCAAAACATCCATCTAATCATCCCACTACTTATGCAGTGGAAGATCACGGTAACAGCCAAAACGAATATTATTTTAAGGTAATTTGCCATGTGGAGTATTTTACATAAAATGTGCTATCATGATATACAGCATTGACTTTCCGCAACTATGTTTATTAAAAGTTAATCACTTACTGTTAGATGAAAAATTTAATAGCCTGTTATATATTTGTTCTGCCTTAGGCATTATCTATTTTCTCAGATTCCCTCATCCACTGCTGGGTCACCCTGAATGTTATGGTAGCCTGTCACAGGGCACATGCATATGTAACAAGGGTAATTTACACACACTTATCCTACTTTTAACCCACATGGGCAGTGAGAGGAAACCAGAGCTCACAGAGGAAGCCCACACACAACTGCAGCAGGAATTGAACCCTTAACCCTGAAGGCATAAGACCACAATAAACAAACACAGCAAATCGCAATTTTTCCCTTCTTCGTCATGCCGGTGACTGAATTGCCATGGACACTTCTGTTTTGATCACTCCAAGGATGATGAGGGTGGTTCCCGTGACCTCACCCTGACCTAGACGTACGGGGCTGGCTTCTATATAATGAAAACAGCACGCCTTGCCTGGGGCTCTGTGTGAATGGGGTTTTGTGAGATCGGTCCATCGGTTGTGTTTCCATTTTCCTGTTTTTAGACTGTTGGAATGCTTTGTGCCCATGCAGCATTTTGAATGAGACTTTACCTACATGTAGTTCTTAAAAAATTGGAGAAACACACCTCTGGGTTTCCTGACAATGACATTTTCCTATGTGCTCTCACCCAGCCAGTTTTGGTTTTTTTGTGAATCCCTGAGGGTGACTTTGCCTGATTCAGAGACAAAGCAGCTGCATCTCTAACCAATGAAGAAAGAGTGTTATGACTCTTTCGGAATGCAGATGAGACTGGAAGGAAGTTTACAGACAGAAACAGGTTGAGATAATGCACTTTTATCTGGTCTGTCTTTACATGTCTTTTTCTGTAGACGAATCCTAGTATTTATATAAATCATAGAGTATATGTTTGGATTTTCATTTGCGTAATTTCAATCCTGGAAACACTGTGATCATACTTTCTGAAGTATCAAATTAGTGAAATTTGATTGCATATTGTTCTGTATGTTACGTCCCGCCTGTCACGCCCACCTGACCCTCCTGTTTCCACCCTGACGTGGCCCTGATGAGCCATGCTTGTTGCTTGTTACCCCTCGTTAGCCTTTGTATTTAAATACCTGTTTGTCTTGTCAGCCCCAGTCCAGTCAGTGACGTAGCTCCTCTTGTCTGCCTGTGTCCTTCCTTGCACTCACCTTCTTGTTTTGACCCCTCACGGTCTCTTTTGCTTCCCTGCTCCCATTCACTTCAATAAACCCCTTTTGTTCGCCAAATACTGTCCTTTGAGTCCTTTGTCTCGCATCTCGTGTCACTGTGTGCTTACAGTATTACACTTAAGCTAAAGAAGATGGATGTGCTCCGGGATTTTGTGCTTGTGCTGGTGTTATGTGAGACCTTTTATAAGGGAAACCTGCTATTAATTCGATAAATATAGTTTATTAACTGACCATGGCACGAATGTAGTGACATTGCTGGGTGCAGTCTGGCTTTTGTAAACTACAGAGTTAATTTAGTCCACAAACATGTTTTCTTCAAATTATTTATATCAATTTAACCAAGAGCAATTCAAATGCCTACCTCAAATGTTATTATAAACTTCAAACATCAGCGCTATACATGGCAAAAAAAAATCACCACTGTTATTAAACAGAGGCTCAGTGATCTCTCATTGTAGGTCATAAGTCACCTTGTCTTTCAGCTGGTCACAAATATTTGCTTAGATGTGATATTTCAAGCAATCAAGGAGCAAATTCTCACAAGGAAAAAAATCATTTGTGTGGTTGTAATAAGCACAATTTCTTAAGAACATGATTGATAATTGGGACCTGATGTAATTGTATCTATCTAAGGTAACATGTTATGACATCTTTCTCCCATTGACATTACCTTAGTTCTCCTGTCAAAATAAGTTCCCCCGTCAGCAAGAGCTAAAATGCCTAAGGGTCTTGTCTTAGTGACTCAAAGTACATTGACTGCAGTATGATCTCAACCCACCCTTAAAGCAATCTTGATTACTCCATTAGCAGATAATTGAGCATATGGTAAAAAGGAGGATATCCAGTTATTGTAATGATTACGGCCTGGGGTTGTTGTAATACCCTTGAGATTCTTACCTTCCTTACAGCTTGGGTAAAATATTTTAGTTGTCTAAAGGAATTGTTTTGCGACTATTGCTTCATACTATACTATCACACCACATTCATGTAGTTAATGATTTTAATGAAACATAAAAGATCCCACGTGATTCTCTTATTTTAATATGGTCTCATTTTTACTTGGTACAATAGTAGAAGACCCTTGGTCCCTTACAGAATCTTTTCTAGATGTGTATGAAGAAAAATCAACTGCTTTCTATTTGTTCATGGGCTGCACAATCGCATACACAATGTCGACACATATTAATTTAATAAAGTGATCACTGTTCTCTTACTCTTTTTATCATTGTGTAATTTGTCCAGAAAACTATGCTGGCTAACTGTAAAGGAGCTCTTGTTTAAATGCCCTTAAACGCTGTCTGTCTGGTGCCCAAAGCAGTATTTCATAATAACGCCTGTTTCTTCATTTCTGTTCCTGTTAAAAATTAATAACTCATTAGAAACAAATAATTGTTATTGTGAAGCCAGTTTGTTGCTCACTCCTGCACTGCTACATGTTCTGCCCCATGTAAAGAATATTATTTTATAACTGAAGGGTGCCATAGTGGCTCAATAGTTATGCCTGTCTCTTATTTGACATGGAAATCATCCTGCAGTCCAGAAGTGTGCAGTCAATTGAATTGGTGCCTCTAAAAGTCCATCAGTGAGTGACTTTGTGTATGAATGTATGTGCCTGTGATTGACTGGCATCCCATGGATGCTACCCATTCACTGATTTCTGTGTCATCACAAATGAAACCCCAGCACAAAGTCAAGAAAGTATTGAAGGTATGTTAAAAGAAATATTAATTAAATATTAAATCAATTATTACATGTAATTAATTATTAAATAAAATGTTAATATGTTATACATCAGTGTTTCCCAACCCAGTCCTCGGAACCCACAGACGGTCCACATTTTTGCTCCCTCCCAGCTCCCTGCCAGGAGCAAAAACATGGCCTGTTGGGGGGGGAAACACTGGTCTATAATACTGATAGTAAATATATCAGACCTGACTATGAATATACCTAACTGCAGTAAACACTGTTATATGTCACACACAGCATCACTGTAGCATGGTGGCCTCGTGCTTCCAGGTCATGGATTTCACTCCCACCCCCGTCACTGTGTATGTGGAGTTTGCGTTTTCTCCCTCTGTTCATGCTGGCTTCAGGCACTCCGGTTTTCCGGCAGTACTGCAGCATGACTATGCCCTGTGCTGGACTGGCATCCCGTCCGGTGACCCCACTGCCTTTGGCACTGTGCTTCCTGGAATACAAACCAAGGTCGCTGTGACTCTATATGGACCAGAAATGCATATGAGCCATGGATGGATGCATCTATGGCAGACAGCATAGGCTGCAAAGCTGCCGTTCACCTCAGAGGGAATAGCAGTTAGATGAATGGATATTTACATAAAATATCATAAATAGCTAAAATACAATAGTTGGACCTGAAAATTCTGTCTTTAAATAATAGTTTCTTGTCTTAGGGATATTTACCCCTCAGCATCGCTTGCTTATAGGGCCATCAGAAATATGAGTGCGTGGGTCGTCTTGAATTTATGCTCTTGTGAAGGTGTGACTGTGGAGGAGCCACCATCTGAACGTTAGAGTAGAGTAATGAGGCTAGTTGAGTTACACCTACCCTTCATTCCTACAGTTCCTACAACCGAATGGCCCTTGGTGACACAATGCAGTGTCACTGCCCCTCAAAAGGCTCTTTATCCACTATGTTTTTGTGCCGCTTTTCCCCAAACTGAACAACATATTTTTTTCTGAGTCATGTTGATCCTGTCTCCCCCCTCCTGGGGGGGTCCCTGAAAAAGGAATGAAATGAGTGTAGCTTTAGTTCTCTGACAATGTCACTGGCCAAGGGCTGAACAGACTGATTACTGTCAGGGTGGGGGTGTTATTAGAGTGAGCACTGCGAGGGGCTGAGGGATGAGACGTAACTCTTTACCTTCTTACCTTCCCCTAAGTGGTGGCTACAGTCAGCCCCACTCACCGGATGACACCTACCTTCAGTCTGCCATAGACCCCCCCAGTTTGGCTCAGCTGCCGTTCGCCCCCTGTCCGGCTGCAGATGGCCAGCTGGGCGTGTGTCACCTGGCTGACAGCCCAGACAACAGGAAACCTCCCAGGCTCAAGTCCGGACTCAGCCTTCTCCACCTCTGACTCCACCTTTCCTTTCTTGTGACATCACAGAGTACCTCCTCCCTCCTGCACATCTCATTACCCTTTCTTGCATCCTTTTAGGAATTCCCCTCTACTCCTTCCTTTCCTCCCCACTTTGTTACCTAGGCAACTTCATAAACAGCCATAGTGGAGTTGGGGTTTTTCTCTAAGCCACTCTTCAGGAAGCAGCTTCTAATCAATATGGCTGCATGGCATTCCTGCCCTACTGACTTCCCCCTGCACAGCAATGACATTCTGGCTACTGGCACAAGTAAAAATGGCTCAGTCTTTTCTGGGATAGTTTCTTATTCATTAAGGTAGGATGGGAACTATGGATAAATTAGTAGGGGTTTGTATTTGGATTATTAATTTACATATGAAAGAAATTCAAAAATTAAACTGTGAGTAAGCTGTCTATACACAGGCAAGCCCTAGGTTAAGAATGTCCAGCTTATGGACAACTCGTATTTACAAATAGACCACCATAAAGCCTATTCTATTAAAATTTGAGTTATATGCAATGGTTTGTAATGATGAATGCAAGTGCTACTTTGTGGCGCTCGTGAAAAAATTAAACGGCTTCAGCGATCTCTTGGTTCGAAGTCCAGTACAGTACAGTACCATATCAGAATGAGAACACACTTTATTTCCATTACGTACAAACATACCAGAATTGTTTGTGGTGCAGTGCTCAGCATGAAGTACAGGACATGAATTACAAGACATACAGGGGGAATGCTTCACAGAATGCTGTAAAAACAGGAATGCAAATAAGAGTGCAAGACTTATTAAAAGTTAAGATAATGCAAGTGTATGTAGTTACTTTTATTATTACTGTTATTATGTATTGTATTATTATTGTTCTGACAAACATACAAATTCGACAAAGTGAGACTTAGGGAATGGATCTCATTTGTAACCTGGGAACTGCCTGTATTGGGCTACCAAGATGCAAAATTTATCTTTGCAGAATAAGAGGACAATCCTGCAGCTATTGAGAGAGACAGGCCTTACCGTCAAGCAGACTAAGAGGACAATCCTGCAGCTATTGAGAGAGACAGGCCTTACCGTCAAGCAGAATAAGAGGGCAATCCTGCAGCTATTGAGAGAGACAGGCCTTACCGTCAAGCAGAATAAGAAGGCAATCCTGCAGCTATTGAGGGAGACAGACCTTACCGCCAATTATGAGAAGCATTCTAAATAGGTAGAGGGATATTCTAAGATTCTGCTTGAAAGATAAATAGTTGCGATCTCAAATACATCCCCCAGCAGCAGTGAGTCCAAAGTGTCCAAAACACAGGAGAGGTTTATCGCTAATTAACATCAGTAATAGCTCTTTACACTGGTCACCCAAAACAGATTCCAACAACTGGTCAGATGTGGTGCGGTTTTACTGCCACTAAGAACTGAGCCGTACCCAAGCCATACCGCGAAGAGACAATTTTCCATTGTAAATTATGCAAGCTGTACCTACCATAACTACGCTGACATGACCCTACTTACTAGCATGACCAAGCTTGGTCACCCCCATCTGATTGGTTGAAATGCATGGAGAGATCGTTGATCTGTGGCGATATGCATGGATTATCTGGAGGGGAAAAAGGGTGTATTCTATATATTATTCGGTAATGCTTAACATTAACTTCACATTCGTAGTGCATTCATTATGCATTCATGAGACATTCATGAGACAGTATGTAAGTATAACGTAACATCCTAACTTACAGCTTTAATATACATTAATAAAAACATTATATGATTATACGATTATAATGTCTGTTATTATTACTATAATTTTTGTTATTAATGTATATTAAAACTGTTAAGGTATGTAAGGATGTTAAACAGCACGAATGTTCTCTGAATGCATAATTAATGCATAATGAAGGTAGAGTAAATGTAAAGCGTCACCTATTATTCATTATTAATAGTATCGCATTTTGCGACGTATTGATGCATTCCTGATAACTCGGAGCATGAAAATTTGCAACCTCCTACCTTGTAATGCAAATTTACAAAAGTTAATGCTAATTCCCTTAGCATTTGATGCTAATATAAGACAGCGATTCTCACAGACTTGCTAGCGGAAATTAGCACCTAGTAAATCATGATGTACACTGTCTGAACAGTAAAAAGTCTCTTCAGTTTCACATCACTGTCCCTCTCCAAACCCAGCCACGCCTTTACCGAGCCGACCCCCCTGCAGTGGAAAACTAAAGCGAGATGAAACTGTGCTGTAACTAGCGTTCCTTCACGGTAGGGGTGGCCAGATTTACATGGATTGCATGAGAGGTATGGGGTTGCTCCTCTCCCAGGAAAGGTGGGGGGTGAGGAATGCCCGGTGCTGTATATTAGTTTCAGTATCTCAACTTGAAAGACCACTAGGAATGCTTGGCCATCCAGATGACACTACTCACCCTTGGGTATTGCTTCTAGATTAGGCCATTTAGCCTGTGGTTTGACCACAGACCCTTTCAGTTGTTACACTGAATGAGGAGACCAACAAATGCATCACTTAGTGGTATTTGACCCTACAGTCCTCCCACTTCAGGGTGGTCCACTAACTGGGGATGTCCAGGACTGCTGTTTGTCTTGGAAGGGAGAATCTGGTAACTACGTGCATTGGAGCCAATTCAGATCACCTGCTCCTCATTTCCACTGCATAAATGAGCATAACTGAAGTTGCTCACTGCTGCTGCCACTCTTGACTCATGTATTTTCATTTTCGTTGAACTTTCTGTTTTTTTCCCCCCGATGTTTCTGTTACATTTATCTCATTTTCTCCTACTCATGAATCCCTGAGGAGGGACTGAAATACAGAGCCCTGTTTCAGTGGATGTTCCCACAGTGACCACTTTCTATAAGGAATGTAGCATGGCAAGGTGGCACAGTGCCCAGATAGCAAAAGTGATTTGGGCTTCAATTGGCCAGGGTAGGATCGGCCGACATCCGTTTTGAATCTAGGTCCAATTCCGCCCCAAGCACTCAAACCACAATTGGGCCAAGAGTCTCTCACCTTCCGGCCCAATGGGTCAGATCCCCTTTAGCCCAGTGAGTTGGAGCAATTCGGGCTGCCATGCAATTCATTACATTCTGTTGTGCATTTCTCTTGTGAAATATGTAGCCTACATTTCAATATTTGTAACTGAATTGCTCCCACAAACATCAGAAAGACTATGTAACTGCTTCTACAAATATTTTATATTGTAATAAATGTTAAAATTTTGAAATCATTTACTATTTTCATAAATAATATTTGAATAACAGAAATCCTGTTTAATTTTGAGTTAGCTTATATAACAGCTTTTTCATAAAAATATCACAAAGAATAATAACAGCATGTTATTGAAACAAATATGGTCTATAGACTCTTCTTTTGAATACTGGGTCATTAAAAAATGGAAGGGCATAATTTATGTGACCTTGGGATACGCCACCATCAATCTGAGCGTACTGTACTTTAGCCAGTGGTGGCATAAATGAATTGGCCGAACAGCCGGGTTGCCGCGCGTAATTCACATTCGGCTCAATTCTGGTAGCTCAGTGCCAAGTGAAAACTGACACTGCCACCCATCAACCAAGCCTAACCCGAGCCTTCATGCGGTCTGGGTGGATTCTCTGGGTGACTGAGCACGTGCCCTGCGATTGGCTGCTACACTCTGCCCCTGAGGATGGGCCCTGCGATTGGCTGCTACACTCTGCCCCTGAGGATGGGCCCTGCGATTGGCTGCTACACTCTGCTCCTGAGGAGAGACCCTGACTGCAGCTCTGTACCAGACAGACTGTATGGGACACAACACAGAAGAAAGGCTTTAGAATATTTAGCAAAACAAATTTTTGGCAAAAAATCTGAATATTGTCTGTAATACAGTTTGAATGTACAGTAAGCAAAGTTTGAAATATAACCAGTTAAAATGATTTTTAAATCTTTTTTTAAAAAAACAATTTTGCCTGTTTAAGAAACAGAACACAATATCACCCCTCCATGGATTGCTACCTTATCGTGGTGGAGGGGTTTGCGTGCCTCCGTGAACCTGGGGGCTATGTTGTCGGGG
>JAODJU010000095.1:27028716-27050815 GCA_026776725.1 Gnathonemus echidnorhynchus | reverse complement strand
CAGCAGAGTGGGGGGGTGGGGGGGGGGGGGGGTGGGGGTTCTGCATATTCTGTATATTCTGTATATTATTCTGTACTGCACTGCATATTATTCTATACTTCTCCATATTACGAATATATTTTAGTTAGTATTGTAACTTTGGTTATTGTAACTGTTTTGCATCACTCAAATTCAGTTTTTTTTCTTGCAGTCTAAGGGTCGTTCAGGGTACATTTCACTACATGTTGTACTTGTATAACCATGTATGTGACAAATAACATATCTTGTATCTTGTATCTTGTATCTTGCAGTGCCTCTAGCAACTGTACATTTAGTTAAAAAAATAAAAGCGATGAGTCATAGGGCCGCCTGGTTTAATGTCACCGTAAAGCGGGCAGACATGCTAGGCGCCACGACCACGAGAGGCTAGACCGACGGCCGGGGGGAGGATGCTGAGAGCGATATCACTTACATCCAACAGAACAAGAAGAAGGAGCTGCGTTGTTTTCGGTGCCATGATCACATATGATTTTACGTGATCTGATATCACATAGCACTAACTCCTGCTCCTCTCTATTGCTATGCTATGGCAATGTAGCGCCTATCTGTGCAGACCGTCGGCCCCCTGGGCAGCACGGAAGCACCGCACTGCGATTTACAGGCCTCCCGGGTCCTGCCGAAAATGCAGGAAGGCAAGAAGCTGACGTGGGGGGGGAATTGGGGGGCAGTGAAAGCAGCGATAATCTGTGCCACTGCGGGGCAAGAAGTACAAACCGATTTTCTCCACTGGTGACACACGTGAAAGTCTGGCGTACAGTTCAGTGTGTAGCTTTTCACGCCGAAAGCAATCGCTTAAACGATCACTGCTTTTCTGGTTTTGGTCTGGAGAACACCAATAACACAAGAGATAATAGATATCACAGAGCCGCCATTAATCAGCAGATCGTAGTGTAGCCGCAGAAAGAGCAACGTCATCGACTTTGATTTTGGGGGGGGGGGGTGGGGGTGCATAACTTAATAATTCTAATGCAAAAGTCAGTTTTTGTGGGGGATGAATGAATCCAAAATAAATTGGGGTACTTGCCCCCCACCCCATCCCCTGAGTTCCTGCCAGAATATATTTATCCCAGAATTGTAATATAACACGTGTAGCATCACTATCCAGGTAAATATTGTTATCTTTAAATGAATTTGAACAATATGAAGAATGACATCCTGTAGGGTGTCAGGGAGTTTCAGTCACAGAAGCCACTGTGAAATGCTGTGAGTTAAAAGAAACTGTCCCAGCAGCCATTAGAGGCAAACGTTAAAACTACAATGTCTATACCTACTGCACAACGCTGAAGACTGAAGAACTGTATGAAAGTTTTGAAAAGGCAGCTGTGTCAGCTGGTAGCCAAGACTATAAAAGACCATAAGCAGTGGCTTACAATGAGGATGGTGATGTTCTTCAGCCTGTTTGCCCTGCGTGTTGGGATGTATATGGCTGTCAGGACGCCGGAGGCCCGTCTGGCTATATTAGGGCAAGCCCACCCTAAGATAACCTCAGTGTGACCTGGCGTGGCTCCTTGCTGCTCTCCACGTCACAGCGTTTACCCCTCTGTGACTGCTCTATGTCAGGCTGGCCTCAGACCCTCACCACACGTGACTCTAGCCTAAAATTGCCCCGGGGGTCTCCAGCTGACAAGCATGCTTGTGAGTCTCTGGGGAGGTTGTCTGAATTGGACATTCCTGCACCCCCCCCCCCCCTCCACCCCCTGGGACTAATTTACTGTTAGAGGGTTTAACCAGGCCCGCCCCCAGAACAGCCTACCGTCTCTACTTAATCCTTTATGATTTTTGTTTTTTTAAAAAAAGCTTCATTGTTTCATATATGACTGCGTGTTTGCCATGCTAGCAAAGGTGCTATATATAAATAAATTGGACTGAATCAAACTTTTTGTTATTGAAGTTTGGAAGCAGAAGGCCTTTATTCTTTCATATCCTGTAGGCCTGCCTCCCAGTCAGACAGCGGCCTCCGCGGCTTTGCCCTCTGCTCAGGCTGCCGTTCACCAGCTGCCTCACCGAAGGCTTCTGAGGGCTGCATTCCTGCTGCATGTCCTTCCCCCCCCCCCCCCCCCCCCCAACGCATGCAAACCCAGATATGCAGCCATGCTGGGGCAGAGTCGGCCAGATGGAGGGCTCTTTGGGAATAGGTCACCCCGGGTGCCAAAGCAGTGGGACGTACAGCAGGCGGAGAGCAGAGAAGGACAGAGCCGGTCCCCTCACACTCTGACACGCTACCATCGCGCTGTTTTAACATTTCCCTGAAAGTCAGAAGTGCTGCGAATCCCTGCAGTCGCCATGGAATTGTTTAGTTACGCCCCTTTACAACCGTGGGAATGGGGAGTTTGACCGAAAGGTAAACTGAGTGGATTTGCATGCCCATGCAGGGCCCACCTAGAGTCAAAATGGTCTTTTATTTCTGCTGTAGAACATGGAGTACAGAAAGAGTGAATTTTTCCAGGTTTGAGCCAAGAAGGGGCCCATCTTGGCTAACAGCCAGTTGATCAATCCACATATTGGCTCAGTTAGTGTGTGCAGGAGTCTATTACGAGCCTCACTGTAAGAGCCTGTCTGATGTTTATCAGTATAACTGGATCGAAGAAGGACTATTTTTCAGGAGAAAAGTAACGCTGGTGTCCTGCTCTGTGGAATTAGTCCCCGCACAGAATCACGCAGTACATCTTTCTCTAACCCCCAGTTAGTAATAACAACATTATGAATCAGAAACTCCTATAAGTTCATGCCTGGAGAGAACCGAAAATTTGTTTAATCTCTGATTTTAAATTGTTTCATCTTAAAACAAATTATTTTGACGTCAGCGTTAGAAAGCAGATGTGACTGGCGTAAAATCGAGCATGACACGGTGCTACCGTCCACGTCTTTGGCTGACAGCGTGCTCGTGATTCTGCAGTGGGGGCTGTGTGTTGTACACAGGGCTCCAGTTGTCATGGCGTGCATGTGGATAGTCCGCCCCCTCCCTCTGTGGGAGAAAATGACAAAAACTAACCTCTTTGAAAATATCAAACGCCCCCCATCTCCCTAAGTTGTTTTGTCTAATTGTCAGAGATGCAAAGGTAAATCTACTGACTATTTCAGAGCTACTCATCCAGTGGACTCCACAACACAATTTAATCTGGACCACACGACCCCCCCCCCCCTTTGCGAGCCTCAGCAAATTTTATCGTGCCCCCATCCCCCTTGAAATATTTTTACAACTCGACGCCTGGTTGTACATTTATACCTCGACCACACCCCTCCCTAGGGCTCCTGTGAAGCGTTTCACCGGATAGGCCCCTGTACAGTTCTCACTGTTAGGTTCCAGTGCTAAGAAAACTACTAATTAAAACACTGAATATATATTAAACTCTCTGCGGCCACTTTATTAGATATACCTGCTCATTAGTGCAAACAGCCTGCTCCTGCAGATGGAGAACTTCGCTAAAGCTAAAGCAGACGGGGTCAAGAGGTTCAGTTACTGTTTGGCTGAGCGTTACGACGGCTGAGACGTGTGATCTAAGCAGTTTTTAAACGTGGTGCCATTATTGGTGCCAGACGTAGCCGTCCAGTGTGTTCCAAACAGCCACCCTGCAGTGATTTCCACATACTGCACAGTCTAGGTTTTACGGTACCGTGAACAAAAAAGCAAACAAACAAATAACCGTCCGCATTTCTGTGGCTGATAACAGATTGTTAATGAGGGATGTCAGAGGTGAACGGGCAGAGTTGTTAAAACTGACAAGACGGCCACAAGTGCAAAAATAACAGCCCAGTACAACTAGTGGTGTGTACTGCGGAGTACTTCTGATGCTACGTGGGGTTACCTGAAACAGTGGCCACTGAGGATATGTTGACATGATTCTCTGGTCATGTGACGTTCCCTTGACGTGTGTGCTAGCATGAAGTGTTAGCGAGAAGTTTGCACCCGCTGCTTCATTTGTGGTCGGATCCTGTACTGAAGGGAAGCGGACGCTGTTTATCTCTGCATCGGCAAGATAGTTGGGGTGGGGCGTCATGTCTCCGCGCCCCTGTCATACTCAGGTACGAATCCCCGCTGTCTGCGGATCTCCCAAAGCGCGGCGCGGCGGAAGATGCTAATGTTACGGTACAGACTCTTGCGGTTACACTGTCCCTCGACCCCCTGCTCCATGTGTGCGCTGCAGCACGGATGCACAGGCTGCGTTTCTGATTGGCTCCCAGTAATGAATGACACGGCATCGCCAGCCAACAGGAGCACGGCGCTGTCCTGGGTCCCGCTGAAGGTGGGTCTAACAGCAATGGTTCCATTCATTAGGACGGCTTGTTCACCTCTGGCCGCTGTAACCCTGTTTCCTATGCACGCCGTTCCACAGGAAGTAGCAAGCAGCCTGGGAGCATGTCATAAGTGTCTTACTGCTGTCAGGTTTGGTAGATGTGTGTGTGTGGGGGGGGGGGTGTTTACTATATTTGTTTATATAGTCCTGGCTCTTGCTATAGTCTTGGTAGAGTCACTTGTTTTGAAATCTTTTCCTGTCGCTACAGCTATATAAAATTATTACTTAGTTGTTAATGAGGAGTTCATTGTTCATGCTGTCAGAAAATCCCCAATTAAAATGACCTGTATTGTAGAATTTCCTGTGGGGAAACAGGATGTGGTGATCTTAGGCATGCATGGCTTCACTGCGATGGTCATTTTCTGTTTTTCTTCTGCTCGCATGACAGCAACACCGATCGTCAAGCTGCCAGCTCTCTGTAGAATGTGTAAATGTCACCGCGCGTTTTCTGTAATGCCTCTGCGATTAACTTGATTGATATCAAAGTGTTACCCTTCTGTCTTCCTGCTCTGCCGGGGGCGCTGAGATAACTGGCTCCTGACCACACGGTGCCGTCTCGTCGCATGCTCGGAGCGCTGCGCCCTGGCGGCTCTCACGACTGCACGCTTCAGGTTGCAGGTTTGATGCGTGGGTGGGACTCTGCTTCTGGTAAACACGTGCGCGCATTCGCTGCAGTCAGAAGACAGGCACGCAGGTATGGCCTTTTAAAGCATTCCAGCCAAGTGGCTTTTTCAAAGATTCTGGGGGAGTCAGAGTTAGCGGCAGGGGAAGTGTGCTGCTATCATGATGTTATAGCCTCTGGGGGGCGTCGTTAATGTCAGACTGAAGGCCGGAGAAGCAAAATCAATGTTTTCCAGGTGTGTCCTGTGGTTAAAGCCTTCAGGAGCTAAAGACTGTCAGTTTTGACCAGCAGAGTTAAGAAAAAAAAAACAAGAAGTTAATGGCCATATTCAGGAACGCCTTCAGCCATCAGGAAAGGTCTTCATCAGAAGATCATGCACCTCAAAGCGTGAGATGCTGAAAGTAGAGAATGTCGTCCCCTATTATCCCTTCAAATGCGGCTTCATACTCAGCTGAATGACCCTATTTAATCGCATTATATCTTGGTTTAGCTGCCACCTTGGTGGTTTAAGCAGAGACCTACAGCAATGCGCTGTTACCTCGCAGAACTAGATAGCAGGCCGTTTCGCTTCGTAGGTTACTGCCGTGTCCAACAGCGCACTGTTATCGTGGTGCTCGGGAAATGAGATGCTTTTGCACATGAACGTCTCATTTTTCCAGAGATTGGATGGTGTTGTGCCTATATGTTGCCTTCAAACTAAGCGCTCCATTGCATGTGAGTCAGGGCTTGTTCCTGGAGGAGCTTCACCGCTATGTGTGCAAATCTCCCCGCCTTGAAAAACACTCATCTGCTCTGCTCTGCTCTGCCATTGACTGTTCCCGCCCTCGCCAGGTTTGTGAATGGCAGAGGACATGCCGCATGCGTCGTAGTGCAGTGTGGTTCGTCTTACTCACAGGGGGCACTGCGAACCCACTGGCACTGCTTTCTTACTCACAGGGGCACGGCGAACCCACTGGCACTGCTGTCTTACTCACAGGGGCACGGTGAACCCACTGGCACTGCTGGCTTACTCACAGGGGCATGGCAAACTCACTGGCACTGCTGTCTTACTCACAGGGGCACGGTGAACCCACTGGCACTGCTGTCTTACTCACAGGGGCACTGCGAACCCACTGGCACTGCTGTCTTACTCACAGGGGCACGGTGAACCCACTGGCACTGCTGTTTTACTCACAGGGGCACTGCGAACCCACTGGCACTGCTGGCTTACTCACAGGGGCACGGCAAACCCACTGGCACTGCTGTCTTACTCACAGGGGCACTGCGAACCCACTGGCACTGCTGTAAGAGACCCAGAGCTGAGTTAATGTTGTCTGGCTTTGAGCGCAGGGCAGCTCCTGCACCGACTAAAATATGATACTGAGTAAGAATTCTTTGTGCGCGGTTGGCAGTTTTGGCTTAGTTATTGACATGGGTGCAGACCTGTAGGGAGGGCCTGGTTACGTGTGTTTAAAGAGCAAGGTGATTGCATCACTGTGGTAATTGCTGAAACCGCTGAGCTCAGGGATTTCACTTTTTAAAGAGCTGTATCACTCGAGACTCATGTAATATTCACTGACAAAACATTATCACGCTCCATAAAAACGGCTTTCGTAAAGTAAACAGATTACTACCCTTCAGTTTATATTGTGGTACTGGCATCCTCAGTTGGTTAGCAGCATTCATCTCCACCTAATTTGCCATGCATACTAGGCTCTGTTGCCTCTTCTGAAGTCCTTAGTTACTCATTTCTCTAACCGTGTTGTGATTTTTTTTAATGATTTCCTCTGAAACTCATTCTGGATCTTCTGTAACGTGTTTTATTCTCATGCCTGGGAAATCCAGTTAGGACCTTGACCCTTTTGCCAGGAATTATCTAGGACAACTGGGATGGCGCGGGTTGGTAATCAGCCACAGGATTTATTCCCGCTGGGTGTGGGGAGCGGTGTGCACTGAGCATGTGCGAGGTGGAAGCCAGCAGACAACAGAAACACTGTGTGCCCTGCTCTCATGGCAGCGTGTGGCTAAATACTGAGCCCAGACGCTGAATCTCTGCAAGCTTTCTGCCCTAAGAAAGACACATCCAGCCCCTTTTATTCTGCCTATGCCCAAAATGCACCAGATATCATATGCATTGTTTCAGCAGCGAGGAACAGGCACCAGCCACAGAAGGACTTTCATTTAGCAGCTTTTCACTCACTTTGGTACTAGAGGAGAAGTATTTTCTGGGTATTTAACTCCAGCTCTGGAAAAAGCGTATGAGCTGTGCTACCTTTTCTTTCCGAACTTGTGATTTAACTGCTAATGGTGATTTACTAATTCCGGAGCTTGCAGTTTTCTCGACACAGAAGGAAACAGGAGATCTGACAGTGGTGTAAGAAACCGTGCTAATTGTGGAGGCGTTAAGGAGACTAATTAGAAAAGTACAGATGAAAGTGTGGAGTAACTTCCCAACATTGATTTCATAATTATTTTAATAAAGGTTCTTCGAAGGGCGGTTGTGAAATAAGGCCTTGCCTTGTCTCGTCTTGCCCCATTCAGCCTCAGCCTGCTTTTCTTTCGCTTCTTTATTTGACTGTTGCCCCAGGTATATAATTTAGGAGTCAGCAGCATCCACAATAGTGCTTCACTGTGCTGTAGTTTCCAACTGCAGTCAGAAGTTCCTTTGAAGTTTGTCTGACTCAACTCCGGGGTCCCCAGAACACTATGTTCTCTGAGTATTACAACACGCGGTTTCATATAATTCTGTATTCCTTCCTGTACGACAGCAGTTCCTGTTTAGGTTTAGCATGAGAGGTCAAAGCCAGAGTGAATCGCTGCTTCCTGAGAGTGTTGCTTTGTGACGTAATGAGAGTAGAAACAGCCACAACTCAGGAGGCTCAGGACCCTCAGTAGAGGTTCTGAAGGCAGGTAAAGGGCAGTTCACTTTGCTTTAACGTTGACAGAAGTCATATCCATGCCTGTTTCTTTCTAGTCTGAAGTGGCACATTGCGTTCGGTGAGGCAGCTGCTTTGGAGTTTAGTGCCTTCTGAGTGACCAAAACAAAAGCATACTCGTCACCCTCAGCCCAACAGCCACTGTTTCTTCTATACAGTGCCTGATTAAAATGGCTACGTCATTGTGTGTCGTCGATCTAATTGCTCAAAAGCAGTTTAATTTCAGAAAACGACGGCGACTTTTGCCGTTATCGTACTGTGTTGCGTCCGCACTGAATATTAACATGTAAACAGACACCGGTTTAGACTGGTCTTTTAACATGTTCGGTGCATTTATTCAAGTGACAGATGTTACAGCCCATACCAATCTGCAACGTATTCAAGGAAAACGTACAGTAATACAAAACAAAATGCCTAACGTCTGTACTAAACTATTTAAAATAAATTTTGTTATGCTAAAACCAGACCTCAAACTAACTCCTTAACGTTTTTCAGGTGTTTTAAATTTCTTATAAAGTTGATGTTAAACTGAGGAACAGGAACTGGGGTTAAGGCCAAACCAGCAAAAGCAGACGGAGAAACTGGAATTGATGCTGATGCTTTTGGTAAAAGTGTCCAGTAAATAAAATGATTGATGATAGTTAACGTTGGCCCCCCTATGGCCCCCCTAGATCTATCTGAAGGTAACATGAGCAGTCAGGCAAAGTGATACCAGACTGTGCCATGAGAGCGTTTTATTGAGCTCCTTGAAATACAGGATTGCTTTGTTTCTCCTTGGCATTTATACTCAAGTTTATCATTGTTACAGAGTTCTGGATTTCATCTTTGATTGTACGCATTATAAAAGCATACATAGCTGGGTAGCTTGTCTGACAGCTTCATTTTGTTATTTCTTACTTTGTCATTTTGCCATTAGTTGTACTTAATTAGAATGGACTAGTTGAAATTGAATGGTACAATACTCAGTGTGTTCAGTTGTCTGTTGATTGCAGTTGTTGTCTGATTGAAGATCATATGTTGAGCAAACATTAGTATTGTTTGTGTGCGAAACAATGCTGGAAAACAATTATGTATTACAAAACAAACACTGATTAGTGTAACTTTCCCAGTTTCTGTGTTCTGAAAATATGTCAGAGCTGAACCCTGGAATAAAATAACATCAATGCAAGATTGTATTCATGACACACTATTCGTAACATTCTTTTTATATATTTGTTGTCCTGGAAAACAATTTTACTATCTGTCTATGATTTTTTTTCTAGAATATAAGCTTACTCACAGATTTTGACTTTGGTTTGATGCCTCATTTCGGCACGCGTTGTCAAATCATGATTGTAGCTGCCAGCGAAAAGTCAAATGTGTAAGCTGTCCGGAAACAGAGAAACTGCTGAGAAGGGAGTTTGGCTGATCTGTCACGTCACTGTGGGGACTGATTACCAAGCCCATTCATACAGACACTTCAGGTAATAAAACCCATCTGGGCCTGATTGGACTAAGTGCCTTATTAGGATTTAAATGGGGTCACCTGGACAGACTTCGGGGAGTTCGCAAGGTGTGGCTTGGGAAGAAGCTAATGTGAGTGTGTGCTTGGAGACAAGTGCTTTTTTGCCCCTTATAATTTCTGTTTCATTAGCTTCCCAACAAAAGCCCGTGTTAATCTTTACAGGGGCTTTGTTCCTCATTGTGATCATTTTTGGTGAATATCGATGACATAATTAGTCCGTATTTACAAAGATCTGATACCACTTGTAGTGCTTGAAATCAGTCCAGCGACTGATGCAATGGTTAAGATCAAGTGAGGGTCATTTAAAGAAACGAGGACATTGCGGGTCAGGTCACACACTGTGGAAAAGTGCTTGAGCTTCTAGATATCCGGTGATAAAAGGCATGATCATTTTAGCAGTTTTCTCTGTCTGGACCATGCTTGGTTTGGTTCACCAGACTTTTAAAATATTCGGTAAGGCATTGAAATCACCATTGATTCCCCCTGTTCCTTACAGGAAGAGTCTGATATTTTTCTATACCGCATGTGTTGGGCTGATGTCCCTGCCAGCCTGTCATGTGCTCCATGCCCTATCCGTGCGGTGGTAGGCTCTAATTTCACTATGCCTTGCTTTGTATATGTGATTATAATGGCTGGAACGATACATGACACTGAAAAACACACAATCTCTTTATGCACTGGCCACATGGAGTTATACATGATGGAAAATGCAAAACACAAGGCAGACACGAGGTTGGAAGGATGTTTATGTGCAGGTCCTGCTACACATACATGACCGGAGCGCAGACTGCGACTGGTGGCCTGTTAGGCGGCGGCGGGTGTAAGATGATAGCTCGGTGGCCTTGGGTTGACTGATGTGCTGTTGTCAGGCATCTCAGCGACTTCGGGACTTTGCTTTTGCAGAGATATCAGAAGGAGCTCTGTAAGAAGCGATGGCAGGGAGGGTAAGTCAAGGAAGCGTGTCTTTATCGAACGCGGGTTCTGAGCGCACCAACACGAAAAACATATGCTGGTGCGGCAAAATTGCAGACTTGAATCGCCTGCTCCACACTTCCGAATTGAATCGTGGTCTTATTTCCTGCCATAGACCAGCAGAGTTGCCAATTCTCACGCATCCGGAGTGACGCTCACGCTTTCAGACTCTCACGCTCACGCAAGAAATCTTACGGCGAATCTATATTATTCCATTGTAGACCTAAAAATAGCTGCATGAAAAGTGTTGGGTAGTTTGCAAACACCTACAGACTAAGGCAATTAACTTATTACATACATGTAAATGCCTGTGCAGACTTGTCTTGAATTGAAAATCTCATGCCAGCCAGCGCCAGAGACATACAATCAGATGAATTTGTGTACCAAAAGAATATTTTCCAGATAAATAATTCACATTTGGGACCCAGTCATTCATGGTAGCATTTCGATTGCTGTACTAATAAGGAATTTATCAGTTTCTTGAAAAGTAAGTGTGTACTTGACTTGCAGTGCGTCTCTCGGGAAGAAAGAGTGACACCCATAAAGTGTCTTGGGATTTCTGAGAAAACCAACCCCCTCTTCCACTTTCACAGTTTCCTGGGCAGGTCTTGCTTTGGCGATGAGCAACACCCCACACTATGTAGCAAGGACCTCGAAATTGTGTCATTTCTTTGTGGGCTGCAGTTCATTTTCTTGAGGTCTTTGCTTTGTGCGTCTCCCTGCTTTACGTTTGATTTTAGTACATCCTGGATGCACTATGGCTCTGCAATGTCGGGTAACCTCACGAGGTCTTCAGAAGTGCACTCTGCATAAACCCCGATTACGTTCATGCTGGGCACTCTGGCGGCTTTTGGGTGTTTCATCGTTCATATCAGATCAATTCTGCCTCATAGGTGCCAGAGACTGCATAGCTGGCGAGTATCTCCAGCCTTAGACTGTCATTATTTCAAGACACGATTATGGGTTGTCACATGTCTTTAGGAGGCTAGACAGCAAGCCTGAATCTTATGAATTAATTGATGTGTGAAAGTCAAGTAATTACTTGCACAATTTTATATTCTATAGCTCTTAATGCTTCGGTAATTTTACATTCTCAGAACCCCCCTGAAACTCATGTTAAATAGTAACATGGAACATGTCTTATTAAAAACCTGACTAAAGTAAAAGTAACTGTGTAGTTAGATGGCATGTTTCGTTATTGTAATTTCTGTTGTCATTTATTGCAATGATAAATGCTTGAGTGATTGCAAAATTAAACCCTATTTAACCCTTTTGTTGGGATGACAGACATGGTAGGCCAGTTCATTACAATGTGATGCTTTGTGTTGTTGGTTCATTGGGTAAATCATTTTGGAAAGTACATTCAAATTAATTTCAATATAAGACATAATAGAGCAGTGTCCCACCTGTTTGTGTGACAAAATGACTAAAATCCTCAGTTAATTCGCTTTTTGCGAACCACCCAAATGCAACACTGGGCCAATATGCATGGATATGATGTGAATGATGATACTAAACATTGTCTGGGGGGCAGGTCAGGTGGAATTTGCTTATTTAATCGAGGATAGTTTGGAATTATATTTTTGTATTAGTTCCTGTAATTGCTGTCACTTTGATATTAATTTAGTCTACCAACAAACTAGTCTCTTCTGAAAAACTTAAAACAGTGAACTCAGCTAAATGAAGAGTCTGTTTTTTTTGACCGAGTCTGTTCAAGTGTGAAGCAGAAAGTGAGACTGACTTGAGACCTGCTTCAGATAATTAATGAGCCATGATTCCATCATTTAGAATTTTATTTTTCAGCACTTGACTGGAATGGGAAGTGTCCTTACGTTGCAGCTCTTCGGCGTACCAGCCTACAGATAACAGACCCAATTACACCAGGACTCAATGTGTCTTGTTGCTCAGTGCTAGTAATGCTTAATAAACAACTGAGCTCTTTGCAGTTTCGCCTCCTTTATGACTTTCATATCTAAGGCAAAACATTTGAAAGCCTGTGTTTGATACACACTTTCTTCCAGTGTTACTTATAAAGGCAATCAGTGACTGAGGAGACGTGAACGCGGGAGATTTTATAGACAGGCCTGCTTTAGCGATGAAACACGTTTGTAGTTGCGCTCTTAAGTCCTGTGATAGGTTCAGAGAGAGCCGGTCGACTTTGGCGGAATCCACCCCAGAATAACTGGCTATTAATCAATTCCAGGCATCCTTTTTAACAGACTAAAGAGAGGGATTGAAACGAGTGTAAGAACACAGGGGGAATGCTGAGGGGGGGGGGGGGCTGGAACGGGACCCGTCTTTCCTTGTTGACCACAAATATTTGGATCCCTGGGCCCTCATTTATACTCGTCCAAGAACGTGTCAGAGTTAAAACGTACACATGTTCGCACAAATGAAAAAATCCAATGCCACGTGTAGCTGCAGTCGTGTCAGTGTTTGTTCAGGTCTAAGTACAGCACAGGCTGCAGGGTATGGGGGCTGTTTGCTTTCCTTTTGCACAATATAAGAGGAGGAAGTGAGTCCCGGCAGCGCGACGGCTCAGCCGTCCGACGGCACTATTCAGACGCGATTACGTGCGCCACACCTCCCTCGGTGTCCTTACACCTTAGTAATCGGATTTCTTATCTCCTCCACCGTGTTTTTGGCTACTGGAGTGTAATCTCCATTGCATAACACGGCAGCTATAAAAAGTGTCTGGGTGCCGTTTGGCAAAGCGCTATTTTGATCTCCGGCGAAGGTTAGCCGAGAATAATCGGCGCAAAGGCCAAAATCATGGCGTGACCCCATGTGCGGGCAGGCTGTCAGAGCCATGCTGGTCGGCCGCTGACTTCTCTAACGCCGCGTCCATTCTGTCCGGCCGATCTCTGACCCCCAAACCACACATGCATCCGCTACACACGCTTTCTCCCCCTAGATTTCCCCACAGCGTCCTGCGCTGTGAGCTTTTTGAGCAAACCCCCCCCAAGGTCACCTCTGGTCAGCGTTGCACTCCCCAGTGCGATTCCTTACTGCCGTTTGGTTGCGCAGCCCGCGCAGACTGGGACAGGTGCAGTGAGCGCAGCGATGACAGGTGCAGTCACGTCAATCACACGTGGAAGGTGCTATTAATAGATACTGCTGAAAAAGCAAGCATAGGCCCATTGTAGATCTAGCTGGGCAGGTTTTGTGAATCATAAATGGATTCCGGTGTGTTGTAACCGGGCACATGTGACTTTAGACGCGGCTGCCGCCATTGGCTTGGGATGTGTCTGTCGTCGTGCCTGTATGAGGTCAGCATTGCAGCCGCAGCGGTATCGATCTGTCAGAGGTCTATGGGGCGGCCAGGCCGCTGTCCACAGCTCCAAGGTAACAGTCCAGCGGCGGGAGGAAGCGGCGGACAGCATGATGGTGGTGGCCGGGCGCGGGTGAGTCGGTGCTGGGTGCGTTCGCTGTTTGGTTTCCTTTTTCTTTCAGCCATTTCCAGCCAAGCATGGTTACTGCTGGAGAGGCCCAGACCTTTGGCTGACATCCAGCTCCTTTTAACTGCACTCTAATCCCATTTTATGATCGCGTTTCCCTATTTTCCTTTTCCCCTTCTCTCTCTCTCTCTCTCCCTCCCTCCCTCTCTTTCTCACACTTTCTCACTGTCCTTTTCTACCTTTCCTCTGTTTTTGTTTCTCTGCCTTCAGTAGTTCTAGTGAATGTTTTTTTTTTTTTTTACTCTGCAGATCTTTCGGCATACTGGGCTTTCAGTGTTTTAGATTGGAATTTGCTGAAACACAGCGCCTAATACCGGTCCACACACACACACACATTTGCATACATAGCTGTGTGGGGACCGTGCACCTTAACCCTAACCCAGTCCTAACCGTAACCATATGTAACCAAACAATATACAAGACTTTTGGCATTTTTAGTTTTTTGATCACATTCACAGATTTTTATATATTTGGTCCCCACAATTTGATATAGCTCCCCCTCACACACACACACAAGCACAGGTTTGTAAATATATCTTTGTGGGGACTCCCCATTAATTTCTATGGGGAAAACCGTAATCACATCATGACAACCTTAACCCCTACCCAGCCCTAACCTTAACCATGCATAAGTAACCGAACAAAATACGAGACTTTTGGCATTTTTAGTTTTTTTTTTTTTTTTTTTTTTATCACATTCACAGATTTTTGAAAGTTTCCCTGTAGGTACCAAAAAATTATCCCCACAACATCAAAAAAATCAGGTTTTTATTACATTGTGTGGGACATTTGGTTCCCCACTGTTAAATAAACTTAATCCACACACACACACAGACACACACACACACACACACACAGGCATCTTTCTCCTTTTTCCCCTTCTGCATAGAGCTTTATGGTGCGCTTTTGTGTTCACCTCAGGAATTTTTGGCCAAAGTTCAAAAACTCCTAAATCAGCCCCAGTGCGCACAGGCTTGCTGGGTACCCCCTCTTTGTGCCTGTCGCTAAGGAGATGTGAGCTGAAACGCTGCTGGGACCGACCCTCGTGCGAGCGGGACCTTCCCTAAACCCCTTCTCTCACCAGCTCGCTGCCGTTAGCGGCTCGGCGGCTCGGTCCCCTGCCTCCGCTCGCTCCTGCGGCTTCCGCTCTCATCCGATCGTGCCCTTTCCTCCATGGCACTCCATCTTGTCCATTTACAGCCGTTCGTCCTTCCGTCTCTCCCTTCCTCTCACTTACTGCCTTTGAAATGGGATCTGTTTTTGTTTCTCTTCACTTCAGGCCTCCCCCATCACGTCTCGGCCCCCCCTCCCTCTTTCCCTGGCTTGGTACGGCTCGCCTTCCCGCCTTTACCCTCAGCTAACCTTCAGTGAGAGGCCCAGGTCGGGGTTGTACGTAGTTTGTGTGCTTCTCGGGGGCCTGCCTTACTGTCTCACCATGTGGAGGAGGAGAAATAGAAAAGACTAACAAAAATAAACATGTTTTTTGTACTTATGCCTTTTAGATTGGAGTGTTCTCTCTTCTTCGAGTTTAAGTGACGCTGGTGAACTGCAATGGATGTGGGTAATACACTTCAGGCATGCCAGGAATCAGCATCAGGGCAGTGGGTTACAAGAGGCACAGACATACATATACACCAATCAGCCATGACGTTAAAGTCACTGACAGGTGAAGTGAATAACATTTATTATCTCATACAAAGGCACCTGTCATGGGTGTCATTATATATTAAACAAGTGAACAGTCAGTTCTTGAGGTTGATGTGCTGAAAGCAGGAAAAATGGGCAAGTGTAAGGATCTGAGAGACTTTGCAAAGGGGTAAATTGTGGTGATTAGATGACTGGGTCTGAACATCTCCAAAATGGCAAGTCATGTGGGCTGTTCGTGGTGTACAGTAGTCAATACCTACCAAAAGTGGCCTAATGAAGGTCAACCGGCGATGGGGTCATGGCTGCCCAAGGCTCATTGATGTGCGTGGGGCGCAAAGTCTAGCCCGTCTGGTCCAATCCCACAAGAGAGCTACTGTAGCACAAATTGCTGAAAAAGTTAATGCTGGCTATGATAGAAAGGTGTCGGAACAGTGCAGTGCAGCTTGCTGCGTATGGGGCTGCGTAGCTGCAGACTGGTCAGAGGACCCATGCTGACCCCAATCCACCACCGAAAGTACCTATAATGGGCACGTGAGAATCAGTACTGGACCATGGAGCAATGGAAGACTGTGGCCTGGTCTGATGAGTCACCTTTTCTGTTACATCGGGTGGACAGTCCGGTGCGTGTGTGTTGTTTACCTGGGGAAGAGATGCCACCATTTTAGGGCGATATGACCTAAAATTATTATCATGGTATTTTTCACTTTTCGGATGGTGACGGTATTATATCACGATATTACTTTTTTCCAAGTTTCGGAAGGAGTAGCATGTCCTGTCCCTTTATGTAGCTAAATTTTAAAAATATATTTTATACGTACACTTCAATTGCTATTACAGTTGGGTATGAGTGATCTAACTTTGAAAAGATATAAGAAGTGACATAACTAATGTTTTTTCATATTCATTTCATAATTGTCGCAGTAACAGTGAATGATAAGCCGTTTCAGCCAAAAACATTGTACGGTAAAACCTCGGATTGTGAGTATAATTCGTTCTGGAAACGTGTTCGTAATCCAAAGCACTCATATATCAAAGTGAATTTTCCCATTAGAAATAATGGAAACTCAGATTCGTTCCACGACCCAAAAATATTCATATAAAAATGATTAATTACAAAATATAAAGTAAAAATACATAAAACAAATTAACCTGCACTTTACCTTTGAAAAGAATCGTGGATGGTATGAGGGAGACAAAAGAGAGGAGGGTTATTTTGTAGGACGACTTTCACTACAACTAACGGAATCACTGCTATCTGTTGGCTCACTGGAATCTTTTTCTTTTTGTGCGACTTTAACAAGGAACCTATCCAATGACAGCAGCTTTTGCCTCCTTTTCGATTTAGCGGAAATGTGGACATTGCATTGTCGTTAAACAGATTAATCGCTTGCACTGCTACGCCCTTATTCGGGTGGTGCTTTTCTATTAAATTTGACTATATGAGTGAGGCATGCTGACTGAGACCAAGCATGGAAAACAATTACCCACAATCCCGCAGCGAGAGAAAAGAAACATCAGCTCAGTTGTGATCACGTGACGCTCGGCAGACAAAGCGTATACGTAATACTCGTATTGCAAAACCTCGCTCGTTTATCAAGTTAAAATTTATTTTAAAATTTTGCTCGTCTTGCAAAACACTCGCAAACCAAGTAACTCATAATCCAAGGTTTGACTATATTTTACAGTTCATTTCAAATAAAATGCAGGGTTGCCAACATTGGTCATCTGGCTGGAGTGAAACTGTACGCACATGCACATGCATTTACATGTATGTAACAGTTTTAGTACCTTGTAAATAATCTGTAGGGTTTGCAAACTGTCACAATGTTTTTGATATAGCTAATGTTAGGATTACAGCAGAATAATATAGATTTGCTGTAAGATTTCTTTCTGAGCGTGGGAATCTGAAAGCGTGTGTCACGCCAGATGCATGACAGTTGGCAACCTTAAAAACGTCCCTTTTTTGTTTCACCTGAGTTGGTTTGTATAAAAAATATCATTACTTTATACAGTTGTTTAAAAAACACAAACTTTGACGAACATGACGTCACCAAAAACTACGTCTATTTATCCAAAACTTTATAAAATACTGTTATCAGGACACAACGTCAGAGTATTTTTAACAGAAAATTTACACAATGCAGATAAACCGGTTACATGTACTATATAAGAACAAATATTCAGATTATAACTGAAGCTTGGAAGAAAATAAAATGCTTTATGTTTATTAATAGGCTGTTGTATAATTGGGCTGTTGACATCTCGCAGTGTTAACAGTGTCGTGCAAATCCATATCGTAATGTACAATCACACCGGTAATAACTGTGATACCGGTCTACCGCCCACCCCTGCCAGGATGCATTGTGGGAAGATGGCAAGCCAGTGCAGGCAGTGTGCAGCTCAGGGCAATGTTCTGCTGAGAAACCTTGAGTCCTGGTATTAATGTGGATGTTACTTTGACGTACCACATGTCAAAGTGGCCTTATTCAGCAATAGGAGTGGCTTCCTTCAGCAGTATAATGCACCCTGCCACACTGCAGAAATTGCTCAGGAATGGTTTGAGGAACATGAAAATGAATTCAAGGTGTTGATTTGGCCTCCCAATTCCCCATATTTGAATTCGATCGAGTATCTGTAGGATGTGGTGGGCAACAAGTCTGATCCTTGAAGGTGCCACCTTGCATCGTATAGGGCTTATTGGGTCTGCTGCTAACGTCTTGGTGTCAGATACCACAGGACACCTTCAGAGGTCTTGTGGAGTCCAGGTCAGAGCTGCTTTGGTGACACAAGGTGCTTTTTATGTTATGGCTGACTGGTGTATATGCAGTACCAGTCAAAGGACTGGACACACCTGTTTATAGTGCATGTGTCTCTCATTTAGCTGTTTTTCACCTTATAGTAAAAGGCCTCAAGGCAGTGAAGTAATACATATCAAATATTGCAACGACCAAGAGAAGTGTTCAACTTCTCAAAATTTACTCAAATTGTAGACTTGTCAAAATAGCTCCCTTTTGCTTTGGTGACGGCATTGCAGACTCTTGACATTCTTTCAACCAGCTTCCAGATGTAGCCACCTGGAATGCTTCTTCAGCAGTCCTGAGGGAGTTTCCACACGTTCTGGCCACAAGTTGGCTACCTTGCACTTACTCTTGAATCCAACTCATCCCAAACCCCTTGTGTATGATTTAGGTTAGGGGATTGTGGGGACCAGGTCATCTATCGCAATACTGCATCTCTTTCCTCGTGCACAAGATGATATTGAGTGGCTCTTCAGGCTAAGTCTCTGTACTCATGATCCAAACGTTGCTGGTTTGAGCCCTGACCATGACAGAACAGTCACATGTCTGTGGGCCCTCGGGAAACACCCTTAACCCTGAGCCACACAATGGTTGACCTTGTGCTGTGACCCTGAGCTACGAAGAGCAAGATGAGGTAGCTGAGGAGATGAATTCCTATATACTGTCCTCATACTTGTGCAATGACTAGTAAAGGGTTATTCATACTACATAATCTTGAGGTGTGCTTAGGGTCGATTGCTTGTTGAAAAACACATGATTTTCAGTAAGTGTTTCCAGACTTTTTATTAGTACTGTATGTGGGTACATATATCTATCAGAACAAAGATTTGTTCCGAATATGGCTTTTTCTGTGACTCTTTATGGTTTTTAACGATAGACAGTGAAGCAGCAGGACAGGAAGAGTATTGATGCCTTTGTACTTTAGTGCTGGCATGGAGCACAATCATCACAACAAAGGAAATGCCAATGGGAGGCCGGAACAGGCAGATGGAACATTCTGAACAGTGTAGCGGGGTGGATGTATGGTATCGTCAAAATTGTATAGTTACTTCTTGCTGTCATGAAAGGACTAACTCAACTCTGTTGGTGTCCTCTTTTGTTAATGCATGGATTTTCCTGCAGCACTAGACCCAGACTTCGTACCCGAGATATTATCAAATGCCATTTTGCAGCAGTCCACTTTGTTTAATATTTTAGCGATTTCCAGTGTTACAAATCAGGAACATATGCCTGGCCATCAGCCTCGAACTCAGTGCACTGTTTTTTTACTTCTTTGCCAGCTTAGGACAGCAGTTGAATATGCCCCATTCGGTAAACATATCCAAAAAAATAGGAATGAAGGTTTAACAATGTGTGTACCTGAGGCTGTATTTTCTCATTTGACGTATCCACTCATTCAACACTGTCCAACCGGGTCAAATTAAGGTTTTGCCCCTAGTTGGCACGGTGATTTGGCACCCTGAAAAAAGCAAAGTCCGGGTGGAAACCAGTTGTGTCGGGTATCAGCAAAGAACCTCTAAATGACAGCTGCCTCAAATGTTTGCTTTTATTGCTTTGGCAGAAAGTAGCTAGTCAGATTGGCAATGCGGAGCCATTAGTTGTGATAGCTATCGGAGTGGTGTCATCTCTGCTTTTGTCCCAGAAATGTTGTCATGGCAAGTGGATGCCTGTGGAGAGCGGTTGTTGTGTCTGGTGGACCTGAGTGTGAATGGCGCCAAAGGTACTTCCTTTAAAACTGCGATGAAGCTGGCCATTGTTAGCAACAGTGACTGAGCGATTCAACATTGTTTGTTGTTTTTAAGTGCAAACAAAGCATTGTTTGTAGCTTATGATTGCCCACATAGCCCCTGCGTCTGTATGTTCGGTTCATTAGGTGCAGGGATGTATCATTGAGAAGAATAGAGGAGCAATCATTCCTGGAGGTCATGACACATGTCTCCCATGCTCCTTTGTGGAGTAGCTACAAAAAACCCCTACTGTACACGTAAGGCTCTGGGTGGGTAATTTTGAAACTGCCTTCATTATTCAGATTGTCTTTTTTGGTCAGCTTGGCTGGCTGGTGTGCGTTATAATCTCTGTGGCCTGGTTTTGGAGAGAGCGCCCACACGTGTATAGTAGGGAGTATCTGGCATTGAGATCGTGGGAGAGGGCCAATGTTGACGTTGTGCTGCCGGGCGTGTGTTTGTTCTCCTGCCAACCTACTTGACTGTTGTTGTGGTTATATAGTGGGGGGGGCTGTGTGTGAAGGCTGTGTCTTCTCTTTGATTAAGCCCGTTCAGATCTACTATAAAAAGTTGGCTGCTGTGGCATCGCTGAGGCCAAATGGCATACTGTAGTAACTCAAACTGGGAGTTACCACTGCCTGGAGATAAGGGCCCTGATCCCCCCCCCCATAACTACATGGTTAAGTGTATCATGTGTTACTGGTAGGTTGCATTCTCAGGATGCGCAGTTATCCACTATGTAGTACGCGGTGTTAGTTATTGTTACATAAATCTGATAACAGTACTTCCCTAAAGTAGTCATTTCATTTGCTGGAAAAATTAAGTGAGTAATGCTCGCAAGGGAGTCTAGATGTGTTAGCCTCAAGTGGTCTGGAGGAAATTAAAAATACTGAAGATTAAGGAAAGAACAACATAGACTTTATTTCCCACTTGAAATATGGCAGGGAACCAAAAACCCGACAGTAAAATCTTCCAAATGTGGTGGAACCATATTCAACCAGACTGTTACTATGGCAGCCCAGTTAAGCCTCTGCGTTCCCATGTTAGAGATCATCAGTTATTGCTTGCCTGTACCCCAGGGCAGTCGTTTCTTAGGTTGCCCTTACAACTCCTCAAGATTCAAACGTAAAGTAACCATGAAATTAGCCAGTCACACGTCTGAGGAGTCAGCCATCATCGAAACCAGGTAAGGAGGTCTGGAAACGGGCAGTTTCAGCTTAATGCTATTATGCTCAAATTGTTGGCTCCATATCAAACCACACCTCCCCGGACTCACAGCCAGTACAGCTAAACAGGCTTGAACCCGGAAAACAGAGTCCTGTAATGGGACCTGGTAGGATGCTTCCCCCCCCCCCCCCCCCATTTGCGTTACACATCCAATGGTGTGGCTTCTCTTCCAGGCCCATATATTATAAGTAATATACTCACAAACACGGAAATTAGGTTATGTTTATGCTTGTCTTCTGAAGCACAGGAATATGGCAGTTGACCGTATGGATAAATGTCATGGAATTGTATGTTATGCTTGTGCAAAGTAAATGAGATGAATGCATCAATAAATAATAAAACTTACATCAGTATGGTCACTGCTACTTCTGAGAATGTGTGGAAAACTGCCTCTTATAAACTCCAGTTACCCAGTAAAAGCAGCATTTTGTATTTTTCCTTAGCTGGTTTCAAGGGCAGCAGGTAAAATGCTTTGTTTCCTGAAGTGCAGCTGTTCCTGTCGCTGTCCCCCCACCACGCTTGACAGAAAGGGCCCCCCCCCCCCCCCACCTTCCAAAATGGCCATGTTTATTGGGAAGGGGAGACTCTGTGAGGACATTTCTCTCTCCTTGGCTGTCGATTACTCGGGGTAGGTCATGTGGGACGGCACAGGGCCGATCACTCGCTCGCTATCTGTGTCTGTGTGCGACATGTGACTGGTTCGTCACGTTGCGGAGCAGCGGAGCTGCTGACACGCAGAGGGCGACAGGACTCGGTGTGCATGTATGCACGCGCATGCACGCGCATGCACATGCACATACATGCGCACGCATGCAAACTCCATGTCCAAACAACCTCTGTGGTGTGGGGGCTACAATTTCTGTTCACTTTCCTGCTCTTTCGGGCACCAGTTGGGGGG
>JAODJU010000095.1:27008889-27019164 GCA_026776725.1 Gnathonemus echidnorhynchus | reverse complement strand
GAAAGATAACTTCATTACTGGCTCCTTGTGTGAGCACATCTCAGTTTTACAAGAGAGGAAATTGTTTCATTAACTTGCCGAACAGAAAAAGAAAATTACAAAGGCCCGCTGAGAGTTGATTAGATAACTAGTTTAACCCTGTCCATTACCATCCAGTTGCTGGCCAGACTCTTGCAGTTCATAGCCACGCAAAAGCAGACAGGAATGTCTATTTCTGAGCACGCCACTGTATTTTGGTTTTGCCAGGCAGCCGTGTGCGACCGCGATGTTACTTCTTCCTCAGAGCGGCCGAGCTTGAAGAACTTTGAGAAGGATTCAGGTGGTAGAATTCAAATATAGCTAGATGGGGTGCTCTCTGCAGGCAAAGGAACAGCAAACAAGCAGGTTTTAACCTGCTGCCGGTTTTGGAATGTTTCAGCCACAGGATGCCTCACTGACAAGGCATCTTCTGGAGGGACCCCGAGGGCGACGTACGGGTCTAGCGATTCGTGTTTGTAAGAAGTGCGCCGGCGATCACAGGGGCGTCAGGAATTGCCCTGTAGCTGCCGCAGCTCTCCTTGCCGACGTCTCATTCTCTGGATGATCCTCTGTTTGTTCCCCATTGGCCAGGGTTCAGCCGGGGCTGTCAGTTGGAGACCTGGGAAATCATTAACGAGAAGCAGAGTACAGGACACCAGCAAGTTACTCCAGTTTCTCTTTTTCTTCTGTATGTACAGTAGGCGCCGTAGCCCAAAGCCCTCCGCAGGGAGGACTGTGTCCCTATTAAAGTATATAGGTGACCACAAGGACGAATCCGCATCTGCTCTCTTGGAATAAATGCTCCTAAAGTGGGTCTTATCCCACACCCAACTGTGGAAATATTCTCTCCCTTCTTTCTATTCGTCTGTTTTCTTTCCTTTTTTTGTCTGTCGGTCATGCTCCGTCTGGCAGTGAAGCAGGCCAGCACTATTACGGCCGCGCTTCCTGTCGGCACAGAGCAGGAAATCAGAGACGCACATTCCCAGCATTCCAGTCTGTGTCCCTGAGCAAGGCCTTGTGTCTGTTGACATTCAGTTGTCTTGATCTACAGTCCATGATCCATGAATCTTCATCAGGGGTATGACAACTGCTCGTGTAAAGAACAAATCTCAAATCTCATGGTCGGCTGGCCATCCCACCATTGGTGCGGGCGGAGTGAGTGGACAGTTTGTTGTGATCACTCGAGACAAAGGGCATCCATCGGGTTGTCATGGGGACCATTTTGCTTGCACACATCCCATTTCCATCTCATCCTTTTAATTGGTCCTTCTTCTCCTCTATCCTTTTTCTTGTGCCTGTCTGAAGCCTCTTAAGGACAGAGACTATGATTAAACCCCAATCAGAGGCGATACCAGAAAAGGCAATGTTGGTTATGGCTAAACACCACACTCAGTGGGAGAAGACAGGCGTAATGCTAAAAATGTAGCAGAAAATAAAGTTTGTGTTATCCTCATTTTCTGAAAGATTCCTGAATGTCTGGATATAGCAAAGTAGCATAAAAGGGTGAGTAATGCGTAGAGGATTCTTAATAGTAACATATATTTTTTTCTTGCTATTCAGTGCTACATAAATTTTTCCACCAGGCCTAGAATCTTTGACGCCAAGCCAAAAGTTGAGAACTCAGCTAATGTATTACAAGCTGCTTCATTTTAGCGTTATATATTGTGCCTTTTTATACCCCTTGTTGTGGTTGTGTTGATCTGCTCATAGCTACACGGATTACCACTATTAAAAGATATAGTTTCACTAGGCCTGCAGTTATTACGTATTTCTAACAAAGTATGTTGTAAATAACAGCACGCACATTTCCCAGCAGGCAAATTACTTGTACTCATTAACCTCTTTAACATAAATTTAATCAGCGTTGTAGTGAATATTGTACATGTAGAGTATTTCCTGTTAACTGCTGTTCAGATTTGTTGTTGTTTACACAGTGCATATACGTTTAGTCATTATTAAGTTTAAACAAATTCATCTTTTTGACCAATAAAATGACAGAATTGCATCTGAAATTGTTTCGTGTCTAAAAGAGGAGGGGCCCTGAAACATTACCTGAGCTCTTGTGAAGTTTAGAAGGTTACGGGCCACTATTAGGAGGTCAGCATATATTTTACAGCTTTACATTTACAGCTAGCTGGCTACTGGCGAGTAGCTGAGGAGGGAATCTCCGCCAGCGACATCCGGGGCACGGAAACCGCCGAACGATCAAGCTGAAAACTGGTCAAGCTGTTTGTCCCCAGGATAGGAATAGCTATTGCGGGCCGTGAAGCTGTAAGTGTCAGTCCAGCATATCGGAATAATCAGTAGCTTATAGTAATTAATTAAAAATGCCCACCCACACAGACACACAGACACACACACACACACACACACACACCAAAGGAGATTAAATAGATTAGTCTAGCTGTGAAAAGTTAAATGCCCAGAACAAGTGCTGCCATTATGGCACTAAGCTAAAGGTCATTCCTCTGCAGTGACCCAAGAGCGCTCTTCGAGATGAAGGACAATTAAAAACTCGTTACGTCGGGCCATGAGGCTGAAGGAAACAGTTTTTCAGATAAGGCCGGGGGAGGCAGTGACTCTATGCGATTGTCGTCTGATGTCATGCGAGCGGCCGTCCAATCCGAAAGGGGTGAGAAGGCACTGGACCGCTAATCAGCTTAACACTCAACTGGAGCATCACAAATTTGGAAATAAAAAATCCGCTGTGTAAAATCTTTCCGAAACGCAAAGTTGTTTTTAATTTTTTTTTTAATGTTAATAAAGTTATAAGAAATGTGGCTCATTCTAGATGTTAATGAGCGTTAATTATATAAGCAATTTGACACAACAGCTGAGCTGCGTATTCATGCATATGCCACGCATGACCCCATCCCGCCCGCACGCTGCACTGGACCTCAGCGGCGCGGTTTTCTGTTAATTAATATTCTCGTCAAGACCTGTCCGTGCAAATGAGCCGCAGTCTCCGTTGTTCCTGAGCTGTGTTTTCAGTTGGGGCCAGAGGCCCAGCCAGTGTGTATGGGAAAGAGTTTCGGAAGCGGGGATGTCTGGTGGGACCCGTCTGGCAGTTTAAGTATCAGAGACCCTCGTGATTTAGTTTGAGCGGGGGGCAGGATGTAGACACAGGCTTCTCCATGCGGACACGCATTTACAACACTTCATAAAGCCCACCTGGTGTAGCACTGAGGTCTGTTTACCCCCCTGCCAGTCACTGGACACGTCTTTTCTGTATCGTGATATGATTCATGTTACATTTCAGATTGATATAACACTGGGTGCACATTAAGCGAGGCAGAGGGGGTAAATGACCGGGGACTGAGCTGTCCGCTCATTGTAGAACACGCAATGGTCAAGGAAAAGGCAAGTTTCTCATTTTAATGGACGGCTGAGTATTAGCTGTCACTGTCACCGGCTCCATCTTTCGTTATCGTTGTTAGTTTGGAAGTAAAAAATAAAAAAAAGACAAAAGCAAGGAAGACAGTGATGGCATCTTGGCAGAAATGTTGCTGGTTTATGGCCAAGAAATTTCCGGTAACCCGTGTCATTTCTTGGGCGAGTGCAGCAGCGGGGTAATAAACTGCTGACTGTTTAAAGACATAAATACCCTTCATCCATCTAGCAGTATTCAAAAGCTGGAGCATTATTTTGTATCCAGTTCTTTCCTCCTCATTTTTCTCAAAGTTCAGAAATTACTTTGAAATAATTTCAAAGGTCAAGCTGTTCTCAGTATTTGTGTTTATCACCCTGGAGAAGCAGATAAATGTTTTGAAAATATTGTGATTGCTTCATGTGGAGCCTCTGAGAGAGTTTAGATAATATTGCAGTGAAATAAGTGTCTTGTCCCACCGATCTGATTGATTTGCCAGTGTCTCTTTCACTGCTCAAACCACTCCTTAAAAGATGAGCTCTTTATTAAATACACTTATTTCGTGACTGTGGCCTATTTATTTTACCAATTGGTCCATTCTCCACCCCACACAGTGACTAATGTATTTGAAATATAAAATGTCAGTTGATGTCCAAGTATTGTCCATTTTTGGATTTCCATTTCCATTTCTGTTCTCATTAATTTAACCATGCAGTTGAAGAGACTCTTAAAGACCAGGCAACATTTGATCCAGAATAAAAACTGCGGGCTGGGTTAGAGTTCTTAACAATATGCCGGAAATTGCCATCCTCCCTGTCACTCCGCTGCATGGTAGCGAGCTTCATTCATGCTGTCTAACCGCTAACCATTTCATTGGATGTAACCTATGAAAAGCATAGCAAGTGTGATACAAATGGGATTTAATCTCAGTTTTTGCTTGCTAAGCATATATATAGTCCAGAACAAGGCCAAAGTGATATAATTTATTACATTCATTTTGCCACTACATCACAATCTTGTGGGTTTAGAAAGATAAAAAAGCAGTAATTGATTCAGCCGTCCTGACAGACTCTGGAAGCCGGTATCAGCAGTGGGGGGGGGGGGGGGGTGGGGGGGGGCGCTGGCAAAATGGGCTCTACATGGTCGATTACTTGGGCTTCCGAATATTAAATGCTGGGTAGTTGCTGAGATGAGCTGCGATCTACATACTGACTTCCTGCGGACAGCAAGGCTTTGCTGCTCTCCCGAATGGCAGTGCCTCACGGTCTCGAGTCACAGCGAGATGTGCATGCTGGGGCTCTACGACGGCGAACGTGTTTAAAACGAGCTGTGACTCCCGGCGAGCGGAGCACTTCTCGGCAGCCGGACGTGAGTCAGAGCGTGCGATGGTGAAAAACGACGGCCTAAGAGGCACAACTTTACTCCGAAAAGCAGGCCAGCCCGACCCGAAGGATTCCTCCGCAGTCACGATGTCGTGTTTGTATTACGTATTACGTTACAATTCCCAGAGCTTACGATTTCAAAGGTATTTTATTTGCGATGCTCTTAGACGAGAAGTAGGACTCGGCAGTCCGAATTTCACGTGGGCCGCTCTAAAATTAATTTCCCGTGCTTATTCCGAGCAACGCTTCATCTTCACTGCCGGTAAGGGCTTTGCGGCTTTTATTGCAGCCTCTTCCATAAGTGATCGACTCATTGGTTAGTGGCTTCATGCCAGACCAGACTCGCCCTGAAAGCCTGACGTTCACCGCTTGTCACATCCAGCTCTGGTCGGGCTCACATCCCTGCCGGACTGTTTCTATATCCCACCCCTCGAATGTTCCTGTTAGTCGGCGGGACTGCCCCCCCCCCCTCCGCAGTGCATCACTGTCTGGTGCTGTGACACCCTGTGACATGCAGTCCAAGTTTTTGCTCCTGGCAGGGAGCTGGGAGGGAGCAAAAATATGGACCGACTGTGGGTCTCAGAGGACCGGATTGGGCTAAAAGCTCACGTAAGGACACTGCACCCACCCAGGGCCGGGTGTCTGGGCAGGGAAGCTCGCCCTCTCCCCCTCACCCTCCCTCCCTGTCCTGGAGGTGCTCCACACAGAGAGCGCGGTGCCTAAACACATTTTTTTAGGTCATGGGGGGAAAGTCGCGAGTCTCTGGGAGGGATGCAAGGATAAAGAGATGAAGAGTCAGCAGACAAACTCCCGCATTCTGCCTTCGTGCTTTAAGCATCCACAGATATGTAGCATGTAGCTCTGCCGCTATCGGGGAGGGTTTATGAGTCTGTGGTCCATGGGGAGGGAATGTGTGTGTGTGTGTGTGTGTGTGTGTGTGTGCTTGGATTATGTTAATATTATGTTGTGGGGACCAAATGTTCCCCACAATGTAATAAAAACCTGTTACTTTGACTCTGTGGTGAGCATTTTTCAGGTCCCCACAGATATCTGCAATCAAAAAACTAAAAATGCCAAAAGTATCATATTTTATTTGCTTACTTATTGTTAAGGTTAGGGCTGGGTAGGGGTTAAGGTCATGTTGAGATTAGAGTTTTCCCCATAGAAATGAATGGAGCGTCCCCACAAAGACTGTGTGTGTGTGTGTGTGAGAGAGAGAGAGAGAGAGAGAGAGAGAGAGAGAGAGAGAGTCATTTTCAAGGTCCATCTTTGCGCCTGTCTGCTGACCCCCACATTCTGCCGTAGACACGCCCTACCACTCTCCATGATCGTGCCTGTAGATGCCTCGTACAGTGAGCGAGATCATCATCGCCTTGCCGATAGACCGCGGTTGTGGTGTCAGCCTGGGAGATGATTCATCTCCCCACTACGTGTGGCGAGAAGCAGCCGATGCAATAGGCTGGAATGGCTTCTGGCAGCGGTTTGCACGGTTTGCATAAAAATATCCACCAAGCGAGGGCTTTATCAATGGTGGGATTGCGTGTCAGATGGATGAGAGGATGTCGATCTCAGATTCAACGCGGTATTCTTACGAGCGTCTCGTTATCGAGGGGGCCACATTGCACGCTGGTGTTCGGAATTTAACGCAGCGTCACTCCTGGTGAGTGAGTTTGCGCCGGGTGACAGAGGTGTGGCAGCCAGGGAGTGTTTGCCGTCACATCTCCGACCTCCAGCCTGCTACATTTCCATGGTTTCGCTTCTGTAACTAACAGCCACCCCTTAAACTCCGTGAATTTGAGTCATGGTTCCCATTAATCAAACTCTGTCTGCTGCCATTACCTATTTCTCATTGTGAAGACATCCATTCATTCATCCATCCATCCATCCATCCATCCATCCATCCATCTATCCATCAGTCAATCCACCCATCCATTTTAGTGGAATGTTTAAGATTTGCACAATGACGTTACTTTCTTTTTAATTCTGTTGTGAACAAAAGATTGATCTGTGGGCCACATTTAATAATGAATTATAAACATTTTGATGGCTGGTACTTAGAGCTCTTATAAGTGGTGAACAAGCTGAAGAAATCCCTTGTCCTCCACTAAAGCACATGACTGACTCTCACATGCAATCATCTCCATTATTTTAGTAGTTATGCCTTTAGCTTTGGTGCTGCTAACTTTGAATATTGATGAAGTTTGACCATCGGCTAAGATTCACACACCAGACTGATGCCGTTTTCTTGATTTTTAACCAATTTCAGTGGTTATCAGTATGTTAAACAATATATCGTGCGTCTCATTGTACAGAAATTTGAAAAAAAAAAAAAAAAATTGTATGTGTATTTTATACATATAGGCTTATAATATTTTACAGCATTTTAGAATCCTGTGAAAGAAAGGGATTCGACAAAAACTCAAGCGGTCCATTTCTACAACAACTGTTAGCCATGTGGGTAATAAGCAGTCCACACTGCACACTGTCACACGACTAAACCACGGGGGCGGGGGTCTAATGCCACCTTATTCCCCAGGCCCTGACCTCCCCCCACCCAGGGAGACTCTATTCATATGAATAATCACTGTAAATGTCAGGATGACCGTGGCGATGTGTCCGATAAGACAGGCGCTCAGGTTCCGTAGGCCGGGTTGCCGTCGACCCGCTGGAGCCGAGCTTAGCCCCGGATACCCGGCCTGTTACCGGCGCGATTAGCTTCCCTGGCGCTGCCAGGTGGGCGCCACCCTTCTGTTGCTACAGCAGATAATCACAGGGATTAAAGTTAGCCTAGCCTCCTCTTATCAGTCACATTAAAAGTCTATTTCTCTAATCAGGTAATTACAGTGATTACGGCCTCCTTCCCGCTCGCTGCGGCAGAGGCAGCCCGAATCAAACCATCCGCACCCCCGCCCCCCACAACCCCCCCATGTTCTGCTTTCAAATTAGGAACACATTTCCTTTCTAATTACTGTAATCAATGACTACAGCTGCTCTGTTACCAATGTACTCCCAGCATGCACTGTGGTCCCGTCTGAGTGAAATAAAAGTTTACAGTTTGCTGAACTGAATTGTTACTTGTAGGAAGGATTCACTTCCATTGTAAATTTTAGCACAAAACAATTATCTGTGACAATTATTTGTTCAGTTATCACTGTTTAGTTTTACTTGTTCGTCTCAAACAGCCCAGAAAGTTAAAACTTACAATATTAGTTCAGATTTCTCTCAAAATTCACTTCACATATGCCCAAATGCAGGATAATTTTTTTTATTGATTTAGAACATTCTTTACTTTCAAAGGAGGTCACATGTTCACAATATGTTACTCATTTTTTAACTTCCAGATTTGCTGCAGTGGAGATTCCACAGAGAACACCGTGTGCTGCTCTCCACCGAGCGTTTCATGTGAGCAGAGCCCTGTTTCTCACTAAACTGCCATGATGGAGCTTTCATGACTGTAGTATTTAATAATTAACTCATACACCAAATGCATTACGGATTTGCAGAACTCGATTTTGCTTCTTCAGCCGTCCTCCATAGGCAGTTATCTGGTGTATCAGTCGTTAGATGCGGTGGCAGTTTGGGGTTTCGCACGATGTGAGTCATTTGGAAACATCATTTGTGTGTTTTCGGAGAATGCGAGTGGCACACAAAGCTGGGTGGAAATGAGGACCACAGCCCTGGGGGGCGTGAGGAGGCTCTGCCACCCTGTTCTGTCCTTTCCCTTAATTTGCGTGATTGAGACGGAGGTTACTGGGAACTGCTGATGGCAGATTGGGCTTGTGGAGCATCAGAGTCCTTCTGGGTAATCCTCGCCAGAGCGATTGGGACCCCGCTCCGTCCTCCGGGGCCCCTGCTGTCGCTCGTCGGCGGATCGCCCCCCCATCGGCTGCGTGCCGGGACACAGCCTGGCTGCTCCTTCCCAAGGAGAGTCGCCTTTGGGAGGAGCAGCGGTCGACTTGTGAGGAGCAGGATCTGGGAGTCAAAGCCCGTTGCCACAGCGTCACTCGAGCCTCTAGGTCCTGCTCCCCTTTTAATCGATTACGTAAGAGGAGATTACAAGCAGCTCTGCCAGGGAGGAAGAGCGTTATCTTACAGACGGCAATATCCCGAAACAGCATTAATATAGCGGGCAGCTTGTCGTCTGCAGCTACACCTTGACACCCACTGCCCGCTTCAATGCCGTTTATCAGAGCCTCTCACCACCGCTGTGCCAGAACAGTCTGTTCTCTCCAATGTCCTGAGTCATACCGCAGCTACGTGACGTGTTTGTGTACGAGTCGCTCTGTTTTGGTTTTCCTCGGCTGTGCCGGCGATGCTTATCTCCCCGTGCCTCTTTGTGAATGGTCCTGCGCCGGAAGGAGCCGCGAAAGCAGCCCATCTGTCACTGCAGCAGCGATTGTGGGAAAGCATGCATGTTTCAGAGGCCGGGCGGGGTTCTGGCAGCACCCGCGCATTCCGGAGCACGTCGAGGGTGCTTCTGCTAAGTATGCGTGACGGCGATGGCCTGTTGGCATGCGGGACAGCCGAAACGTGTGCCACGCTGAACCCAGTCAGGCACTGACTGTACCTGTACTGCAGCTGCGCTCTGGGCAATTACTGTCTTTCACTTTCATGTTAATAATGTAGATAATGTTGTGACTTAAGGAAATGGCACCGGGTCCTGAACCTGTGGGTGAACTTCCGGACAGAAAAGGGACATGTAATCGAATTAAATTGTTTATATGGATTTAGCTACTCGTGCTGGTACAACCATAATCACCCTGTCACCACTGGAAAGGCCCTGGGCACTGACACTGTCCTGGCTGTATGTGTGTGTGTGTGGACATGTATATATTACATTGTGTGGACCAAATATCACGTATTTTTGTTTGGTTTGTTTGGTCATGTTGTGATAAGAGTTTTCCCCATAGAAATGAATGGACGTCCCCACAAAGATATTTACAAACCTCTGTGTGTGTGTGTGTGTGTGTGTGTGGGGCCTCAGGTAAAGTGAAACGACCTAGCAGGGCAGACAGAGGTCAGCTGGAGTGGGGCGTTGTGGGGGGGGGAGTCTGATGCTCTGAGGCTATTCCTGCCTCACACTGCTCTGATATGCAGCCAGAGCTCCCCCCCTCCCCAGACCCCTTCCGCGCCTCTCCCCGAAAGCGAAGTCTCCCGGCTTATCAGATTCTCCTCGGCCCTGGCTTTGCATGTGGCCACAAAGGCCGCCTTTCTCCCGGGCCCTGGCCGCCTCTGGTATTTCCTGCTCTGTGCCAGCTCTGCCCTGATTAGAGGAAATTGAGTTAATGGGCTCGCCTCCGAGGCTCGAGAGGCGATGCCTTGGTTGCCGTGGCTCTGCAGCCGAAAGGTGGGATCGGTGGGGGGTACAGAATGTCTGCTCTGATGCCCAACATCCATCCTTCTGTTCATCCAATGCAGGAAGCACAGTGTGCAAGGCGGGGGACAGCCTGGCCTGGGTGTCTGTCCATCTCAGGGCACAAGGCGGGGGACAGCCTGGCCTGGGTGTCT
>JAODJU010000095.1:26997451-27008789 GCA_026776725.1 Gnathonemus echidnorhynchus | reverse complement strand
ACAGCCTGGCCTGGGTGTCTGTCCATCTCAGAGCACAAGGCGGGGGACAGCCTGGCCTGGGTGTCTGTCCATCTCAGAGCAAACTCCACTTCCATACCTCATATAGTATCACTTTGATGTTTCTTATACTTTTGGAAGAAGGGATGTCCATTCAGTTTTCAGACTGACTGACTGCTGGGTAATGAGCATAGCCCTCTGGGAAGCCTCACTATGGACCTGCACCTCCACGATAGACCAGTCAGTAGACAGCTTAGAGGCACTAACTTGACCAGAGGGGAGCCAAACTGATTGGGATTCTGTCTGGACAGCCCTTGGTTTCTGGACGTGTGCTTCCTGGGTGAACTCGATGATGCCCCTAGATTCAGACGTTTCCTCGGGCAGCTCGGTGTTGGCACTTTGGGTGGCGAGATTCAGTGTGGGCGACGGTATGGGAAATGGCATGTCAGCTTGTGTGGGCGCTGAAAACACCTGATCTGACAGCTGCTGCAGCTCCAGCGCAACGCGTTTAAATGTGATTGGTGGAGAAATGCAAAGGGCTGGCGGAGGGAAATGACATCATCACTTTAAATCAAGAGCGTTTCAAAGTATGGAGAAATGTATGTCAGCGTATGTCATCAGCAAATATATATGCTATGTATGTAAATGTGCATTATAGACAGACGGATGGATGGATGATGAAAGGATGGATGGATGGATGGATGGATGGATGGATGGATGGATGGATGGATGGATGGATGGATGAATGGATGGATGGAAGATTTCCCAAGGGAAAATTAAAATGCAGAAAGTGGGGGCATAAAGCATCCAATTATGCAGTTACAAAATGAAAGCTAAGTACTACAAGGTCAGAAGTGACTAAAGGATAAACAGTGCAGATATGAGAATGCATTTCCCTGTAATGTTAGAGTGTTACAGAACATTATGATGTCATACTTTGAATAAGTTACATTTTGAAGCCTTTGCCATTTTGTGATTGCATTTCCCTGCATTAAGTGACCAAATTGCATGTATCCATCCATCCATCCATCCATCCATCCTGTGTATCATGCTCACCTGGAGCCTGTCCCAGGCAGTATAGAGCACAGACCCCCCTCCAATGGACAGATACACCACAGATGGGAGGGCAGTGCATTGTGGGGCACATACAGGCACCCAGCCGCACACCGTGGCCCTGTTTGAGTCACCATATACTGTAGCTGAACTGCATATTTTTGTAGCATAGGTGGAGATGTGGCAGCAGTTACCCAATTCGCCACAGTGCCACCCTTTGTCTGTGCCTTAATGTGCGGTATATATAAATTAAATATTAATAACGCTACTGAAACACATACGCTGAAGCTAAAACAGTGGAGCACCTTAAATTTCAGCTGTTAGCTGTCAGGTTGTTTAACTGTGACTCCCATGGTGGTGACAAGAATACTACTGGTTGTTAGGGTATGATGTTTCTATCCCCTTATAAACCGTCACGTTCAGCTTACCCGTCTCGCTGACGGTTACTTATGCATGTGTACGTCCGCGCGTTTTAAATATGTTTCATCTATGTATAGATGTTATTGAGCTGTTGACTGCGAAGTGATCTTTTTATCGTTAGCGTCAGTAGCATTTAGCGTCTGGCAGTACAGACGGGCTGCCGATTTGTCAGACGTGGGAAATTTCGAATGCTTCAGGGCTCAGTGCCAGCCAGCTGCCAGCCACCGGCTGCCCTGAGCAGCCCCCTGAACAACGGGCTGTGAAGAAGGAACAGAGTCACTTAGACTTTTCCTAAACTATCAGGTCTGATAGTTCAAGTAGCCGCTCAGCATCCTTGCCTCTGACCAGGCTGATTAAGTCAGCCGTCTCTAATGATCTGCAGTGTTTTCATTTAGGATTTTTATAGCGTTAGGATACTGATATTCTAATATGGTTGCATGTGAGCAAAACGGGAAGCACCATTGTGAAAATGTATTCAGTAGCATTCTGCTTTAATATAGTTTGTTGGCCAGGGTAGGTGTGCGTGTGTGAATGAATGGTGTGTGAGTGAATGGTGTGTCAGTGAATGGTGTGTGAGTGTGCCCTGCGATGGGTTGGTACCCCATCCTGGTTTGTTCCCTGCCTTGTGCCTGTAGCCTCCAAGATAGGCTCCGCCCCCCGCAACCCTGAATAGGACAAGCAGGTGCAGAAAAAGTCTGGATAGATGGATGGATGGATGGATGGATTTTTTACTAGCAATGGCGATGCTTATTGGGGCTTGGTCATCCTACACAGAATAAGTGGTTAGAAGATGAATGGAAAGTTTATTGCGGGTGTTTAATTCTTCACCATTAAATGGTGTCAGTTACTGTACGTCTGGTATATGGCATTTGCCTTATTTGTGTGTCTCTCACATGCGCATTAATCGTGACACTTGTAAAAACCATATCGCCACAAAACAAAATTATGTGACAGGTCTATAAAGCTCCATTTCAAGGCAGCCTTGCAGAGTCGTCCTTGAGCCTGTTGTAGGAGGCGAGTAGCATTAACATCAGATTGCACATGTTGCTATACTTTTTTGTACACACTGGTACTGCATAAAAGAACCTTCTTAGGTATTAGTTTTTTAAATGTTTTCAATCTTTCAAAACTGTAACACTTTCATACAGCAGCTGCAATTTATTGATCTCGACTAGCGTTATGTACGTAGATGGCGGTCTGTCTTTAGTTTTGTAACAATGTTTTAAGTGGCATCTGGTATCATGAGAATGGGGTGGTCTATACCTGCTCAGTGAAAAATACAGACGCTCCTCTGCTTGCGAACGAGATACGTTTCCGAACGGCCGTTCGTAATTTGAAATGTTCGTAAGTCGTTATTCAACATCATTTTATGGATATACGCAAGTACTAAGAACTGGGATGCTGGGAGTACGCACGCTACGCTGCTGTACGGAGGGAGTAGAGGTCAGAAGTCGTACTAGGCGTGATTTTTATTATATTCCTGAAGCTGTACTGATTTAGTTCTATGGTTTCTCAGTGTACAGTACATGTCTCTAAGGAAGCTCCACCTTGATGTCGTCACGCTAACGACTTTTACCTGAAAGTTACCTGAAACTCTTTAGATGCGGCGGGCCATACGTGCCCAGCCAACGGGATCTGCTCTCGTCCCGGAGGAGGGAGGAGCGGCTTGGGGTGTGGAGCATGTGTTTACCAGTGGTAAACCCCTCCCTCGGTGGGGGTGCCCGAGGCCTGTGGAGACTCCTTAGGGATGCCATGCGTCGAGCGTTGTCATGGCAGTAGCTGGGTGATGCTAGTCGGGGACTGCTGGCATGAAGCGCTGGAATATCCTCCCACTGAAAATAATTATTTTTCGCTATCAGCCTGATTCTGTTTCCGCATGGCGTTCTTTAATGGGGGCGGATGGTCATGCAGGATGATAAGGAGAATGACGGAGCCTGCATGCTCGCTAACTATGGGATGGGTAGCGTTTGCTGGATCTCACTGCCGCAGCTTTTAATTGCTGTAATTTATAGTATTGTTATTTACTGAAGTCACTACGATTGGTGTTTCATTAATTAAAAGGTTTGTGAAACTGAAAGCGAGTCCTGGTGTCACAGACAGTGTCGTCACGTCACCGTGGGTCCCTGCGTCTCTGTGTCGGCGGCCCCCGGCTGATGTGGCGCTGTGACGTGCAGCTCGGAGTGTGTCGCTGTCCCAGCCGTGGACCTGCTCCGGAGGACGCCAAGAAGCCAGGGCCGGCCCTCAGCCAAGCTTTCCGCCCGGTTCTGGGCGACTCTACAAAGGCAGGGATGTCCTTCCTCTGCCCCCACTGCCTTTATTCTGCGGCCAAGCTTCGGCCCCCTCCCAAACTCCGGCTTCCCATGTTCTGCCACCTGTTGGGGGGGGGGGGGGGGGGGGGGGGGTCAGACAAGGTCACAAAAAAGACAAAGGCCTAAATAAATATCTTTCCATAAATATCTCTTGGACGGGAGGCGGTGGGCGACACGTCTGCTCGTCTCATGTTGGGGGGGGGGAATGAAGACAGTCTGCTGGCGTCACCACAGCCCGCCGTGTTTCAGTGGCATTTTAGGCGTGAAGGTGTGAAACGCGTGAAGGTGTGAAACGCCATGCTGTGTCGCGACACTCTCCGCGTCGGCTACTTAATGAAGGACAAGGTGGGGGCCATGTTGGAACAGGGTGGGTGTCACATGGTGTTTAGGCCAATGCTCATTCTGGGCTGGACAGCGTTTTAGGATGGACCAGCACCGCCGTCCGTATATCTGAGCATAATGGAGAGTGAACTCCCCCAGTCCACCCCCCCCTCCCCTGTTTCTGGTGAGCCAGCACTTTGCATGGTGATTAAGGAGCTAGACAGATAAAAACAGGCAGATTTTTGGGAGGGGGGGGGCATGATCTCCACGGTGACTGAAGGGGGGGTGAGGTGTCTACGTATCAGAGAAGCAGACGATAACCTCCCCGGCCTTGTCGCTAAGCCCCCGCCAGCACACACTTTTCCCAGCTGCCCCTGGCACTGCCCGGGATTTAATGCGGTTTCCCTGGCAGCTCGCAGCTTCATGCGCCTCATTGAAGCCTCATCCCTGTGCCATTAAAGCCGTTACCCCAGGCTGCCACAAATCTGAGCAGAGGAATCATCTCCTAACGGCATTTATCTATAAAGAGGTACCAGTGCATCTTTACAAATGTTTATTCATCACGATTACAGGCAACTGGTAGCTGCTTTAGGTTATTATTCATTTTCAGTGTAAGAGCGTTTCATGTATTTCACTGTCGGATGGGTGCCCCTGACCCCCCCAAAGGTGTGTACTTGTGGGACACTGTGCCGTACCCGCCATGCCCACTGGTAGTCGCCATTTCCCCTCCGGTCGTCCCAACACTCTCCACCTCACAATGAACTGCACGTGTGATTGACAGCTGAGCTCCCCCTGAGCTGCAGTGACCCCTACTGGTCAGGTCGAGGTATGGCACTTACACAGCTGGAGTCCTGGTGGCTTCTTCCCCCTCGTTCCTGACAAAACGGCGCCATCGTGACCACCGTGCAGCTGAAACGTCGAGAGAGCATGTATAGCTCGGCGATAACTCATGTAGTCCTTCATTTGACAGCTTCTTCCTCGCCTGACAAATCTGCGATTTAGCTTAGCCTTTAGCTGTGATCTGTACTAAGGGGACTGGTTGTTTTGGCCCTAAGCCCGAGCCTGTCTCTCTGGCTCTGTCTTTGTGCTATTTCAGCCCACTAAGAGCTCAAACAGTGAAACCAGCATAGTCAATATGAAAAATGTATTAATGGGAAGGAACTGGAAAGGACACGACTTCCTAGTTTCCTGCACTGCTCTTTCGATTGGACGTGTTTCATGCTGAACATCCAGCTTGTGTTGGCCTCTGAGTGTCGTGTTCAGTGCTCATGCGTGTTTTCCTAACCTTGTGTGAATTACCCACGTGGAACAGACATTACGGGGTGGGGGAGGAGGTGGAATGGATACTGCCGTGTGCTGTAAGTACTGCCAGGTCTGTGGGTGTTTGGCTGTGCCCATCTCCTTCAGTAGCTCAGTTGGCACAGCAGAAGGCTGTAGTGGAATATGAGCTGTGATCCTTAGGTTGTCTGTTCAAGTCCAGCTCGAAGGTTGTAGGTTTTGGGGGCCTGGTGTGTGGCTTGGTAGGTTAGGATGCTGGGATCAGAAGGTTGCTGGTTTAAATCCCAGGGTTGGCAGAGTGACTTCACTGTTGTGAGAAAGGCCCTTAGTTGCTCCAAGGACTGGCTGATCCTGCCATCTTAATTGCACGTACAGTATCTTTGGACGTAAGCATCTGCAAGATAAATGTGACGTGACCGTGTTCATGTATGGTGACACTGGCTTGGCCCTCAGACAGCTCCCTCTGCTGCCTCAGCGTGTGCTGGGATCCAGCATCTCTTATCGATCGATGATGAGTGCTGCTTCTCGTTAACGCTGACAGACTCTCTACGGAGACCAGCCCAACATCCTTAAAGCTTCTCCAGTGTTTAAAAGACCTCCCCCCCGACTCACGGAAAGGGGTTTTAAGCTGAGGGAGGTGCAGAGTGGTGGTGAGCTTTCGCACATTTGGTTTTTCACGGCGCACCTTTCTAGCCCTCTCTGGCTACTATAATTGAGGACCACGGCCGGTAGCCAAATCATTGATTTCTGCTGAAATTCCTCCTTGTACAGCCGTAAGGAAGATCCCGTGTCAATCTTTTACCTTCTCGTGGCAGAGAGCAGCCCAAGCGTGCCGGGTCTTCGGCACGCTAAGTTCAAAGGTCATGCCGAGGACTTTGGCACAGTCAAAGTCACAGGTTTTGTCCCCACTTTGAAGGGACCTATGGGGGCCGTGCTGGGAGAGTGAGGGCCTGAAAACATATACGATTACCTGCAATTGCTGCACACCTGGTACAGTGATGATTACCCCCAGAATCTGTACCTGTTCAGGATTTGCACCCCAGGATTTGTGCCAAAGGTCTCACTGCAGTTTCGCCATGGTTCCATCCTCCTGCTGCGAAGGCCACAGCTGCTGTGTGAAGGTGTGGCCCGGCACAATGGGGAGGAATAAGAGCCAATCAGAGGAGCCAGTCAAAGGAGGAGGTACAGCCCAGCCTTGCACCCCGAACCTGAAAGCAGCCTCTTCATCCAGAGACCCGCAGGGGAGGGTCTGCACTTCAACATGCCGCACTTCTTATCGCAGGGAGACCACAGAGCCGGTGCGGGGGGGCTCAAGCAAACAGCCAGCACTGCACATATGCCCAGCACATGCGCGTATGTCTCCCCCCCCCACCACAGGCACACCGGAGGGGCCCCCACTGAGGTGGGGGCTGGCCTGGCCCTCATTCCTGCTCCGGAGCTCACAGTGCAGAGTGGGGGGGGGTCTGGAGGAAGAACATGAAATGAAAACAAGAAAAAAAAGATTAAGGAGGTATTCGATGTTATAGTTGGGGGCAGCTTGCCATGTGGATACATCCTGAGCCCCCCTCCCCCCTGTCTGTCTGCTCTCCCATCCTTTCTTCTCACCCATCCCCTCCAATCCTCCCCTCCTCTCCTCTTCCTTCTCCTTTATCCCCTCTCCTCCCTTTCTCTCCTCCACGTCATTTTCTCCCTTCCTGTTTTGTCTTTTCGTCGCCATATTATTCAGTTGAAGACGTTCTCGACCGGCCCGTGGGGGAACACAGAGGGTAGGGGCGGGCTGGAGATAGGCTGGAGTAGGGGGAGGTTTGCAGACTTGGGGGCCCATAATTGGATCCAGGACCACACAGGCGCCTGGGATTGGTCCGCCCCAGTCCAGGCCAGTGCCAAGAAAATCACCTACCTTCTACTGATGCTCTCTGCCAAGTCAGTCCTGCATCTCCACTTTCGCTGCACGCAACGTGTGCCCTGGGAAGGACAGGAGCCCTAACCATGGGAGCTCTGAGTAGAATGGGAGCCAAGCCATGGGCCACAGATCATGGGCGCTCTGAAGAGGACAGGAGCCCGATTGTGTGTCACAGAACATGGGAACTCCGTGGAGGACAGGAACCAGATCCATGGGCTGCAGAACATTTGAATTCCAGGGAGGACAGGAGTCCCACCCACGGGCCTCGAAACATGGAAGCTCTGGGGAGGACAGGAGCAGGACCTATGGGCCTTGAAACATGGGAGCACAGGGGAGGATGGCAGCCTGACCTGCCGGCCGTGGAACATGGAAGCTCTGGGCAGGACAGGCACCTGAGTCATGGGCCTCGAAACATGGGACCTCTTCAGACTTTCCATCTCTGATGCCCAAGCTACTCTGAGTAGAGTGAATGCACGCAAGGCTGCTGACCCTGAAGGCATCTCCGGGCGGTACGGTAAGCATACCTTAAGCCAGGGGTAGCCAATCTTATCCACAAAGGGCCGGTGTGTAGGCAGGTTTTTGGGATAACCTGTAGGTCAGCTGCTCAAACCCAGGTGTGAGGACTCTTTCAGCCAATCAGTCCTCTAATTGGTAATCTAATTAGGGAGTTGCAGCGAAAACCCACATACACATCGGCCCTTTGCGGATAAAATTGGCTACCCCTGGCTTAAGGTATGCTCTGGACAATTGTCCAACGTCTCTACTGACATCTTCAACCTTTCATTGGCCCAGGCTATTGTTTCGATGTGTCTCAAAACCACAACCATTGTGCCCGTGTTTCATCTATCCACTCCAGGGAGCCTGAATGACGCCGCCCAGCAGCACACTCACCCCCATCATCACCAAGTGCTTTAAAAGACTGATTTAAAAGTCTAACCGACGTTCCACACTAGTTCACTACCAGTTTGCCGACTGTTCCAACAGGTTGACTGAGGACGCTGTATCCACAGCTCTGCCCTGACCCTTCTGGACAAGAACAACTCAGAATGTCAGAATGTTATTTATTGATTTTAGCTTCGGATTTAATACAGCCACATCCCCATTAACCTGGTCAACAAACTCAAGGACCTGAGCATCACCTGCTCCCTCTGCAACTGGACAATTGACTTTCTGACTAACAGACCCTCTGTTCGATTAAACAGCATCACCTCATTCACTCTGACCCTGAACACTGGTGTCCCACAGGCCTGTGTGCTCAACCCTCTTCTCTATTCCCTTTTCACCCATGACTGCGGTCCCGTACATGGCTCAAATATCATCATCATGTTCACGGTAGGTGGCAGGAATGGTGGTAGGACTGATAAGTGATAACGATGAATCTGCCTACAGGGAGGAAGTCCAACATCTGGCAGTATGGTGTACCGACAACGAGCTTGTCCTCAACACCAAGGATACCATTGAGGATACCAAAGAGCTCATTGTGGATTACCAGAAGAACATGTCCCCATTGATATTAATGGTACTGAGGTGGACCATGTTCACATCTCTGAGGATCTGTCTTGGTCCCTTAATTCTTCCAGCCTGGTTAAAAAGAGGCAGCAGTGCCTTTATTTTCTGAGGAGGCTAAAGAAAGCCTGCCTGTCTCCTCAGGTCCTGGTGAACTTCTACAGATGCACTATTGAAAGCACCCTGACCTACTGCATTACAGTATGGATTGGCAGTTGCTCCAAAGATGACAGGTAGGCTCTGCAACAGGTGGTGAAAACTGCCCAACACGTCATCAGTACCCTGCTCCCGGCCGTCTCTGACCTCCAGTCTGTGCGCTGTCTGAGATCGGAGGTCCTTCACACCCCAACCATGGACTGTTTGCTCTCCTCCCATCAGGAAGACGGTACAGGACTCTGAAGTCTCCTACAGCAGGTTCAGGAGCAGCTTTTAACATAATACCACCACCATGCTTAACTCTGAAACCCATCTCAAACAGTAAATTATTTTTTGTCTGTACGTACTTCATGTTGCATAAAAAATGGACATCATCCTATAAACTCCTACATGTAAATATTGCCTCAGCAACACATTTTTCTACTTTGTAAATTGTGAATGTTGCCTTGTCAGCCATTTTCTTCCAGTCTGTATGTATTTTATGTTTATGGATGACTGTGCCCCAGTGCACAAAGCAAGGTCCGTAAAGACCTTTTTGGGTGAGTTTGCTGTGGTTGAACTTGATTGGCCTGTACAGAGTCCTGACCTCAACCCCATCAAACACCTTTGGGATGAGCTAAAAAGGAGATTGTGAGCCAGGCCTTCATGTCGAACATCAGTGCCCAACCTCACAAATGCTCTTCTGCATGAATGGGCAAAAATTGTCACAGACACTCTCCAAAGTCTTGTGGAAAGCCTTCCCAGAAGAGTGGCAGCTATTACAGCTGCAAAGTGGGGACCAGCTCCATATTGATGCCAAATGGATTTAGGACGTGATGTCGCAGAAGTTCCCGTGGGTGTGACAGCCTGCTGTCCCAGCACTTTTGTCCATGTTGTGTATTTTACTACATATATAATTTACCTTAAGAAAGGTACCAAGGCAGCATCTTTCCTTTGAAAATGGGAAAATTAAGTTCACAAATAAAATTACATATTTTACTAAGTATTTTAAATATTTTAGATACATAAAATATATTTCTATGCGTATTTTGTTACAAGTTACATCATGTTTTTTTTTCTGGCTAAGTAAATTAAATAAACCAAACTAAATAAAATAGCAAAATACACAATACTCAAAAGTAATTAAATATGCATTTTAAATAGATTTCTGTGCAGGTGGGCAAGCAGAGGAAGTTGAATCACAGTGCATGCTTTACACGTGCTGTTTTGCAAAAGGAGAGGAACAGCAGTGGTGGTCCGACCAGCGGTCCAGCCAACCAACCCCCCCGCTGCCGATTCCGAGCCGGAGCCTGGGAGCAGACGGTGCGGGTCCCGTGTGCGAGAAAGCCCTGAGCCCCCCCGGCTGGAGTGCTGCCAGGCCAAACCCGCTGAACCGGCCCTTCCCCCCTTCTCTGCATAAACACGCCTCTCCTTATTTCCTTGCCTGCATTTGCCAGGCTGTGCTTTGGTTTGTTTGTGCCGCCGTCCTCAGCCCTTGGCACTGACTCTGCGGCTGAACTTGACGACGCGGACAGGGATGGATCTGCGTGTGTGTGTGTGTGTGTGTGCGTTGGTTATGTTGGTTATTTATTTCATTGTGGGAACCAGATGTCCCCCACATTGTGATAAAAACCTCCTTTTTTCCCCGGTCTGTGATTGTCATCAATAAACTAAAAGTCAGTTTTGTATTTTGTTTGGTTACTTAAGGTTAAAGTTCGAGCTGGGGTTAGTTGTTGGGATTAGAGTTATGCCAGTAGAAATGAATGGAGAGTCCCCACTAAGATATGAATACATGGATTCTGTGTGTGTGTGTGTGTGTGTGTGTGTGTCTGTCTGTCTGTCTGTGAGCAAAGAGGGTTTGGTCATCATCAGCCCCAGTTTCTCCCGCTCGCGCTTTCTGGGGAGGGGGTGGGGGTTGATGTGTCACTTGAGAGAGCTGAGCCACCCCGGCTCTGATGTCAGCGAGGGCCTCCCCCATCTGTGACATCACAGCACAGCTGGGGATTCCCTCGCCTTTGTCCGCACAGCTGTGTGGCTTGGCGGCTGCTGCAGTAATCATAGTGTACCTGGCAGCCTGAGCCCCTGCCAAGGCTCCCCCCGCCCCCTCCCAGGGAGGGCAGGGCCAAATCACTCATTCCCCGCCCCCCACAGAGCCACGCGGTCAAGACTCTGTGCTCGCTGCAAGTGACGCCTCCCCTCACCAAAATGGAGACAGATTAGCTTTTCATAATCAGTCGGGGAAGGCCGAAGTGGAGATCTGCATGTCCTGCAGGGGGGGCATCCAGTGGGGCCCAAATGTCAGGCTGCCAGAGGTAGAAATTTCAGGTCCAGAAAGTACAAATCCAGACCAGGATTTTGTTTCAACCAACCAGCTGAGTACTCTGTGACTGTGACTCTTTATGCTCAACTGGTTGGT
>JAODJU010000095.1:26985028-26995205 GCA_026776725.1 Gnathonemus echidnorhynchus | reverse complement strand
TCCAGGGGGGGGGGGGGGGGGGGGGGGGGGGGGGGGGGTGATGTGCTGTGGTCCTGGGCGTGTTCGGACGCTGCTTTGCAGGATGTTATGGTTGTAGGTTTCTGCATTGTTAGACCTCGGAAATGACCCCCCCCACCCCACTTCCCCAGCAGGGTTCAGCAGTTAGCAGGGAATCTCTGCGTTTTTCACATTCTGCCCTTCACCTTCTTATTTACTTTCGGTCCCTAATGAGACACAAATGAGCTCTGTTCTCCAGCAAGCAGGGGCTACCTGACGGCCTGCACCTGCCCCCACTCAGCTTCTTGTGGACACCGCCAGTCCTGCCAGCTCATCCGGCTCTGCTTGCCCGCATGTGTTGACTCTGGGTTTCATTTTGTTAAGGTTTTTCATGCCTCGCTTACATTCGGCATCTCTTATCTCCGTCCTCCTTCCGTGATTCCTATCCTGCTCCAGGCAACAGGGGCCCGTTAACCCGCCTGACCAAGGCTGCAGCTGTCGGCCGCTGTCTTCCCAGGGCTGTTTCAGTACCTGCGTGTGATTGGCCGCTCCTGTCCCTGCCCCGCCCCCGCATTCGACTTGGCTGTACCGCCGTGCCCGTTCACAACATGCGCGCTTTATCTGGGTCCCTGGGAAGGCGAGGCTGCAGTCTCAGAGCTGCTCGGGTGTGTGTGTGGGGTGGGGGGGGGGGTGTTTTATAGCATCCTGGGGGAGTGGGACATTCTATCTCCTTCACAGATGGCGCTTTGTCACAACGCGAAACAAAGGTTTCACTCAAAATGGCAGATAAAAGGGGGGCATTTGTTAGGAGTTAGTCGCCCCTTTGCCTCGCTGATGGCGAGCTCCGGTCAGGGCCAGTAGAACACGCTCTTCTTTGATCAGGGAGTCTTCGTTACCCTGGGTTACTCCTCTCCTGCTGGGAGTCACGGTAACACAAACCCCCAGATGCGCCGATGATGCCGCGTGAGTAACGGCAGAGTACTCAGTAAACACTCGGACCCCGAAAGGGGGGCGGGAGCCACTTAAATTCAGGCCCACACATCTGTGGCTGTGAATGAAAGGGAATCAAAGTTTGCTGGAGACGTTCATAAGAGCGCAGGAGCAGGGCTGAGCCATCCTTGGCTCTCGGAGTCGCCCACAGGCCATTTGAAAAACCTCAGAGAGGACGATAGAAAATCATTTGCCATCAAAAAAAAACAACAAAAAAAAATCTGCTTTGTGTAATTTGACTTTGTGGGGCCATTATAATATTTTAATATTTTTTAAATTATAAATATATTTATACATTTCAATATTTAAATACACGTGAGAAGAACCTACAGGGTATAATTTTAATAGACTAAAAGCACAATTAGTTAAAACATCATTAGTAAGAAGAAAGCATTGACTAAGCCACTGCTTTGGCTAAGACCTCCACCAAAAAGTTTGTTTGAAGGCATGTTGCTTTCAGACTGGGTTTTATGAAGTAAGCTGTGATGGACACGTGAGGGTCTAAACCACCTGTCCAACTTTAGTAATAGATAGTCTGCCTTCCTGCTAGCCGTCTCTACCTCTGAACTCAGCTGGGGACGGCAATTTTCGCAGAGTACTTTGTAGCCTCACGTGTCACACGATGCTCAAATGTGCCAAAGCTCGACTTTGTGCGAACTTGCGATTTTTATTGCAGTCTTGTGTCTCGTAATCACATTTGTACATTCCTCCCATCTTAAACACTCGTGTTCTCTGTCGGTGCTTTAATGGTTAAAGGTTTAATGGCTGGCTGACCCGAGTACTGGTCACTTTAACGTAAGCTTACTTATTCTTGTGAAATGAGATGGGTTATGAGAGCAAAGGCTTGTGCTGTCTCCCTCTTTCTTTATGCATAATGTGTTGTGTTACTTTAGCTGGCTCCTAATCTGGGGCGGTGTCTGATTTTTCGTACCCTCATACCATCCAGACATCGTGCAGCATTTTGACCGTATCTTCAAAAGCGACTCTCCTCCAGTATTTAGTAATCTTAAGGATAAACATTAGCTGAGCAGAGGGGCATGACACTGTTTGTTGCCAAGATTTCAAAATACCGCAGTATATCGTGTTACCATGACAGCGCCCAAGCCTCTACTGCCGGAAACCAAAAAATCGCCACATGACTGCAGTAGTCTACTTCTCCTTAACCAGGTCACTCATCGTCGCTGTAGAAATTAAGCTCTAATTGCTTCACTAATTAATGAAGTGAATGTGAGCTCCAATAGGTCTAGATGTAGGCTGCCTTTTCTTCAGTGCACATGGCGAGATTTTTTTGGTGCTATTACATACAGGAGTGTAGTTTAATGGTGGAGTAATCAATTATCGTTTTGAAGCAGCAAAGGGGTAAATATTGCAGTGTTCTCCTGGAATCGCCTGAGCCTAGTGGGGGGGTCCATGCCATGTGTAATTACGATCTGCCAAATCAAGCAGGAATACAGCAGGGGAAGCTTCTTCACAGCTGTAGTGATTGGGCACCATTTTGCCGCATTCTTTGTTGGTCTCTGCAGTTTTTCACTCGTTAGCGATACGAAAGTGTCCAACATCCAGAACTAGACGTCTCAATAAAAACTTGTGTGGTGGCTGGATCGTGTGGGTCTGTGTTCTCCAAGACACTCCTACCTTTATGTTTTAATGCCGTGTACCAAGACAGAGCACTGATGACATAATCGCCTCCATTGTTTCTGGAAAGATCCACAGTGAACTGCATTGTGCAATGAATGCAGACTTAAGAACTTAAGAGGCATGCAGAAATACTGACTGGATTTATCATGAGTAAATAAAGGTAACATTTGTAGATCACCAGGACTATAAACAGTGCGGATAACTGTACAGACGTCGTAAAACTCGCACCAGTGCATCAGTCTGCCAAGTCCTAGAAAAGTTCTGGTGCTGGGCCTGTGCAGCTGAATTCCTTCTTTGATGACCTCGGGAAGGTCAGCGAGGTTGTTACCCATGGAGGCATAAAAGCCTTATTTTTAGCAAGTCACTGACAAATTTCTCCACTTTAGTATTTGTGCAGCACCACAGGGAATCCAAAACATCACCACCACCACCCCCCCACATTCACTCGCCTTGACTTTTAAGACAGACGGTGCCCTTGTAAACCTCACACAAAAAAAGAATGTCTGGCAGCCTTTGCCGCTGCTATCCAAGTGTGATTCCTCCCTCAAAGTCGGGGAACCGGCTAGCTCGGATCTTCATTTCGTCCTCGAAATGCAGGTTATGTTCAGGTTTGCCCCCCCTCCAGGATGGGAGCGTCTTATCACCAGCACGTGCTGCGGGAGCGTAGTGCAGCCCGCCGGAGTCGCTCCCCCAGCGGCCGTGACGGGAGCCGCACGTGTGTTGACGCGTAGGATCTCGGGGCTGACGCTTTCGGCGGTATCGCGTCTCCCTGAGCAGCACCATGACCTCACACCTCTGGGGCTCTGGCTCTGTGTGTGTGATGCCTGCATGTTGCCGGGACTCATGTCTTCCCACGGTCACAAAAAAATTTAGCCAGGTGAACCGGTGTCTCTGACCTGATATTTTTTGTGTGTGAGTGTGTGCCCTGTGACAGACTGGCATGCTGTCCAGGGTGTCTGTCCCCTGCCCGACGCCTCTCCTGGGACAGCCTCCTGGCTGGGGATGTCATGACACCAGACGTTTAGTAGTTGGTATCGACACGACTGAAATCTTTCAGTTCTCAATACCTAATTCCATGTCATAACAAAAACTGATTTTCCATTCAACACACATTTCTTTATTAAAACTAAGAGAATCGACAGAAGAATATAAATAAGAAATTAACAATAAAAGAAGTAAAACTATTTACATGGTCTGTCTTTCATGTGCTTAGTGAGGTTTGACATATTATTTGCTTTTGTTTGAAAAGAATGCTGACGTCTTTTGCAAACAGGATTTTAGTGACTATGATTCGTCCCTGAAGTATTTCCAAATGTAACTTTTGGTGTGTTTTTTATCAACAAATGTTTGTTTGTGGTGCAGCTGCTGAATCACAGCTCTCTGCCATTTTGAAAGTTTGTTTATCTTTAGGTGTTGGTGGGAGTCCACAAATTTGTCAGACTCAGTGCGTTTGCAACATGCAGTGGCTGCTCAGAGTCTTAAATCACAAACTAGATGTAGTCTTCTGCTAAAGATTATTATTTTAAACAGCATGAAATTTGGGAAACGCACCCTGTAATCTTTTTTTTTTTTTTGTATCCTGTAATCTAGCACGGAAACAGTGTGATCTAGTGTGGTGACAGTGTAATCTAGTGTGATCTCGTGTGGTAACAGTGTAATCTAGTGTGATCTAGTGTGGTAGCAGTGTAATCTAGTGTAATCTAGTATGGCAACAGGTACCAACTTTTGATTGGATACTACCGACACTGCGGAAAAACTGGTACATTTTGTGTGCTTTGATTCTGATATGGTACCGAAAATATCAGCTTTTGTGACATGATGACTCCAGGCAAACCACAAAGCTGAGCACTTCTGGAGAATGGATGATTGTCTGAGAATTTTTTAAACCTGTTTTGAATAAGCATCTCAGCATCGTCTAGCCATCCGGAGTTTTCAAAACTACCCTCAGTTACTTATGTTTTTTTTCCTGTACACTACAATATGACTAAGAGGGCAACCTGTCATTGAATTTCAAAAATATTCAACCATTCATATAAAGCATAAAATAAAGAAAACTAATTTAAAAAGAGTCATAGCCATCTACAGTACCAGTCAAAAGGTTGGACACACATACCCTATAAAGGTTTATTTGCACTATACTATAGATTTTAGAATAATTATAAATATGCTTTACACTCATTGGCCGCTTTTCCTGTACTCTCTGCTCAAACTCCTCTAAAACCCTTTCTACTGGATTTAGCTCAGATGGCCAGGTCATGTGGTGCGACATTATCACGCTCCTATGTAGACGGCTTGACTTATCCAGACTTTTGCCTGGTACTATATGTTCACCTACAGACGTCTTGCCTTGACATTACAGTACACTAACATCGTTACTCCTGTTTCAGGTGCCTCTCCATTCTATCTGAATCCCTGAGCACTAGAAGTCAGAGTCAAAGCGTCCATCTGATGTCACCGGGAAGGGTTGCCGCGGAGACCTTGGCCGCTGCGTGATGGCCGACTGACTCGGCGCGACCTGCGAATGCCGAGTACGCATCCGAGGGTGGGGCCAGCCTCAGTCTCGAACGATTGGCTGCTGGATGGAATTGAGGTGAATGGAACACATGCCCAAGGAGCAGGACCCTAACTTATCAGAGGGGGAAGAAAAACGGTACGTCCTGCCTATTGCCTGTCCAAAAAACAAAAAGAATCAGCTGGCTTGTGGATATGATTAGTTAACCCTGTCCATCATTAGTCTGACTTGTCTGTCATCTTCGTTTGATCAGCCTCAGTGTTCACCTTCACCCTGCTCGCTTTTAGCTAATGACTGCATTAACCGCTACTGCATAATTCATTTGCTTTTTCAGCATTACCAGGCACATATTTCATTTAGATGGTAGCCGCATCCGTTTTTTGCATAGCTTGGCCTAACTGAGGAACATGACAACAGCGGCTCCTATTCAGGACACCATCAAGATCGCGTTGGATCAGCCTCTTTCCCACTGGCCAGTCATAATTCCTGACGCAGGCATGATAAACCTCAAGGCAGTGAGAACAGTGATACGAGAGATTTTTAAAAACCTGCACGATGAAGTGGGAACAGTAAGCCATCAAAGAAAAATGGTGGGGTCCTTAACCTTATCACCTGGGGGTCAGATCATGGTAAAAGTCGTTGACCGGTGGGAGGGGAGGTTGCGACGGTGAAACTTGCCGACTTGATTGATTCTCCTTTCATGTCCACTCAACAGCATGTCGTCATTTTGTCTTTGTATGGTTTGGGCTCCTGGCAACCCATGATATTTACCTCACAGAGGCTACGAGTGTTGAAAGACATGAGCCTCAGGGGTAAATCATGAGACTTGACACCCATGCCGACAAGTAACCAATGATGACTTCCAAGCACCCGCTCCCGCTGGCCTGATGGACTGGCTGTCCATCCAAGCAGTTACTGCTGTGGACCATACCCCAGTCAGCACATTCACAATGCCAGTCAGTCTGTTCAGCAACAGCTAGACTCCATTTGCTGTTCCCCGGTATAGTCATTTGGATGTGAGACAGTGTTCTCCTTTATGCTTGTCGCCGCATAGAATCAGTGATGACACTGATGAGGGCTGACACACACATACAGACTTAAGCCAACTTGAGCCACTACACTGCCTTGGTCCTATCTTACTTCTCAAAATCCTTGTCATATATTGTTCATGCGTAGCTGCTTCATTAAGGAGTGTGAGCACTCTTTGAGTAGACCATCAACCCCCCTCCCCCAGCTTCATCTCCTCTCTTCTTTCTTCTTCTTGCATATTCTTTCTTATCTCCTCCTTTCATCTCCCTCCCATTCACTGGCAGCTCTCTCAGGCTGTCTTGCCCTCCTTGTCTCATCACCATAGCATCTCTGTTTCTCTCTTATCTCTGTTTTCTACTGGCCCAATTTTTGCACTTAAGGAGATGTTTGGATGCTCCCAATTTGTCCCAGCGTTGTGTGGTACCTCTTCCCACCCCCTTCACCCCCCCCCCCAACATTTGACTTATGAGTCTTTTTCTTCTAAAACTCCTCAACTTACCTCTTGCTAGGTTCTCCACACTGGAGATAAGCCCTACCTTATAATTCATGTTGCATGTCAGCTTCTTCTGAATAGCCTGTAGTTTTCTTGAAAGCTGAAAAGCTAAAACCCGTTTTCTTGGAACATTCTTTGATCACAAAGCTGGAGATGGGGTTACTTGATTGAACGGGCGAAAATGCTTGTTGCATAATAATTTCCGGGCTCTCCCTGCAGAACAGCTCTTCACTGCCTCATGTAAACAGCGTCTGGCAAAGCAGAGTCTTAGGAGAGCTTATTGGTCTTGGTAAACACCATGGGGTCAGTCACCTCCTCAAGTCTGGAGCAAGACGCATGCAGACCACCTGCTCTACAGAGGCTTCATTAGCATAGTATTTGTTGGCAGCGCATCCCTCGGGCTGGAGGGCTGGACGATTAATGGTGGTGATATGGTAGGTGTGATTTATCCTGTAGGTATGGGGAGTCCCATATTTTGCAGTATGAGTTGGTCCTTTGCCAAGGCATTGACAAGTACTTTCCGGAATGTAGAGTCAAACTCTGTCAGCACTGACCAGCCAACCAGGGTGAAAGCAGATCTGCTGAGGCTTACTTTGATTACGCTGCAGCAACAGACACCTGCCACCAGATCAGTGGTGCCCCCGCGGGATCGGTGACTAGAACGAGTCTCCTGAATCAAGCCCACTGTCATCCGATGGCACGACGCGCAGTAACATCTTCCTGCTGATCATTCAGGGGTTACCAAGCAGTAATTAATCCACGCTGTCTGCACTCAGCTAGACTCAGGAACTACATTTTTTTATTTGTTGCCTTGATGGCAATTAAAATGACATAAAAGATAAATGAGTTTAAAATTATTTTTTTTTTAAATACTCAGAATTCCTCTATATATATATATATATATATATATATATATATATATGTATGTATGTATATATATATATATATATATATATATGCACACACACAATACTGTGCAAAATTCTGAAGCAGTCAAAGAAAATGATGCTTAAATGATCTTCCTGTTGGTGGAAAAGTATATTACATCTGTCAAGAAAGTGAGTCTGATTAGTCACTTCAAGACCACTCCTGAAATCACACAAGTACACGCAGAAACCGTTCGATATTTAAACCCGTGTATTTGTTGACTCGACTGCTAGCATACTGTGTTTGGCTAATCAGTACTTCATCAAATAATTTAACTGATTGATTTAATTAATTCAGAGAGCTGGTTGTGATATTTAACAAATAGCGCGCATCTGAGAAGTAGTTTGGGAGCTGAAATATCGGTAACTTTTTGGGGAACAGAAGAAATTTATACTTTTGTTGCGTTCAGAATATATACTCTAATGTTTATGAACAAATATACTCTTAATTATCCATGCAGATCAATGGCTTTCTGCATTTAATTTGACTGCCTAAGACTTTTACACAGCATTGTGTATACAGGTTAGCTGATCACTGAGGGCTTCTGTACTGTGCAGTGATGCTGATCCTCAGGACCTAATGGACAGGGAGATGAGGGATGGAGGAAGGATCACAGGCGACTGTGATCAGTGCAGCTTTGGCCTCTTCCCTGCGGTGAGGCACGTGTTCCCGCCGGGCGCCTGAGACCAGTGCGTATGGAGGCTGGCAGAGGCTCCAGTCTGAATCTGCGACTTTGTCCCAAACAGATTTCCCAGTTTACAAGGCAACAGCGGACAGGGAGGGGGACTTGGAGAGAGCCTGGCTGTTCAGCGCAGGCGAGTGGCTCTTTTGAACCACATGCCGGACATCACCATCCCCCAATTAGCTTTACAAGCCGAAAACAGAAATAAATCTCAGATGAAGCAGCTTGCGAAAACCATACTCAGAGTCTGTTTTCATATATCTTCATATATGTTTAGCTTTTCCTTGAAGTTAGAAGCAGCCCCATCAGCACATAAATGCAGTGGGCATGTCGAATATTGGAGTTCAGATGTTTTCATTCTCAGCATCAGGTTAGTGTTCCTGAGAGATCAACACCCGTGGACATCTGAGCGTTCGCTGTGGACGCTGAGAGTGCAGAGAGGGGACCTCCGCTGTCCGACGGATCCTCCGTGACACTCGATATCCAGGCGGCCCCCCCTTATCGGCGGGAAGCAGGTGTAAAAGCGCCGCAGCTGGCATCCGGGGGGCAGCTCTGTTTCTTATCCGGCGAATCCATCTCTGGGAATGACGTCTGCTAATTATATGTCAGGAGGCAGGGAGGGGGCTCAGCCTGGGCTCAGCCACGGGGCCTTTGTGTGCGGTCTTCTGCTCCCAGGGCTATAAGGACAGGAGATATATCGAGGCCTCATGGAGTTATATAATAATATCATAAATAGGTAAATAAAAAAGATTGGTTAAAATATATATTGATTCTTTGCAACAAGCATAAAATTAAAAAGTCCGTCCATCCATCCGTCCGTCCATCCATCCATCCATCCATCCATCCATCCATCCATCCATCCCAACATTTTCTATATCAGATTGTCCTGTGCAGGGTCACAGGGGTCTGGAGACTATATTAAAAAGTCATGTTTTATATTACATATTATAGAAATGTAATATAAAAATGTATATTGTATATTTTAAGCTCTGGACCCCCCGTGACCCTGAATAAGATGAGTGGTTTCAGAAAATGGATGGATGGATATTTTATATTTGAAAAAGTTTAACGTATTTTTAAATTCTAATGGAACCTGGTCCTTTGCATAAGTCATACGGACATGGTTGTCGCTGGTGTCGTGGGTGGTGGTGAAGTTGCTCCTGCCCTGTGAACTGCGTGCTGACAGTGAAAGCAGGCCTGCCCAGTGAAAGCAGGCCTGCCCAGTGAAAGCAGGCCTGCCCGCTTCCGGTCTTGGCCGGCCCAGGCAGCACACGGTCCATGATGTCATGGCAGCTGTGTGCAGGATTTAGCCCAAGCCTGAAGTGGGACATTTAGAGCAGGGAAAAAAAACTCCAGCGGGCAACTCTTTGGTGAAATTAATTCATTGCAGGCTGATCTGTTTATTCAATTCATCAAATTTAATTAATAAATCCGAGCTCTAATAATCAGGATGCTGTTATGCAAGATCTTCCAGCAACGTAGATGCAATGAAATACTTTAAAGGATTCTTAGATTTACTTAGTAATTTCTGGGGTCACCTGGGGATATGGCTGTCATTGCTGGGATTAGGGTTTTTCCCATAGAAATGAATGGACAGTCCCCACAAAGATATGATTACAGATGTTTTGAGGGGCGTAGGGGATTATGTTTATATTACATTCTGGGGACCAAATGTAATAAAAACCTGTTATTTTGATAGGATGGGGACCATTTTTCAGGTCCCCACAAAGATCTGTGACTGCAATTGAAAAACTAAAAATGGCAAAAGTCTCGTATTTAGTTTGGTTACTTGTGTTAGGGCTGGGTAGGGGTTAAGGTCGTCATGTTGGGATTAGAATTTTCCCAACAGAATGATTGGAAAGTCCCCACAAAGATATAATTACAAATCTGTGTGTATGTATGTGTGTGT
>JAODJU010000095.1:26921259-26942404 GCA_026776725.1 Gnathonemus echidnorhynchus | reverse complement strand
ACCTCTTCCTGCACTGCAGGATTGCTTTTCAGTCCCAAAAGAGCTAGGCTTGACTCTCACAATTTTGAAAATCAGCTCTGCTTAAGTTAAATCAGAGGTTTTACAACATTGAGTAGCATGTTGCATATTTGCATTAGGTGTGCCTTGTATAATTAAATACACTTGAGTAACATTTTTGAGTACTTTTTACACCTCTGGAGACTGACACTGAAGCGTTACCTTTTGTTTCCACTCAGAGGCGTGCTATGTGCTCCTAGCCCGTACAATTTATATTCGTGGGCAGTGGTGGCTTGATGGCTAGGGAAGCACAGTTGTAATTGAAAGATTACAGGTTCGAATCCCCGACCACAATTCTTCACACACATTGTATGTAGGCCTAACAGTATTTTTACATTGTTTGTGGGAATAAAAACCTTTAGTGTAGACGGTATTGTGGTATCCCGTTCTTTCGTGGGGATATAAACTTGAACAGTAAACGTTATTTTGGTGTCTCGTTCTTTGGTGAGAATAGAAACTTAAAAAATGAACGGTGTTTTGGCGTCCAGTTGTTTTCGTGGATTTAAACTTGAAAAGCAAAAGATATTTTGACGTCCAGCTCATTTGTGGGGACAGCTTCTTATTTTATGCCACGCCGCACACGTGAAAGCAGACTTTCCGCTCACATTTCGGAAAGCGACCACGTGCTGGACTCGCTACGGAATACGGCACCGTGGTGACGCCATTACGTTCAACGTCACGTCTCCGATAAGCCAATATGGCGGCTGTTGACAGTATGCTTTCGTATAAGTAGTACGGTTCTAAATGGCACTGTTTAGTTTTGGCGAAGTACCAAGAAAATATTTCTATTGAGGGTCATTTAAACTTAAATTGACTTCTGAAATTTTATTTGAAGGTTATCCGTTTTTTAAAAAAATATCTAGACTCCACTGGTGGGCTGGAATATATAGCTAACTTGCTAACGATATCTAGCAGTCATTTTGACTTCTAGTGAAACAAGACAAAAATGGTCGACGTCGGAGAAGATGAGCTTAAGCAGCTCGAATACCTCTCTTTGGTTTCCAAAGTGTGCACTGAACTGGACAATCATTTGGGAATAAGCGATAAAGATCTTGGTAAGTAAATGGATGTGTACTTTTGCTATTTAATGTGTCTGAACTGAAGAAGCCTTTCGGATGAGAGGTGAAACGTTTCAAGAAAAAAGAAGTCCAATTGCCTTCGATTCTAGCCCTTAAGATTATTTAATGTGTCTGTTCTTTATTTAACTATTGTTTGTTACAACTTTTAAAATGTATACATATTTAATGTCTGTAATAATTGTTATCGGTTTTTATACGATCGTACGAAGAGTATCGTTTTGTATGTAAAATCCCGTGGTTCTGGTTGCGATGTCTTATGGGAAATCGTTCTTCGTTTTTTGTTCAAAAGCCGAGTTTGTCATAAGCCTTGCCGAGAAGAATCCAACGTTTGATGGTTTCAAGGCAGCGTTGTTGAAGAATGGAGCCGAGTTCACTGTGAGTTTTGTACTTGTTTACCACGCCACGCGCCTGTACTCCTAGCTGCGACGCTCGCTGTTCTAAGAGATCTGAGCCCGTTCTTTGTCATTCCAGGATTCTCTTGTCAGCAATCTGCTACGACTGATCCAAACTATGCGACCCCCAGCAAAATCGTCTACCAGTAAAGGTAAGTAGGAGTCTTCTCCCTGTATTTACATCTGAATTCAATAAGTATTTTATCTTACCAGAATTTTTTTATGGGGCACCTTGTTTTACCGTAATCATTAATTACATATCACGCCTGTTTGATTTCATATGCCTCTATGGACCTTGTCCCCCTCCGTAGACTGATTGACTATGAATGTCTTGATGATCAATTGGCACACATTTGAGCCCAGTAAGAAATTCTTACCATGTGAATTTCCCTTTGTGTTCCGTGCCTAGCCTCTGAGCCTGTGGTCAAACCGAAGACTGAGAAGGAAAAGTGGAAGGAGATGTTTCCTGCTCTTTGTCGGGCTGACAATCCTATGACCAGAGTAAGTCATTTGTATGAAAACGTTCAGTGGCGTTATGTTAAACATTTCTTGCACCCTTCCACCTAAGAAGCAGCTTTTTAAAACCAATGTTTCAACACCAGACTAAATAAGGATGCCTTTGGTAACGGGCTGCATTCTTGTGTTCATTACAGACCATGCTGGATGAGGATGATGTCAAGGTTGCTGCGGATGCCATGAAAGAGCTGGAGATGTTTATGCCCAGTGTAAGCAGCAGTGACTCCAAGTCAAGCAAACACAGGTCAGCATCGTGATGAAGCTGTCCTGTTCACAGTGGAAACTCTATAGCCATTTCTTTCCATTTTATATCTTCATGATCTGTCAAACTTCAATATTCTGTTTGTGATACTGTATGTGTTCTTGTTATTGTCTTCATTCAACTTCTCCTGTTTTGATTCTTTGTTCTGTTCTCACTTAGACATGATGAAAGTGGTAAAAAGAGGAGGAGGAGCAGAAGCCGGAGTCGGGACCGGGACCGCGACCGTGACCGTGACCGTGTGCGTGAACGCGAATGGGACCGAGACAAAAGGAGACATCGCCGCTCACGGTCCAGGTCTCGCTCCCGTGACCGGGGCAGGGGGCGCTCGTCACGCTGGAGGTCCCGCAGCCGTTCTGCAAGCCCGCGCTGGGAGAAGGACAAGGACAAGGACAAGGACAAGGGGTCGGACCGCTGGAAGGACAGACATGTAGACCGTCCCCCCCCCGAAGAACCCACAGTCGGGGACATCTACAACGGCAAGGTTACCAGCATCATGCAGTTTGGCTGCTTCGTGCAGCTGGAGGGACTGAGGTTAGTATGAGAAGGCGTTTGCCACATATGTTTTTGTTTTAACCCACCAATGGTTTGCGCCATTAATTAATAGTTATATAACTGAAGTCCATTAAGGCATACTGATGATCCTATTCTGTATTGTTGAATGACAGTTGACCAGTGAATGAGCATTTACAGCTTCTCTTGTGAATGAAACTCCTGTTTGTCTTGCTTTTGATTGATATTCATATAAATCAGCGGTCGCCAACCTTTTTACTTTGAGAGCTCCTTTTACAAATATATTTTGTCAACTTGGGGTGGGTCCTCTTTAGTAGACTGTGATTGATTATGAATGTCTTTTATGATTGATCTGTTGATTGTGATCCGTCGGTTGGTGACTACTAATAAATCATTATGCTGTTATTCACGAGCATCCACACATCCTGGAAAAGCGGGAAAACTTGGATTTTTAAAAATGCATTTTTCAGTCATAGAAAAGTCATAGAAAATGAAAAAATGTCCTTCAGTCTGTTCCCATAAAGTTGGAAGCATAGAATTGCAAAACAAGATACTTTGGACAATTCTATTTCATGATTGATCTTATTTTGTTTCACAGGGTGTGCATTATGCCCTTGAATTGTGCTCCATTAAACCAATACATTCTATGTATAGTTAGAACATGGAGCACAGCAGTGTAAAATCTAAAAGTACTAAATGATGACCGGGTCGCTGATGAAGTATTCTATAGACGATGTATAAAACAACAGCCATTTTGATTTGAACTCTTGTAGCATTAATTGCATAATAAGCCTTTTATCATGTCAGCATTTCATTTAAGGAAAGTGGATTATCAGTTTCAGCGATGTATTGTCAGAAATTGTAAAGCAGAGCAAATAATGTAAGCTTTAAAGGTGTCAGGATAATTTATAGTAAAGTTTAGGTTATTCTTTGACAGTGGGACACAGTGGCCTGTGTTTTGACTGCAACATTTCAAATTTAAAGATGGTTCACTGGAAGCCCTCATGTCAACTGTAAAAATCAGTGTGGCTCATAAATGTCTTGGAAAAATCCTGGAAAATGATGTCCTGAAAAAAGTGGGAACCCTGTTCTTTCCATGTTAGAAGAAAGTGGCTTGTTCCTTTCAGATTTCAGATTCATGAAATTCCCATTTTGCACAGTGTTAATTTTCTGTGTTTATCTGAAATTTCCGTATGAGTGTTTTCATATCTGCATTATCTAAAAAGTTTCACAATGTGTGGTAATTGAAACTGAATGTCCTCAACCCTCCTATTTTGGCAGAAAACGCTGGGAGGGTTTGGTCCACATCTCAGAGCTCAGGAGAGAGGGGCGTGTGGCCAACGTAGCTGATGTGGTCAGCAAGGGTCAGCGGGTAAAGGTCAAAGTGTTGTCCTTCACTGGGTCAAAGACCAGCCTTAGTATGAAGGTGAGAGAGATTCGTGTTTAATGAATTTTAAAGTTTTTATTACTTCTTTTTTGTTTAAGATGTAACAGGCTGAATTTATATACAGTAAAAATTTTAGTGTCTGGCAACTTTGGGACAGGGGCAGTGCCAGATAGTTGAATTTTACTCTTGAAAAGCACTGAATTGTAAAGCATTTCTTGCACTTGCTTTGTTTTTTTCGTGCACACACACGCACACTAATGAATATAACAATGGTGTGATGTTGGATGAAATGTAGTGTCCTGTACAACACGAAAGATGAGTAGATAAACCAGACCACTAAAGCATGCCGCTGCGTTGGCGTGTGCTGAAACTAACATATTCTGAAAGGCTTTTCTTTTGTTGTTTTGATTAGGTTCGTGTAAACACGTTTTATGAATTATGAATTTTTATACTGAATTTTTAGAAATGTGCCAATTACTTGCAACATCAGACATGAGAGCTTTATAAAGTTTACATATCACTTCTGGCAGTGAACAGCTTTATGACACGGGGCTGCATTTTTTATTTGTGTTTTTACCAGTATGACAGTTGCGGGGTTTCTGGGGTTAGGGATGGGTAGCATTCTGCAGTATGTGCTCCCTTGGGATGTGTAGGTCTGGTTTGGTTTTCCAAATGATTAGTGAATACGGTCTTGTGCAGGACGTGGACCAGAACACCGGCGAGGACCTGAACCCCAACCGGCGTCGTAACATGGGGGCCGACGGCAGCGAGGAGACGGCCATGAGGAACCCTGACCGGCCCACCAACCTCAACCTGGGCCACGCGCCTGAGGTGGAGGACGACACCCTGGAGCGCAAGAGGCTCACGAAGATCTCTGATCCAGAGAAGTGGGAGATCAAACAGGTGCGTCTGCAGGCATCCTGGGAAACTCTGCTTTCGGCTTCAGGACAAGGTTGGATGGGATCGTGGGTAGAGCTTTAAGTCCAGGAGGTGGTGTGGAGGGTCAGCGCTGCTACTCACTGAGCAGATGTTTCAATCACACTTATATAAAATCAATAGTTTCAAGCTGATTTGGCGATTTAAGAATGTTTTTTTTTTTTATCCTGGGTTGTTCCCTGCCTTGTCCCCCTACCCTCCGGAATAGGCTCCGGACTCCACACAACTCTGAATAGGACAATGGGTTACAGAAGATAGATGGATGAATGGATGGATTGAATGTTTTTATAAAGACCTGCTGTTTCTTTTCCCCCTCCTCCCTTCGCTCAGATGATTGCTGCCAATGTGCTCTCCAAGGAGGAGTTTCCTGACTTTGATGAGGAGACTGGCATTCTCCCAAAAGTCGATGATGAAGAAGGTAGGTGTTCCTCGTGTTGAATATAGTTCTAGTTGAAACTTTTCTGGTAGATTATGTTCTGGGATGAGTTACTTTCCTAAGTATATCGGCATAAACATTAATATTTGCTTTGCGATGCACCTTCTATGGGTGACTCACTGATATGCAGTGCTGGTTTCTTCGTCCTACGGGCCGCACTACTGACTTTTCTGTTCTTCCAACCAGTCCTTTGGTTGCTCTGATCCAATCATTGAGCTCTTTATTAATTGTAGAACATGGCACGGTTGTGGATCAGCATTTGCATATGGAGTATGTTGGGGGTATACTGTAGTGATGCGTACTAGGCCGTTCTGAAGCCAAGTGTTTGTGCCTTTTGTAGACGAAGACCTGGAGATCGAGCTGGTGGAAGAGGAGCCTCCGTTCCTGCGGGGGCACACGAAGCAGAGCATGGACATGAGTCCCGTCAAAATCGTCAAGGTCTGCTGCTCGCACCTGTGTGGTCCGGGGGCCTCCCAGCTACAGGCTGGCGCTCTCTGCTCGACATGCTGTGCGGCTCTGCGTTCATACAGCTGCTTTTAGGCGTTTCCCCTGAAGTTCACTTGATTCTCTGGGTGATATCTTTGGGGATAATCAGTTGAAAATAGCTGAGTGCGATCATACATGATGCTTGCAGATCAAAAAGTTATGGTACTGAGATTCCAGGGAATCATTCCAGAACCAGAATTGTGCTCTAGACCCCGCATCCTTTACTGCATATTTTTCCTTTTATGTAAGACTATTTAGTAGTCAGAATTATGGTATATTCACGTTTCTTCTTATAAATACTGTTTCCTCTTAAGTCTGGTGTTTCCCTCACACATGCACATTTCAGTCGGGGTCTGCAGGTTAATCCACCTGTCACTGATTTGGCTCCCCCCAGAACCCGGACGGCTCCCTGTCTCAGGCCGCCATGATGCAGAGCGCCCTTGCCAAGGAGCGCCGGGAGGTGAAGCAGGCGCAGCGCGAGGCTGAGATGGACTCCATCCCCATGGGCCTGAACAAGCACTGGGTGGACCCCCTACCTGACGGTTGGCCCCCCGCCTTCCCCCGCATTCCTCTCTTTGCACACAGAGCTTGCGCTACGCAAGGCTGCCTGTGACTGCTTTGGTTTTTAAAGTTTAGTTTTTGGAGGAGTGTAACAGGTAAATGTTTTGCAAGTGTTCGTTCAAAATAGGTACTTCTATCTCTGATATGAAAGCGTTTTTGGGACTGTCACTTGCTCTGACTCTGGCCCTGAACATCCTTTCGTCACTCTTCATACATGATCACTAATGATGCAACAGCACTATCTGTGGCTCAGCTGGTCAGGACTTCCAGGAAGACCGTTAAAACTGTAAAAGCTGCTCCGCGACTAGTAGCGCAGGCCCTGCGGCAGCCTCCGACTCGCCCCAGAAAACGCTGACTATTGACACGCTTCGCTCTCCTGCCCAAACTAGTCGACGGACGGCAGATCGCGGCCAACATGAGGGGCATCGGCATGATGCCCAACGACATCCCGGAGTGGAAGAAACACGCCTTTGGCGGCAACAAGGCTTCCTACGGGAAGAAGACGCAGCTGTCCATTGTGGAGCAGAGGGAAAGCCTTCCCATCTACAAGCTGAAGGAGCAGCTCATCCAGGTCAGCAGGGGGCGCTGTGTATTTAGTGCAGACATGGGCATACTTGCACCTCCAGAGCGTTATGTAACATTCACTTAAACACTTGTTTAATTACATTAGTTCTGTAATATTCAGCGCCCCACATGAAAATTCAAACCTGAGCTATATATAAATATATATTTGCAGGTAATCTCTATGGCGACAGTTCTACTCTCACTGGGCTCGGATGGTTCTCCTGAGTTCCCACTGTGATGTGGGCATTTTAATTTGACCTTCTATGATGGCTCTGAATGACTTAAGAGTAAAAGTTATGTTCCCGTGTCCTCTTGCCTCCCGAAAGGCCGTCCACGACAACCAGATTCTGATAGTGATCGGGGAGACCGGCTCTGGAAAGACCACCCAGATCACGCAGTACCTGGCCGAGGCGGGTTACACCACCCGCGGCAAGATCGGCTGCACCCAGCCACGCCGTGTCGCCGCCATGTCTGTGGCCAAGAGGGTGTCCGAGGAGTACGGCTGCTGCCTGGGCCAGGAGGTGCGTGTGCTGCCCCCCCCCCCCCCCCCATTAGAGGCCGCCGCTGGCTCTCTGGCCATTAGCCTGTTTATTGGACTGGTAGGTAAGTGTTTTGCTGGATGCAGTTCTGGGGAGGGACAGAGTACATGCTGACATACAGTCCTATGCTGGAAAGTAATGGGAAACCCGGCAAACACAGGCAATACCCAAACTACACACACACACACACACAGAACCGCACATACGGTGATGCCAGCTGGCCTAAGCGCTACAGGAAGCCTGAGTGCCAAACGCCACACCTACAGAGTGGGACTTGATCTTAGCCCTAATGCTGGAGGTGCGAAGCCACAGTGCCATCGCTGTAAAATACTATAAATGCCAAGCAGTGGGATGGAGCTTAATAAAGTGCAAAGATCAACGAGATCCGTGCCTGAACCTCCGGTTTGGTTCTGCGTCAGTAAAACGCTCAGCAGGGCTCTCTGTGTAACCCGAACCGGCCATAGGTCTCTGTCCACGTGGTCCTGCTGTGCCCCGTCTGGCGTTTCTGCCCCGCCTTTCCCGCTGTGGTAAACCCCCCCCCCCACTTTGCCCTCCCTCCAAACCCCCGCAGGTGGGCTACACCATCCGATTCGAGGACTGCACCAGCCCGGAGACGGTGATCAAGTACATGACGGACGGCATGTTGCTGAGGGAGTGTCTGATCGACCCGGACCTGGGTCAGTACGCCATCATCATGCTGGACGAGGCCCACGAGAGAACTATCCACACAGACGTGCTCTTCGGGCTGCTGAAGAAGGTGGGCCGGGTCCCGCTCGGCTCCTCCCTCTGATCTGGCTGACTTCCGTGTCTCCGCCGCTCTGAAACCTTTCATCTGTATGGCTTTGTATCCGGCAGTGTGGAAAGAGTGCGACTGTTGATTTGAGCCCTGGGTTTTGCTCACATGCCTGGGCACCTTAGTTTAGTCCTGCTTTTGCGGATTTAAATGAAAGCTTCTTGTCTTTGTGGTGTGAACATATGTGAATACAAATTCACTAAAACTGCACGTTTTAGAGTGAGACTGAAGAGTTGCGGGAGTTTTGCCACTGAAGGAAGGCTTCTGCGTTTGATTACAGTCAGGCTATAGGCTTTGAAATGTGAACTTTTCTTTCATTTACGGTCTTTACGGCTTTATTGTGATGGTCCATCCATTTTTTCCACCCTTTAACTGTTGAGTTTTTATCACGTTTCCGCTTTTCCTTTTCAAGGAAATCATTTCATAGCAGCGAAATCATGTAAATGGTAAGTTTGTGCAAACTTGGTGAGAAACTTACAGCGCATCCCTCGTTCCTGTAGTCGGTGCAGAAACGGCCGGACATGAAGCTGATCGTGACGTCGGCCACGCTGGACGCCGTCAAGTTCTCCCAGTACTTCTATGAAGCTCCCATCTTCACCATCCCGGGCCGCACGTACCCCGTGGAGGTGCTGTACACCAAGGAGCCCGAGACGGACTACCTGGATGCCAGTCTGATAACGGTGATGCAGATCCACCTCACCGAGCCTCCAGGTGCTTCTTTCCGGCTGCTGCCAGGGTGCAGCTCTCGCTGCTTGTGAAATGCGGGACTTAAGACGCTGTTCTCCTGTTTTATATCGCGTTTTTAATTCACTGGGTACTTTTTGGTTTTAGGTGACAGGGTTGAAATCTGATTATTATGGCATCAGCTATTTGTTTCTTAATCGTTTATATTTGTGTAAAACTTTTTGATATTTTCAGAAATGGCTGCCGTTTACAGTAAAAACATCAGACTCTCTTCATCATTAGATGTCTTTGAGGTCGGTTTGGGGGTAGTCCTTGGTGACTGCTTGGCCCGTCCTCTAACCCGAGTTGTACCCTGACAGGTGACATCCTGGTGTTCCTGACTGGTCAGGAGGAGATCGACACGGCCTGCGAGATCCTCTATGAGAGGATGAAGAGTCTCGGTCCGGACGTCCCAGAACTCATCATCCTCCCTGTGTACTCCGCCCTGCCCAGTGAGATGCAAACCCGGATCTTTGATCCAGCACCGCCTGGCAGTAGGAAGGTACTGGCTGCCCCCCTCCACCCCGTCATGCACCGGTTGATCACTGGGTCTGACGGGAACTGGCTTTGCGGATGACCCGTGTGCTTGTGTCTCAGGTCGTCATTGCCACCAACATTGCGGAGACGTCGCTGACTATTGACGGCATCTATTACGTGGTCGACCCAGGCTTTGTGAAGCAGAAGGTGTATAACTCAAAGACTGGCATCGACCAGCTGGTAGTCACGCCCATTTCGCAGGTAACCACCCTATCGCATTCGGGGTTCTCTCATAGCGTGCAGCTTAGCTGCTGGGGTGACGTGTTCTTTGACCTGTTCCTTGTAATCCTGCCTGCACTCAGCATTCAGGTATTACTTCAGAACCTTTACGATCCAAAAGCCGCATTTGATTCAACCTGTGAATTGTGAACGTATCCGACACCGCAGGCCCAAGCCAAGCAGCGAGCGGGCCGCGCCGGGAGAACCGGGCCAGGCAAGTGCTACAGGCTGTACACTGAGCGAGCCTACCGGGACGAGATGCTCACCACCAACGTGCCTGAGATCCAGAGGACCAACTTGGCCAGTACTGTGCTCTCCCTGAAGGTACCTGCCTCCCCCCTTTGAAGTGAGCCTCAGAGCTGCTGTATCTGCCTTCCAGCGTATAGTCTGATCTCCGTTTGGTTCCCCTCGCTCCACAGGCTATGGGCATCAATGACCTTCTCTCATTTGACTTCATGGATGCTCCTCCAATGGAGACTCTGATCACAGCCATGGAGCAGTTGTACACTCTGGGGGCCCTGGACGACGAGGGGCTGCTGACCCGGCTGGGTCGCAGGGTAGGAGCGCGCGTGAGCGTGTCAGTGAGGTGGGAAGGGCAAAGCTCACCCTTCCTCAGATATCACACATTAATGTTTATCTGCCAAAAGTCCTTCACAGTGAAGTTCAGATAGTGAATCCATTTTAAGACCGTTTTCACTTCTGTTTTGGAAATTTGTTTACTAGAGGTGCCTCTAATTACGGGAACCTTAGGTGCAACGATCAAGGTGAAAACGGAGACGTCCTCGGAAGCTTTGGCTCGCGCGTGGGGTGTTTTTCTGACGGTCTGCTCCCACCTCCCGCCCGCAGATGGCCGAGTTTCCCCTGGAGCCAATGCTGTGCAAGATGCTCATCATGTCTGTCCACCTGGGCTGCAGTGAAGAGATGCTGACCATCGTGTCCATGCTGTCCGTGCAGAACGTCTTCTACAGGCCCAAGGTAGGCTGCATCACACAGACCTCCGCATCTTACTATAACCAGCCTAAAAAGGGATAGTTCATTGGTATTCTTCTCCTCACTCTGTGTTTGGGGTTTTTACCCCCAGCCAAAAAGGCAATTAACTGCCAAATGTTCAGGTTTAGAGTGTTGGTGCACATGCTCGCATTTTCCCACCCACTATGAATTGTAGATGACTTATGTACATATCCTAACATGATATTGATTAAAACATGCCTTAGGGGATTGGACAGCAGTTTGCTTGTTTGATCTACGCTTCAATTTTAAACTGAAAAGTACGTTTTTAGGCTTCTGTATTTTTTGTTTTATAAGTCATTTTTCCTGCCCAGCTAATGACATCAAAAACCATTTCCTCTTGTTGACTGAATTAGCAAGACTAGCTAATGAGTACAGACACTAAGGTACTGAGCAATTCCCCTAATGCAGGGTTTTTCAAATATGGACCTCGATTCCAAATCCAGGCCTTGTTTTCAGTTCTCCCAGGTAGTTAGTTTAATAATTATTGATTCTGATTGGTCAGAGGCTTCACACCTGGCTTACAGGTAAAGGAAGACTGGAAAACCAGCAGTGCTCGGACCTCGCGGACCGTGATTTGAATAACCCTGCCGTAATACATTATGAATATAACACCCCCATTTATACAGTGCTCCACACCCATCTCTTCTCCCTATTAGGGGTGAATGCCTCATGAATAGTACAGGTGGATGATGTTTTATCTATGGAAATCTATTTACAGGGGAATATTCACACGTCGTATATCATAAACTGATGTTCAGCTGTCACGATCTCTCGATTATAAAAAGCATCAATAAAGGTTTCCCTAATCGATTACTGAGTAATATGGAGGAAGGAAGAAGGCGAACAGCATGTGAGAGTCCAAATAAAGAGCAGAAGCATCATTTGTGTGGAAGCACTTCACATTAAAAGTGAATGAAAATGCAGTCGCCGGTCGGTATTTCAAAGCAGAACTGAAACATCACCATGCAATGCTGATACAACTTAAAAGAAGACATTCAGCTTCGATGGTCTCACCATAGATATGTGCCATATAAAGCTTATTATAGTCACTTGGAGTAGCCTAGCATGTCTTTGTCATCACTTTGACTTAAACTGTTCTGTTTATTTTCTTTCTGTGATTCCAGTATGTCAAAATGATCACTTCTAAGACGGTCAGCCCTGCCACTTAAGGTGCATCGGTTTATCTAATACATATGTTCATATAAGCGATCAATATCTTTGTGATTGCATTGTGTGCTGGGGCTGAATGATCCTGGGAAGTTCTTATGGCGATAAGTTTTTGTGTTATTTAGCAGTTAAAACATTAACTATATTGCCAAGTAGAACTTATTTTCTTCCAGTCGTCAGCAGACACAAAGTAGTACTGAGAAATCACGTGCATCTGCTCAGTGTCGTACTAAGGAATACAAAATCTATATGCAGTGGAAGACAAATGTCTCCTCATAGCCAGATCTTGTTCACTTTACTCTTCTTGCCACCTTGTATGAGTGAATCAAACAGCAAGAACTGGAATCATTATGATCGTCTCGCAGAGCATGGAGAGCTCATGCAAAAGCAGCCGCGGTAAACTTTAGACTTCATTTTAAATGTATACTAGGTAATGTTGAAAAAGAATCATCATTAAAGTTGAAATCCCATGCGGACATAAACGTTGCACATCTGCCAGGGTCGCAGTGGGTAGCGCTGTCTCCGCACGTCGCACATCTGCCAGGGCCGCAGTGTCGCAGTGGGTAGCGCTGTCTCCGCACGTTGCTGCTTTGTGTGGTTTGCATGTTCGTCCTGTGTGGGCGGGGCTTTTCGGCAAAAACATCAAGTGAATTGGAAGGCCTAAACTGACTGGATGTGTGACTGAGTGCCCAGCAGCGGCGATGTATATTGTATTGCATTATTATTATAATACAATATATAATATTATATAATAAGTGGGGTGGCACAGTGGAGCAGTGGTTAGCACTGTTGCCTCACACCTCTTGGACCTGGGTTCAAGTCTCCACCATGGCTCCATGTCTGTGGAGTTTGTATGTTCTCCCCGTATTGTCGTGGGGTTTCCTCCAGGTATTCTGGATTCCCCCCTACAGTCCCAAAATATGCTGAGGCTAATTGGAGTTACTAAGCTGCCCATAGGTGTGTCTGTGTGTGTGTGTGTGTGTCTGTCTGTGTGTGTCTGTCTGTGTGTCTCCCCCCTGCAATGGGTTGGTACCCTATCTTGGGTTGTTCCCTGACTTGCGCCCATAACCTCAGGGATAGGTTCCGGGCCCCCGGCAACCCTGCATAGGACAAGCAGTGTCAGAAAATGGTTGGATGATTGGATGGATAATACTCTATTAATTGTCAGATTACTTGATCAGTGATGTACTCAGTAGTAGCAGCCATACTAGAAAGTAGAACATGGTTCTGTTCAGCGTGATACTGTTAGAGGAGAACTCCGTATAGACCTCAATTTTACCAGCTTTTTTATGTTCTGGTTTGGCTCAGAATGGCCCTAACCTGCTGAGATCATGTTTTTAGCAGCGATTGTTCAGCATGTAACCCATAACGCACCTCTCTTCCAGGACAAGCAAGCTCTGGCAGACCAGAAGAAGGCCAAGTTCCACCAGCCTGAAGGGGACCATCTGACCCTGCTGGCTGTCTATAACTCCTGGAAGAACAACAAGTTCTCCAACCCCTGGTGCTATGAGAACTTCATTCAGGCACGGTCTCTGCGACGTGCCCAAGACATCCGCAAACAGATGCTGGGCATCATGGACAGGTGAGGCTGTCCTGGAAATCTGCACTGCGTTATACTTGACAAGTCATCCTCTTTAATGATCTCTGTGTGCTGCGTACTGGTCCGCCTTGCTTCCCCATGCCTTTGACACTCACCAGAAATGTTTACACTAGGTTCTAGTCACCATATCTTCTGTGTTGTTTAACATTGGTATGAAGGAGTTGAACATCACGGTTACCAGATGGCTAATAGGTACTTATTGTGTAAGATGTTTATTTTTGTAAAATGTGGGAGTTGATCTTAGAAGAGCGCTCTAATTTAGCAGAAGCTGAAGCCACCAAGCGGTTAGCAAACACCAATTACCGACTGTAAGCCTGTGTGATGACAGGATGCTTTGAGCTCAGCAGTAAATGTGTCCCTTTCATTCAGGCACCCTTTCATACCTCCTCCTGTTGTGGCCTGTCTATAGTGAGTCTCTTGTTAGTAGGGTGGGCATTTGAAGGAATCATGTAAAAAGCAGCCCCCCCCGCATGAGTACAAACTGGGTTTCGTTTACCTAGACACAAACTGGACGTGGTGTCATGTGGGAAGGCCACGGTGCGAGTGCAGAAGGCCATCTGCAGTGGCTTCTTCCGCAACGCGGCCAAGAAGGACCCCCAGGAGGGCTACCGCACCCTTATCGACCAGCAGGTGGTGTATATCCACCCCTCCAGTGCCCTGTTCAACCGCCAGCCGGAATGGTGAGTGCTGGCCGCCTGTTTTTCCCCAGCTTCTACTGTAGAATGTAGGTTGAAAAACACATGGGGTAATGGGTTAAAGCAAGTACCAGAGCCAAGTACCAAGTACCAAGGAACCAAGTACCAGAGCTAGTTTGAGATACAGGAACCATCTCAGTCTTTGTCGTCAGAGTCTTCAGTTTCATTGTACTAGTGTAACAGCACTTCCTCAATGACGGTCAATATCTGGGTAATTCCTTTCTACAAACTTGCCTCTTTCCTATTGCTAGGCACATTCAGCCAATCTAATGGGTTCTGTAGAACTGCTTGAAATGTTGAGCGTTTCATCGGAATGCTGGTTGAATATATGTTCATCCCAATGGACTGTAAAATGGCCAAGACTGGCTATGGAGCACCAAGCATGAGCAAAGGTAACCTGGCATTATGTTAGAGAGCCTGCAGCCATCGTCTTGCCCTTTGTTATTCCTCCCAGGGTGGTCTACCACGAGCTGGTGCTGACCACCAAGGAGTACATGCGGGAGGTGACCACCATCGACCCGCGCTGGCTGGTGGAGTTTGCCCCGGCCTTCTTCAAGGTGTCCGACCCCACGCGGCTCAGCAAGCAGAAGAAGCAGCAGCGACTGGAGCCGCTCTACAACCGCTATGAGGAGCCCAACGCCTGGCGCATCTCGCGGGCCTTCCGCCGCCGCTAGGCCGCCGCCTCAGGCCCGGCGGGTTTACTTTCCCGTATCTCTCCCGCTGTCTTTACCACACTTCCTCTTCGGCTACAAACAAATGTTCTGGAACTTTTTCATAGTCCCTGGTGTATTTTACTGCAACCGCCATTCATATTTCTGAGGCCAGAAGGACCATTGTAGCAGTTGTAATAAACAATGGCATGTATTGTTTAAAAGAGGGGGATATTGGGCTCAAGTAGTGGCAAAATGGCTTATGAAAAGGTGTCTTGTACCTTTCTTCAGCAGTGGAACATGCTTCTCGCTGGTCTTGTGTTGGTCATAGGTGCTGCACGCATTTGTCCAATGAGAAACCTGTTGCTATGTGCTGAAGGGACCACCGGTAAAGTAATTCAACAGAAATGTGCAGCTGGGAAATGCTCGTACTGGGCCTCGTCAACCATTCCTCCCCCTGAGGAATTCCAGAGCACTGTTTCATATAAAGAAACATAAACTGCTTGTATCTGAACTTCAGGTACTTTTTCAGGATCTGTCTTGGACTGAAAGCCACAGTGCAGGGGGGTTTATGTATGTGTATATAACTTTATTTTTTATGTCCATTTGGAACTTGGGTTTGTCTATTTAGGCTTCAGCTGTATTTGTTTTATTTGCTCATTAAACACCCTTGTCTGTTTTCCTGTTTCCTGTTTTTCCCATCTCCCTAAAGCTTTCTCATGCGACTTTGGCATTAGGAAACCATATTCAAAACAGCAGGGCAAGAATTAACCTTTACCTCTGGGGTACAGCTAAAGGTTACAGAATCCTTCGACAGGTTTTAGTTTAAGATTTAGGGTGTTTCACATGGAAGCACATTATTGGATCGAACGATGTTCAACACTTTTTTTTTTTTGACTGAGTGAATCAGGAGCTCAGTGTTCAGCCGGTACAGATGTACAACCTGGGTAGTGGCCAATGAGGTCACAGTCTGCACAGGGTAACGTTTCACAGCCTACTCTTCCAAATCACTGCGTCTGTATCTGCTGCCTGAAGAAACAAAGGAATTCTGCACTGAGAGTTTGCCTTCCCACCAGACAGCTGATTTAGAGCAAATAATACTAAAAAATGTTGCCAAGCAACTAAATGTACACAATACAGCTTAATATTTACTGAAGGGCTTCGGGGGAATGGCTTCATTCAGTTCTCATTTCCCCAATCTCATTTTATTAATGGCACATTTGTTGGTATTGGACTAAAGTTCCACATATACTCATTCAGAACAAACAAGAATCAAAGATGTTTCGTAGAATGTCCACCTTTTTACAACTGCAGTCTTGTCCTTGACCATTCTGGGGTGAGGAAGCACTTGGTCTCCATTCACTCGATACAGATGGACTGTCCTTACGCTTTTAGCTGCTTGACTATTACATGCTCAGAAGCATTTCTGAATTGCAGTGGGCCTGAGGGCCACACAGCTTTGGTATCCTGTCACTGTAAATCTCAGGCATAGACCAGAGAGCGACTATCACTGCCATCCAGCTGATGTCAGGAAGTGTCTGTCCGCAGAGACCGAACATAATGTGTACTAGGGAGGCCTGGTTAGACATTTATACCCTGAGTTATTCTCCCCCCCCCCCCCCCCATGCCCGGCTGGTTTGATTTACAGACCATCTGGGTACCTTCTGGTCCCCCTCGCCTCATGCTGTGCCCCCCCCTGTTCTTGTGACCCCTGCGACATCCCTGAATTGAGCCTGAGAAACTTGGTGTGCAAATTCAGTCTGGGTACTGCGTGTTCTCCATACGCTGAAATCTGCTACGTTTGTGTGAAGATGTCAGATGTAGAAGGACAGACAGACAGACAATGGTCTATACAAGATGCTAATTTCCCCATCATGCCTTTTTCACAATTAAATAAAATACATTATGGACAGCTACTTGTTATACGTATCAGCATTTAATAGCTTATATATATATAGAGTTAACGGTAAAAATTGTATGATACAGTATTATAACCATTATTCAGATTTTGATACATCTATGGTGGATGCAAGCAAGTACAAAGGGCAATACCCCAAGAACTATGTAATGATTAAATTTTCAGAGCTGAAGGAAAGGCCTGACTCTGTGGTATTAATATTGTGTGTTTATTAAGCGATCAGTTTAACCACCATTGTGTATTTGGATTGGAGAGGCCTCAGAAGTGAGAAGGACGCAGCTTTTAAAACCTTGGGAATCCCTAACAGGATTAATTTAAACAACAAAAAAAAAAAAACACCATAGCCATATATACAAGGGGGCAGGTGGGGTGTGTGCAAGAGCATCTGGCCTTCAGTACATGTAGCCTTTGGAGTAGGGCTGGGTACCCATGCCGGGGGCAGCCGGCTCGGGGGGGTAGGCGGCACCCTCGTCCAGGTGAGACAGAGGCACGGTGTCCTCCTCATTGACGTAGCGCTCGAACTCGGCCTTGAGGCTGGGCCGCTGATTGTCGGGGAAGGCCAGCGAGATGAGGGCCTCGGGCTCACACACAAACTTGTAGACGTAGCGCTCGCCAGCCACCTGTGGGGGGACGAACGCAGACGGAGGCCGTCAGAGGACCGGAGGCGGCATGCGATACGAGGAGAAGAACATCTACACGGAGACAGGTAACGGGTGACAGAGCTACCCGGCCAACTCTCACAAGCAGAGAGATCACTGAGCATCTTGACCTTTACTGCAAATGAACACATCCGCCATCTAAAGACTAAAATACGTGGTAATTTCTTGTCATAACAGCACAAACGCACTATAAGAAAGCATTTGTGCTGTTACAAGAAATCGCTGTGCGTATCGCTATATACGGCGAATGCTTACTTGCGTACCAGTTACGTTCATCCATGCATATAAACTAACGTGCTAGAGTGATGTTTCTCTCTGCTTCTCCGTACCTTCTGCATGATGCCCTTCTCATAGTAATAGCGCAGAGAGCGGCTCAGCTTGTCATAGTTCATGGCCGGACGGTTCTTCTGCATCCCCCAGAGCCTGGCCACCTGACGGAGAAAGGGAGGACACGCTTTTATGATCGAGCAGATGGTGCGAGCCTTCATTCTGGCTTTTGTTTTTGCGTTTTCCTTTTTTTTTTTACGTTCAGTGCTGCAAGTCGCTTCATGCAGGGCTTAAGTAATTTGAAGTTTCTATGAGATCCACAGAATTACTATTTATAAGTTAATACTCACAGGATTAAAACCGGCAGATGCCAGGCCACGGCGGAATGGGCCCGCAGTAACTATTTTCACCACTAGAGGTCGCACCTGATAACATTTTGGCAGGCTTTTCCTCCAAGCAGAGGACACGCGTGAAAGCGGCAGACATCCACTTGTTCTTTTCCTCTTTATGTAACTGATCGCCACTTGAATCCAACCATAATGCCACAGAGTGTCCAGAGAGGAGGCCTCGGTGGCTGGCCATCCCAGGCCACATTTTAAATATAGTCCGCACTGTCTTTATAGTCTCGACCTCTAACTGAACTTCAGCAGCCCCACAGCCAACAGCAGAGAAATAGACCATTGTGATTCATCCACAAATACAAACACCACCCCGGGCTGCCCTGATAAGCTCTGAAGTTGATGGTTTGAAATAAGTCTCTTTACTAATCTACGTTCACGTCCGAGTTTGGTTTGGGCCGCGCATCCGGAGCAATAATTTTTACCCTTCAGCATCAGAATGGACCCACAAAAATCTCGTCTTAATCTAAATGCACGATACAGCAGAAGCAAAGAATGCATCCGGAAAGAGCTTCTGCTGCTGTATTGTAATTCAATTGTCTTCATTTAAGGGAGGGGACACTGTAGAACAAAACGTGATTCAGTGGTGGAGGGTGGAAGTTATCTAGAGAAAATTAGCCATGACGTTTCAGGCTCTTCTCAAGGAGACAAGCCTTCATTCTATACTGTAAAGTGTCTCCCAATCCGGTCCTCGGAGACCCAACGACAGTCCATGTTTCTGCTCCCTCCCAACTGTGGACTGTCTGGCAGGGAGCACGGAGGAAGCAAAAACACGGGCCGACTGTGGGTCCCCGGGGACCGGATTGGGAAACGCTGCTGTAAAGAGTCCTGAATAATATATGGACGCTAATGGAAGTGAGGCATATGATCTTTAAACACCCACATTTATTGTTGTTTGAAAAGTCAATGTGCTGAATGGGACCTAAGGCAGCTACTGTACAGTGCATTGCTTGATACCACCACTTACCTGCTTTTTAACTGTTTTTTTCCACTCAACATTATGATGCCCATATTATCCTGATAAAGTACCAGTAAGCTGCTTTTTACACAAGTCAACACTGACATGTACTGAATATTTATAGCTTTTTTGTTTTCTATATTAGATACAAGCTCAACAAAGACATTTCTCTTCAAGCCTCGACAGTCTGAATTCAGCCTAATTCAGAGGGAAATTCCACCAAAAAACAACAGTAGGATCATTTTATTCATTGACAGACGACAGCCCACAATGTCCACAGGAAATTGTATTACATGCACTGTGAACAGTGAACTCGCACTTTGTTTTCTGAGAGTGGCGACCTTCTGTCAAAACCAGGACATACATCAGCTCAGATTTGTATCGGAAGAGCAAAATGTCTCAAGTGTGAAAGAACAGACCTACTGTGAGGAAACTAGACTCAGACCTTTTTTTCACTTGGAAAATCTAAATAAAGCATGATGGTGCTGTAAATGTAACCAGAAACATACAGTTTGTAACAAATTACAGAATTCTGCTGGAAACCCCCTTTATATCATCCTATTCAGTGATTGGCTAGAACCCTTGTGGATCCTGTTGAATGGGACATGCCAATGTAAGGCCAGTATGTTTCTTCTTGTTTCTAGTATGACCCAGTTAAAATGTGCCGTTTGCAGACAGGATGGACAATGGTATCCAAATGAATTCTCTGGACCAGAAACATGGATGATTAGTGATTAACTGCCTCACTTTCCGTTTAGTCAAAGGTCAGGCAAAGATAGCTGTACTCACCTCTTCCGGCTCAATGAGCTTGAACTCCATGCCACGGCCTGTCCAAGCGATGAAGTGAGCGTTGCCTGGGTCGTCCAGCAGGGCCACCAGGAACTGCCACAGCTGTAGGGACCCACGGCGCTGATAGGGGGCGCCATCACGGAATACATTGCCTGCCTCTTGCTTTACCTCTGCTGTTTGGAATGTTAGAAGATCAAAGTCAGACATTTTAACTAACCCTCATCTGACACCACACATACACACATAGGAAACCAACAGTGGTAATGTAACACAGGAGCATTCATATGAAAACCATTAGAGTCGACTCGACACAACAGATTTTGGCATGCGAGGCTTTCTTGTTCAGCTCGAAATAGAAAGCGATATTCCAGCGAAGCAGCAGAGAAATCTGGGTTCATGCTATAACAACCGAACTGGAAGAGCATTACTTATTACAGCAAGCAGCTGTCGCACATCGTGTGAATCTACCATGGACTCGCGTCGATCGTGTAAAAACATCCCTCTTTCCTTTGAGTGTGCTATTGAGAATGCATTCCACTCTTCACATAAGGAAACAAAACCTGCTGAATCAACTAGGTCTTGTGGCGCAAGAACTTAAAAGTTTTTTTTTTTTTTTTTTAAATTGGTGCGGTTACTTCTCAGGTCCAGGAACAATAGCAGGACAAGCGGAATTTGATCCCAAACAACAAACAGTTTATATTTTGGAAAAAAAAAACAGCCAGGCCATTTAGCATCAGACTCCTGTATTTATGGTGATCTTTAAGGGAAATAGAGAGAGCACTAATGTATAACCCTTACTACATTGATTGGACGGCTTGCTCTAATAACCTTTGTGGCGCCATCCATAATGGCTTGAACCTAATAACACACAGCCCTTGGAAATGGAGGGTCAGATCACTGACCGGTACCAGGTACTAGGCACTCCCTCGCTGCTCTGCCTTCAGAGGCACTCCCTCGCTCTCTGCCTTCAGAGGCACTCCCTCGCTCTCTGCCTTCAGAGGCACTCCCTCGCTCTCTGCCTTCAGAGGCACTCCCT
>JAODJU010000095.1:26883475-26905034 GCA_026776725.1 Gnathonemus echidnorhynchus | reverse complement strand
GGGGGGGGGGGGGGGGGGGGGTTGGGGGTCGGGTTTACTTCTGGATACTGTCACGGGGAGAAGCTCACGCTGGCTGCCTACGTCAGAAAGGTCACTGGTGTGAGGAAGTCCCACAGACGTGTAACTGCCGAGGTACCCAGGCCTCTAAAAGGCTTATTCTGACCGACTGCGGGTTCAACTGTAAAAAGTGTGGACAGCCAATCAAGGGCACTTCATGAGCAAGTAACCCCCCACCCGCAGTGAAGATCACCCCCTTGCAGCATATTGCCACCTTGGCTCGTCTTGCTGGAGATACGTCACGTCAACAGGATATCTGGATGGCACCAGCTCTGGGGCCTACTGAAGCTCCATCAAGTGTGTGTGTGTGTGTGGGGGGGGGGGGGGGGGCGGTATGAGAGACAGACACACAGATTTGGCAGAAGGGGATGTGGGGCCGGGGACAGGGCAGCTCAGAGAATGGGCATGGATTCTGGGACTCTGTCATATCACGAGGAGAGCTACCTTTGCATCATATCAGCCTTCGGCCAATCACGAGGAGAGCTACCTTTGCATCATATCAGCCTTTGGCCAATCACAAGAGTCATCCCAGAGGCTAGGTCCTTAATACCAGGGGTTACCTGGCTCACTCTGAAATGACCAGGGCACCAGCTGATTTAGTGGTTAAATGTGATTACAGAGACACAAGTGAAAAAGTTGGGTAGCCAATCCCTTGAGCAATTGGGGGTTAAGGGCCTTGGTCAGGGGCACAGGAGAGAAAAACTCTACCAACCGTGGGGTTTGAATCAGTAACCTTCCAAACAAAGGCACAGTGTCCTGTCCCTCTGAGCTGCGTGCGTGAGCAGTAACATTTTTACTTATAAAAACTGATGAAAATGGCTCTGGATAAGAACAGTCATACAGCTAATTATAAAATCGAGTCCCGCCACACAATTAAAGCAAACCAATACCGTGATGTAGCCCCAATATTTCCGAGCCAATGCTCTACAGATCTGCTTAAGGGTAACTGGAACCCTGTAATAATTGAGTACTGGTTATTAATCCAGTCCTGTGTCTATTTTCACACCTATCAAACAGGAAGTCGAAGGAAATTCTTTATATGGGTGTAGTCTGGTGTATTATCAAACAAAATAAATCCACCAGTTGTATTTTTTTGGCCAATACCGTCCAACGACAAAAGATGACGGTGTCACACTGCGTAGCAGGAGGGTGCCGACGGCCACACGGCCCGACGCACCGATGCAGCCCCTGTGACGAATCCCCCCCACCCGGCCCGCTCACTCTCACGCAAGACACAAGCGGCTGCAGAAGGTGAAGCCTCAGCTTCGGGAAAAGCGAAACAGACCCTGTTTGCTCATTGTTCAAAAGCACCAAAAAAAGAGAAAGAAAAAAAGCAAAAACAACCGCATGACAAATCGCTCTCGGAACTTCCTCCTTTGACAAAGTTCACGGCGCTCTCTGCTAATGCCAGGAATGGGCTGAACCAAAAATGAGTGGGCCTCACATCAAACGAGTACAGTGCTCATTTTTAATCGCTCAGAGTGCACACATGAAAAGCGGCAAAAACGGAGGTTACACGGGGCAATAAGGTGACACGTTTTAAATAGATCTAAATCTTTTCAAAGGCTGCCAGTTGTCGGATGATAGCAGAAAGGGTGGTCCGTTTACCATAAACGTAGCACCACGCCTGGAAAAAAGGAAGCAACAACACAACTAAAATAAGAAACATGTCCAAACAGAAAAGTCGCAGCTAAAATAACAGAACTTCCTGTTGAAGGGTTAGTACCTGAGCCCGGTGTTAGGGACACTCAGCCTGCCACTTTTGTCATCTTTTTTTCTTTTTACCCTTTCTAAGGACCTTAACTCCCCTGTCATATAACAACACCCCAATGTGTCAGGGCCAGTTTTACCAGTTATGAGTAAAATAAATTACACTCTGCAGTGGAAAAAATATTTTACCCGACAATTTTGCTAGTTTGGTAAAGAAGGCTGTACTGGTCTCGCCATTTTGCGAGGTGTGAAATAAAAGCATTTGAAAATCTGGCAGGAGATGTATATCTGCATGTTCGCCGAAGCAGATTTTAATTTAACTAAGCAACTTTCGTTCAAGATTCAAGACCTTCCAACTGTCAGAATACCTTTGACGATCTGGAAATGTGGCAAACTGATTTATTTTAATGAATAATTTACTCAGCTTTAATCAACTTCATGGAACCAGAAATGCCACAGAGAGAGACAGGCTAATCTGAAAGCCTTTTCAAAAAGGGATCTCTTCTCTGCGTGGTCTTTATTCATTTAAAAACTTCCCTTGAGTAGAAATACTATTCAGTGATAAGTGTTAAACCAGTTAAGGATTCAGCAGCAAATGAGATGCCTGCATTTTGATTAAGAAGTACTTTGTAAATTTTGACTGCACAGTAATTATGCTTTGTTTTACAGTAAAAGGGTGTTTTCTGTATTTTTTTTATTTCACTGGTATGAATCAGCTATGTTCAGCACAAACTATTATCAGAAAGTAATCTGTGTGGCCAGTTTACTACTGTCTCTTTCAAATTGAATGTTCACCCCCTACAAACAGGTAGTATAATTCTTTCCTCTTACATGGCAAAAAAAGAGATCACATTTTCCACTGATGCAAGAGATGTCCAGAATTTCCTAATAAAAAGGGTTCAGTTGTCTCTTTGAACGCGGCTGTCGGTCTGCGATGCTATCATCAAAAATCAGAGAATTCTGCTCTGAAAATCACCCTAAAAGCAAAGCGCAGCAAAACTTTCCCAGCACCACGTCATTTAAAATTTTCCAGGTGTGACGTAGGTACCAGCCATTTAGGAATACTCGAATTCCCTGCTAAGGTTCCACCCAAACCAAAAATCAGGGGGGGGTTACAGGGTCGCCCAAGCTGTGACAATGGGAAGTGAATGCATTTGGTCCAGGAAGACCACCTGACCCCAGTACTCCAAGACCAAAGGCTTTGGCTGGCAGCCAAACCATTGGTTAAATTCATTAGAGGACGCGCCTGTAAGAGAAGCAGGCTTTCTTGGCTAATGCTATCCAACAAGCTAATGGTCTGACATCCTCAGTCCATCCTATGACACTATGAGCAAAGTCCCTAAACACCTCCAAGAAGTGCTCAAAAAAAAAAAAAAAAAAATTTAAAAATCATAATTTTTATTTATGTATTTAATAGAAAAATTGAGGCAACGGCAACATACGAGTCTCCCAGCATGTCTGCTGTGCATCTAACATTACATAACTACCACACCTGCAATGCCTCCTAAATTTTAACATTCTATGCAAATTCAACCATCAGCATTAAATCACACCATCGCAATGCAGAATGCGTCCGAACCGCAGCTGTTTACACACGAGGCCTCATTTAATGCACGGAAGGATAACATCTAGGTCATGTGACACAGGCCAGTAATCGAAATCCTTCACTGCACTGATTACAGTGCAAGCTTTATATTACACTGCGATACGATCTTTGCATTGACTCAGAAACACTCAGGTTCCATGCATCGAGTTTAGGTTTAAGTGTCAATAAAATCTATTCAAAATTCTTCCTTAAAAACCACTTTCCTCCTGATGTCAAGGACTGGGAATAATCCTGCCGTATATCAGGTGTGGAGGAAACTGTTCATCACGATCTCCAGGCCTAAAAAATTAAATCACCTTTATTTAAAAGACTGGAGCGTTGAGTCACTTTAAATGGAAACAGAAGTAATTCTAGGGTATTTTCTGCCTGAAGGCCTTGAGGAGACATGCAAGGAACATGCACATTCTAACACTCCCCCATACGGAATGTGCAGAAATAACAATGTATGTGAACAAACAAAAACAGAACATGTGTGTTAGAAAAACCAAAGTCCATATTTTATAAGTCCCTGCCAATAGTCTCCAGTTAACTTGCCACTCTGCAAAGTGTACCGAACCACCCCAAACAAACGGCAGGCAGCAGATTGTTAGTTAGTCAGAAAATACCATCATAATACGAAGATCTCCTTTCAGCCAGAGAAAATCTGGCAGGACTGTCTGGGGATTACAGGGATCTTCATATTCGATTAGACAAAAACTATTAACGGCATAGAGCCTAACACTACTGCTCCGGAAAGATTTATTAATTTTCCCCAACAGCATTCGCTGGCATGTGTGCCGGGGAAGCTATGCAGAAATTGTTCAGTGCCGCTCCTTGTTTTATCCCAGAATGCAATGTGAGCACCGAGTCTGCAGGAGCCACAGGGAACCAGTGTGCCCAGCGCCTCTGACATCATCCAAACCAGTAAAGTGGTGCCCAGCTCTCCAACTCACTGTACTCTTCCTCCTTTACCTACGCATTGCCAAGCCATTACTGTAGCTGGAAAACTCAAAGGCGGAAAAAAAAAATAAATTAGACCAGCTTTTCGGACAGTTTCTGACTGACAAACATGGTTTTGTACCTTTTTCCTCACCGATGAAAAGCTGCAGGGCCGTTTCACACTGTCCGTGTTTGCATTAACCGATTTCATAAATACCTCTCTGTCCTGTTGTTCGATTCTAATATCATTACCTTCATTCTCTTTTTTTGCCTTGGGGGAAAGAAGCTTTGACTGTTTTATGTGGGAGAAGTCCATGCCTGACGTGCTAGATCCTCCAAACAAAATCACCAAAACGTGTTTTCACTTGCCTGAAACGAGGCATGCCAGATTCTCTTTGGAAAAATATTAACGATAGTCTGGAAGCCACTAGCCTTTCCTCACCTGTGTCTGCCAGGGTCGACCGGGTAGCAGACCCCAGGATTAATCTGGGCTTAGCTCGTGTTTGTGTTAGCGGTTAGCTTCCAAGAACGTCTTGTCATGGACCCCATGATTCAAGTCGACACAGGACCAAAAGCGTGCCTCCGTGTCATGTGTATATGCGCATTTCCTTTTTCGTTGGGAAGAACCTCAGATGACTTTAGTAGGGGAGATCCTGGGAGGAGCTCGGAAGGTTCAGTCATAAAAATAAAGAATGACAGGGCAAGACAGGGCAGGTCTCCCATTGAAAACTTTACTGTACTCTCATGCTCAAAGTTATATATAAAAGCTGAGGCCCGTATTATCCCAGTTTGCACTGGCACCTCTGGCTTGTTGTGCTGTCGATGAATCATCTATAGGAACATACAGACAATAATGATATTTCATTAAAATTCCAGGAAATGTGGAGTGAAACCACTTCATCCTTTTACTGCTGGACTTGTGGGGGGGGGGGGGGGGGGTGGCACGGGTTGGATGTGTTCAGAACTCATCTCATTTGGAGGCCCATTTTAGGGATGCTGTGTAAATTTCACGCAGTTCAGCATGGTATGCGAGAGGGCCAGGACACCGAGGGCTGAAGTCCACCTAAATCAATTCCTCTCCTCATACATCTTAGCGCAACTGCAACGGCCACATGCCAAAACAAAAGGAGCCTTGAACTCACTGTTTTCTAATCCTTGCTTTTGCCAGTGAGGTTTCCTGTATTTGATGAGAGACCATCTAGGTTATGATGAGAATGATCTCTTATCTAGGATGACATGCACCGGAGAGAGAGAGCGAGCTATAAGCAGCAAAAAATACAAGTAACTTGTTTTAAATACTGATTATCTACATGTTGATACATGGGTACAGGAAGCGATAGATTATGATAACCCTTATGCTTTACAGTTCTGCTCATCTAGATTATGCGACTCCCTGGTGAATTTATATGAATCTCGTAACATGCTTACTGGCAGAAATAACAGTGTTGGAGAACTGCACAGTATCTCAGAATTGCTTCTTCAACACACAAAGGAGTTCAGCGCAGCAGCTTTCAAAGAATATGTCGCTTGCTCATCAATCTCAAGCCTTTGAGAGATTAGGATGGAATACATGGAAACAATCTGAAACCTATAAAATGGTCTCCATAAAAGCAAACAGTAGGTACTTTTAATAACCTGTGGACGGGGTTCTGTTTACATCAAATTGCAATTGTGGGTTAATCTTGTCAAACCACATGCTGACTGAATACAACAATCGTAACCCATGAAGATGAGAAGCAGAGGATGTAGGTCATAGCCCTGTTAACATGGTCCATGTTGAAGATTGCAAAGGCAGTGTCTGGCAGGCATAATATGAGACTTCTTTCTTGCGATACTTAAAGGACCCACAAGTTTATTATGTCATGGGTTTGTTCATAAGAAGCAATCGTCTTTTCTTCCAAACCATATACTATTTACTATATACTAAGCAGTTACTATTCCACTTTAAGTCTCATTATCTCGCCTGTTGTAGGCCCAGCACCAGATCTTTCATCGTATGCTGTTTCGAAGTTCACGCCAAAAAAACAAATCACTCAAAGTCAAATCATACTTCTAAGTAAAAATGTAAAATGATGCCTAAGACATGCTATGGAGAAAAGCAAGACCGAGTTCCGACAACAGCGGCAGAGTCATAAATATGCAGCATGCCTCATGTTCCCCAGTTATTTGTCAACTCAGCAAACACAGGTGGATACCCTAACCAAAGGGCTACAGAAGGTATCCTGACAGTACCTGCAGAGCATCATCGCAGGCTGAAAAGATTTTAGGGAACTACTGATTTTTTTCCTGTGCTTGCGGCTCTCGTTTCCATGTCTATATGTGCCACAATAACCTGACACACTTGAACCAAAAATGAGGACACAGAGAGAAACGCATTGTTTACAAGTTTCGCTTACCTTCTGTGAGCCACGTCTCTTGAAGTTGGCTTAAATCCTGAAAAAGATCTAGAAATATATAAAGGAAATACGGGGTTAATACGGTTACATATCGACGTCGGTGTTATCATAAAAAACGCACCAGTCATATACCTCTTAAATTAGCTCGGGAAACACAATGTTAGTTAATCACATTTAAGAAAACATAAATGTATAAATCTCTTAATGCATGGCTAAAATGCTTCGGTGAAACGGCAGTTCAAGAGGCCTGCACTTTAAGGTATAACGCACGTAACATGTCACTTACCTTCAGATTCCTGAGGGGGTAATTCTGTGTCCATGCATTTCCTTTTTGAAGCCATCAATAATCTGTTTAAGGGCCCATTTCCTTGCGATTTCTGCAACATAAGTAAAACTGAGCATAAATTCAAAGCTAACTAATTTTTTCCTTTTTCCTCTCTCGTCGACCGTGATCAGAAACCACTTTTTTTTCTTTTCAATGCCTCTCGACATTTTAGTTATTCTTTAGAACAACAATCAATAATAACCATTATTTATACAATTATATAAGTAACCCAAACACATAAATGATGGACAAACAACCAGGGATATAGCCTGTTAAAACTAGCATAAACAAGTACAAACAACATTTATAAAACCGAAAGATGCGTACTAAAATGTAATTTCTAAAACCGGTCGTCGGCAGCAATAGTTCTACGTTTTCTCTGTTTGCTACATTGCTGATTTTACGTCTTGGGTCTTAGAAAGAGCATGGTTGATAGAGTTCCATCAAACAATAAAAGTGTTCGGGAAACAGACTAAGTAAACTTAATTTCATCCATAGCTGTGTTGTAATCGTTTAAGCGCCCCTTTACGTCGGTTAAGAGTTTAAAGCGAAATATAAATAGCTGTGATCGCAGGGGCGATTATTTCAACCCCGTCTCGAGTATGTGCGATCGAAAGAAAAGCGGAGCAGCCACAACTGAAAACAGAGAAAAGCGGTAAACACATATGAATTTCTGCACACTTACGTTTGCTAAAGTATAAGGCACTTGCTGGTCCAAATATCCATCCATCTTATAATCCATCCGTTAACCGTTTGTGGTCATTTAGGCTGAGTTGAATTAAATCCACACACCCTGAACACGGGGAGAGAGAGCGGCGGTTGTGAATGGCGAGGCGAGAAAGCTGCATACATAATGAGCCCCATTCACAAATATGCAGGGAGGACGAGGCTGCGCCAGCGGTCACCCCGCCGGCTCGCTGTCCCCCTCCGCCGCTCAAGCCTGCTTTCTATTGAAATATACAGTAGGTTACGCTGCGTTTTAATGTTTGTAGGCAGCGCGTTGTTGTGCTCGCCACAAGTGAAGTTACTCAGCCTTGTTTGACTTTAACCCAAAAAAGAGAAAAAAACAAGCCAAGCAATATTCACACTCATAAAGGCACTCGAACACCACGATTTTCTCTGTTAGGGTTCATTCGAATGAAGAGTATAACCAAACTAAATCCATATATTTCCCCAATATTGACAACCGTGAACCCATTTATTGCAATTTCGGTGTTTTTCTTTCTTTATTTATTTATTTTTACCATGAAACTGGAACTGCGTGCAGTCAAGACATTTTGGTTACTGGAGCTATTGAAGAACTTACCCTGGTGTTTTTCTAATTCTGCTTCTTACAGCTATTTATTAGATTTACTATATCCTATGCATTTAGTTTTATAGTGTAGCTAACCTGATATTAAAGTTGATGCAAATTCTTTCCAGACTTTAGTGTTGATTTGGAAAGGACTTCTTTTTTTTTCTTGCGTTGAGACAGTTGTTTGCCCAACGGAGCTCGTGATTGGTGGATTTCCTCTTTCAAGGGCTCGAGTTTCTGCCTTTGTCTTAATGAATGACCTGACTTTGTGAATGAAATCTCGGCTCCTGCTGTACACCAATCGGTTGCAAGATATTTTGGGACCATAGCAACCGTAGGTGGGGCTGGAACATCGAGACCAATCAGTGTTTGAGACCCCCAGAGCCTTTATCCAAAGTTTTCCAGTTGTTTTTCATTCACAAAAAGGAAAAAACTTCCATTCATAAAAACTTGGACGGAGCTACGAAGCCCCAGCTTGCACATTCTGTTCATAATTCAGATTCACTTTGGCAGCCGCTCGCTATTAAAAACTAACTTTTGACCGACGATTTTTTTAAAATAAAAAACTTGTTTTCTTTCATCACATGAATATCTAAGGTTTCCTCCCTTCACCACAAACGTATACCATATTATTAAATGAGTAAATAATACAGCCTCGAGGTTAGATTAGTCTAGAGTTGTCTGCGACTAATGGCCTTGCTGCTGTAGAATATTCCGAGGCTTCTACACAAATAATATTAGGCTATCTAAAAAGTCTTAGAAAGCCAACATATTTTTAGCGCAAAACAAAATAATAATTCTTACAACTACCTTGATGTATTGCCTGGGTTTTAAATTAGGAAATTAGAATAGCCTAGCTTACATAAAATTCCATGCAGAGTTCTTTCTGAATTGAAGAGTTACTGTAAGTTACTATTTTCTTTTCGTGCGTAATATGTTGATAAGTTCTTCACACTGGCTTTACGAAGCTCTGTAGACTCTAGCTATATTGACTATATTTGTTCACATTTGTGTATTTAAGCGCGAATATTCGTCTAGAATAGTGAAGTCAAAGTATCCAGAGTACTGGAAGTAATTAAAAAAAGTAAAACTTGGAAAAACCCTTTATTTTAGAAGCAATGTGAATGATAATTTGAACTAAAATGTGAAAGAAATAGGATAAGCAGCGATGCAATCTGAAATTTCATAATTTCCAAATGCGTTAAAAAAATCGAAACATAAATTAAACATGGGACACTGAAACGCGCGATTATTATTATTATTATTATTATTATTATTATTATTATTATTATTATTATTATTATTATCTCTATTTCTCTAAAAGCCAATTTATGCTGGACTCCCAATTGGAGGGCCTTCAATTGCAGGGCAGATCTCATGTAGTTACAGGACCTTTGTAAAGGAATATAAATTGCTCTGCCGTCAAGAATTATCGCCTGGCCACGCCGCCCATATTCGGCACTTAAGAGAGCTACTGTAAAGCAAGCCTGCTCTTGGGAGTGTTGTAATCTAAGCCCGTGTACATTTTGCTCTGGTAAATGTAATACTAGAAGAGCTGCAGCGTTTGTAACAGCGAATCAAAGGTTATGCTGAGAAATTGTTGCTTCAGTCCGTCTGGCTTATTTAATCCGCTATTATTCATTTGGATTGAAATTTAAAAAGAAAGAAAAGAATGACTGTATATCTATTATATTCCTGTGTAATGTGTAATTTCCGGATTGGCAGACTGTGTTATGTGGGGTGAAATCCGCGAAAATACAATGGCATGTCTTCTGTCTGGTGTTTTCATTTGTATAGTGTTGTGATTAGACTTGTCTGCCTGGTAACGCCCGTAAAGAAGCATTGCTACGATCGAGTGACTGCAAACACAAGACTCTGGTCTGTATCACACTGCCCGCTCCCTGAGTGCGCATGTCCCACTCATGCAGCGTTATTTCGTTAATCTCGTCACACTGCTAGTGACCCTCGCAGATTAGCCTCTTTAAAATGCTCCATTGAGTGTGTGCCTTGTGACGTACTGGCACCCCTATGTCCTGTGGTCACTGATATGAGCTTCGGGATAAACCAACAATCCTCTACCACATAAGTGTTTGAACCGATGAATGGATGGATGGATGGATCTTTCATCCATCCAACCATCCATCCATTTTCGTTTGCTGCTTGTCCTATTCAGGGTCGGGGGGGTCCGGAGCCTATCCCAGAGTCTACGGGCGCAAGGCAAAGAACAACCCAGGATGGGTCACCAACCCATTACAGGGGTGGGTCTTTTCTGTAGCTTAAATTTCAGTTTAAATGTAATCAAATTAATGGTATTTATGAATGTATGTATATATTTATTGCTCACTAAAAATATATACAGTTAAATATAAGTAAATAACCTAAGTTTTGTGCCCAAAGAGTTCATCTAGCTACTAATCAGTCATTCACGTCTTCTTTGAGAAGTTTCTGCCTCAGGTATGTGGGTGTGGTCTTACACACACACACACACACACACACACACACTGCGGGCTTTGACTTTGGTCATTATACATCACCCTTCTTATTCATTCTTAAATGATTTCGGAATGTTTGCTTTTTCTGGCATATTCACTGCATGTTTTCATTTTTGAGGTGAAAGGGCTCCAGCAAAATATTTCGGTGAAACTTTTCGGTGAATTCACGGTTCCTTCGGTTGTTTAGACGCTAATGCAGATTAGAAGCCCCAAACCTCGACAGTCCCACCGCATTTGAGACCTGCCATAAGGTTATTTTGGTTGAAGGCTGTGTCAGATTTTTTTCCAAGCATAGCATTTTCAGTTGTGCCCAAAAATATAAATTCTCAATTTATCTGTCCAGAAGACATTGTTTCGAAAACGTACAGGAACATTCAGTTGTTTTTTTCTTTTTTTGAGAGCAAAGGCTTCCTGTTGGCAGGACCTCCCATGTACAGTATGACTTTGCTCTGCAGCCTTTGCCGGATTTCTGTGGTGCGAATGTGGACATTAGCTGCAGCAAAGGTGGCCGACAGACGCTTGGATTCTGAAACATAACGTTGCGGTTTTGTAACCCTCTCCAGACTAAACACTTGCAGTTCTTCCAGAGGTCCCTTTTGAGGTCTCTTTATAGTGTGGCAAAGCATTTGACAGTGACCTGCATGGGTAAGACCAAACTAGTCAGGCTCATTGACTTTTTAAAGGGGCGCCCACAGTCCCGGTGACTGACTCCGTGATCATTAACTTACCATCCAATTATTTACATACTATATCATACTTCAGTTGTAATACTTATTTCATTGTAATTGTAGTCCATGTATTCATGTCTTCATGTGGACTCTCTATATAGTCTACATACCTGACCACACACACATATACACACACAGTCGGGTAAACATATCTTTATGGGGACCACTCATTCATCTAATTCGTTTTTGCATTTTTAGTTTTGTCATTGCAGTCACAGATTTTTATTAAATTGAGTTTTCCCTTATGGGGACCAAGAAACTGGTATTCATCACGTTGTGGGGGCATTCTGTCCCCATAAGGTAAGGTATACCCACTCTCACACACACACACACACGCACACACAGACAGATAAGCCCACAGTCTCACTTAAACAAAACCATGTGGACATGTATACACAAACACACGATTCTGCTTTGAACCTGGGATGTGGAGTTATGCTGGCCCTTTTTACAAGACGTTCCAGCGGTTTTTGGAATGACGCACTTAAAAAAAAGGATCCATGTGGACTTGAGCAAAAGCTCAATGGAGGAAGCAAGCAGAACCATGGAAGGTGCCACATGGTGCCCTGGACCTTTAAGCCTGTCCTTCATATCTCGTATCTCCTGGCAGAGGCCTGGGCCGCACTGTGCTTCGGCAGACCCTCATCTTCCTGGCAATCATGATGTTTTTCTTCTGTCTGGGACACTTTAACCACATTTCACATTTTTGGTGTCTTACTTTGTTACCCATTAATCGACACAAGTGTCATTCATTCTATTTGTGATTTTTTTATTTCACTTCTGTTATACTGGCATTTGTCTTTTTGCATGAAATTTTTTTAAATTAAAATGAAATATACATATTATCCTTTACAATATGAAGCTTTTAATAAGCACCATACACAATTAGATTATATATTAAATGATATATCCATCCATCCATCCATCTATTTTTAATAATTGATAACAATTGATAATTTTACAGGGTCATAAAACCTACACTTTGCATGTAGTATTATAGTAAATTACATAAGCATGTTTTAAAATATATGTTTCTGCTCAGACCACATGCCTGCTGCTGGATCACTATTGTTTATGACTTTTTTTATTTCTTAAATACAGAATACATGCATTGAATCCTATCAGTAGAAATGCTTCCCCGCTTCTCTGGCAGGTGTGTTCTGATGGCAAATTGTCTCCAAAGAATCCAAGCTTGGAACCCAACTAATTAGCTTTTACAGTACTTAGTGGAGTGGTGTGCGATCTGCATTAGAGGAAATCAATGTGGCCAGATAGCGGGACATGGGAGTGGGGAGGGGGGGCGGACTCCATTTGCTGGGCTGGGGGGTTAAAGTGTTCAGAAGGAGCGTGCATGTGCCTGTCGACAGCCCTGCCCCTCGTCCATCACCCTCTGGGTGCAGCCTTGGGGGGGGGTGGGCGCTATAGAGGGTGAGAGGATGAATGGCAAAGTACTGCACACCCTTCATCTATAAATGCAGGACCTGTGACCTGCTGGTGCTTTATCACTCTGAAAATATATTTTCATTTTGTTTTAGGATAGTTCTGGTTTAAGATTATTTGTGGTATCTAATTTGACCTTTTTGATCTTAGCTCATTTCACTTTGCTTGTTTTGACCTCACTATCTGAGATGTCATGTCATATAAATACCTTCCTTCCGTATTTTTTAAACCGGGCTCTCAGATATCGTTATGAATTTGAGTAACACAGGGAGAGTCGATTTGGCCAATCTAGGCCACACTTCACATGCAAGTATTTGGAAGATGAGATTTATCTGCATTGTCTGTTTAGTGTTATTTTTCCTATTTCCATACATCCAATTCTCTGCTTGATAAAGCTGTTTAAATAAAATATAAGTAGTGATTAGACTTTATTCGCATACTAGATTACATTATTCAGTTGACAGGTCCCTTTGTGAAAGGCAGACCTCCTTAAGCAAGCTTTCCATAGAAGACACTGTATGACTTTTAGGTTTCATTTATTTCATTGCAATAATGCAACCACGTAGTCTGAGTCTCAGCCTGTAGTATTGATTCCAACCTTAGGATCCTTTTCGAGGATTTGATATTGCTTCCCGGAGAGTTCACAGGAGACACAGAAGTTCCTGTACGTTTGTAAAGGTAAATCTTATTATATAATTATTATTTTTGTAACTGCCTCATTTCTATGCAGTAAAAAGATTTCTTAGGCCTGCCCACTCTGCGGCCTGCAGGGGTGGGAGTTGAGCAGGCCTGATTTACATATTCTTCCTGAGTTTGTGTTAGTGTATGTGAATAAGTGCACTTGGAAGTGCCCTAGACAACTGGTTTTGACTTACTTTACAGGTTTGCTGTGAAGTGTTTATAGGGATAAAAACATGTCGCGCAGATGATGAACAGAACACGTGTTGCTTCTCCAGCTTATTCTGCTCTTACTGCACCACATTAACATCTTAGACGTGATCCCAAATAAACTTCTACACTAAAAAGAATAAATATAACACATTTGCTATTATAGTGCCTGTCTGGTATCAACTGCCTTTGCACAATATTCAGTCTGTAATACATAAGATATATACATATAAAAAAATATTGGACTTTTATATTGAAATACAAACCCTATAAACATCTATAAAACGTCTATTAGTTTTCTAGCCTTTGCCTTGGGCTGAACCCCTAGCTGATGTGTTGATATGGCCATTTAGAGGCTTACTTGTTTTGCTGATTAATTGTTGCTTGTTTTGTGTTTTGAAGGACTGGGGGGTGGGGACTTTTAGTGGACGTAATTCAGGGTAGTTAGGGGCCAGGGTTAGCACACGAGGAGTTCATCAGGGGGCAAGGGGTTACGCAGTGCAGGGAAGCAGGAAGATCGATCAGAGTGGGCCTATCGATCAGAGTGGCCCATGCCTGTTGGGTCAAGTTGCTTATTTTTTCTTATGTCATCTATGGGGGAGAGAAACGGTGAGGAGTTAAAAGCTGCCCGGAGATTGGGGGACACAATAATAGCACTTACTCCCTGATGTAAACACTGGGCCGAGATTTACGGCCCCACGCTCCGTGCCTCTTCGCCTTTCCCTGCTTTATTGTCCCATGCCATGGACCTTATTTGCTCTCTAACAGGCCATGCTGATACATAATTCCGAAGATTCGAGGGTAGGAGCCTGAGATGCAGAAGAACTTCTCTGAGTTTGGCTCATGTCCAGTGCTGCCAAAGAAAATTAGAACTAGAATTTTCTCTGCATGTTTACTAAGTACAGGTACGTTGTTGATCCTTAGAAGTCAATGGAGTCAGTTTCCCTGGATATAGTAACTGAGACCAATTATTTGAACATTTTATTTAAAATAGCCGTTACAGATGTAAAATAACTTGAGGTAGTTGGGGTCACATTAATGTGGCGTTTCATGAATAATGAGCAATTTTTATTTTGAAATCTGATGTTTTGCATTAAATCAATGCTATGTTTATCCAGACTCTCCCGCATCCCCTTGTCTTTGAAGGTGTTTTGGTTTTGTTTTTTCTTTTTTTAATGGTACTGGGGTCTTTGAGACAAGCAAGGTCACCTTATTTATTTTGCAACAAGGAATTTGCAATATTTAAAAACCGATTTAACAAAGTTAAAAGGATCTTTTAAAATACGATCTGAAGTAAAAACACAACAAAAACAGATACCTGACAATTACTGAATTTTAAAAAAAGGAAGACAGTGTTTGAATAAACAAAACCACAACAATATATGGAGTAAAATCACTGTGAAAGGTAATCAGAGACTGTAGACAAATTGCAAGCATATATTTCCCTTCTCATATAGAAATGGAACTTTATGACAGAAATATACATCTGTGTAGATCAACTAATGGACAAGAACCTTATTTTTTGACCTTCACAGAGGCAGAGTAAGTTGCAGGCTGCAAAATCTTATGAAGCACTTACTTATTAATGTAATACATATATTAGTACTGGAACGACACTTATTCTGGTTATGCTAGTTTTCAAATCAGGAGAGGTAAACCAAGAAAACAAATATATCTATTCATATCTATGTCAAAATATCAATATGTATGGTCCTGTTACTATTCAGTCCCTTTAAGTACTGGGAAAGTCAATGTCAAATTTGGCACTTGTCCACAACATGGCTGTGGAGTCAAATAAACCAGCAAAAATGCCAACTGCTTTCTGTTAGGGAAAAAAAAAAGTAATTAGATGAATGTGGCTGCAGTGTTCCTGGAGCTGCTAACTACCCAGCTGTCTCCTGACATATGCAGCTGATACTGAGCATAAAATTACTAAAACTTGCAATATGGTTTGACTCGTGTTTCAATGAAGCAGTACTCACCAAGGCAATATAACACAATAACAGGGGAACCTTCGTTGCTTTCAATATTTAATACCTAATTGCTGGCAAAATTTTACGCATTGCTGACTTGAGTATATTTAAAATCTGTATGTCACAGACACAAAAGAGCTTGTGCTGTCCAGTTGCCATCTGTATAAAGCAGCTTGCTGTGGTTTAATAACCCCCAAATTTTAGCCAGTGTTAACAGTAAAGCCGTCTTTAGAGCTGGTCTTATATTTGTGCATTACATTCCTCCTCATTCAGTTCATACTATGTCTAAATAGATAACACACAGTTAAGTGCTTTTAATCTGTTCTCAAAAAGAATGATATTCTTGTTGCTCTTCAATGAACGATAAAAAAGACGTATCTTGTAATATCTTGTCGGGAGCAAAATTCTCTTGTGTGTACAGATATTGTATATCCGCACATATTCTTTGTCTATTTAATTGGTCCTCATCTCACAGTAATCTCATTTTATTACAAATATGTGTACAGAAACCCCCTATGTCCTTCTCAAAAGTAACTCCTGTGTATCGCTTATGCAGTAACTTCTGTGTGTCTGAAATATACAATCCCTCATTTTAGAAGGGACTGTTACTGTTATCTGTGCGCTACATATAGTACAGACAACTGCCTCAGATGTATTTTGTCAGGTTTTTAAACAAACCTGATACTTGGGTCCTTATAGTTTTAATCCTGGGGACATAAACGCCTGTGAAATACAAAGGAACTAATATATCTGAAAAATAGATCCCTGGGGGTCTTTGAGAAGTATCACTTTATCTTTGCCTGGGTTTAAATATGATGGAAAACTGTATGATGTCCCCTCCATTTTCTCCTGACCTCAGAAAAACATTTCATTGCCATTTTCTGTTTGCCATATTTATTGTGCTGCTTATATATTTATTTTTTGTTTTCAAACGCAGGAGACATAGATCAGGCTACAAAGGCTAATTGTATATTACTCAACAAAGGCTGAAGACCCCCACACTTCACGATGCCAGCATACCTCTCAGGTATTCTCAGTACTTACGAGGGGAACTTAATCTATTGACTATATGAGGATTTCTTTACTCTTTTTGAACTGTCCCACTTTCCATAGATGCCATTTAGGTTGTTTCATGCACCCGCCAAGGAGTGCGAAGATCACAGTGGCTAATTTTAAATGCTCTTGCTTTCAGAAATGTATCTGCTGGTTTATTGTACGAGAATAATGGTGGACCACTTCGTAAGTCGTGACTTTGAAATCAATATGGAGTCTGAAGTATGTCAAAACCAAAAGCCCCCCCACCCTGCCGGAGCTTAGAGGTTTGTTACCCCACCTGGGCCCCAACAAAGTATCGGGTTTTAGGCCGGGTACAGGTCTGTTTTTTATGTTCGACGTCAGGCTTGGTTGGGTTACTTTTTATGCGTGATTTATTTATTTTTTTAATGCGCAGATCGCTTTTTGCACTTGTTGGGTCCTTTGCTAATTTGCACTTTCCATATCACCCCCCAACACCCATACCCCCCCCTGCCCGTCCCTCCCCTTCCCTTTCTCCCTCGTCTACCAGCTACTTAACAAGCATCCAAATAGCAGTGGAGGAAATATCGCAAAAGCTCGCAAATATCTGCATATATGCGTGTGACTAATATTTCCACAATATCAGGCCACGTCGGATTCGGTCCCAAGGCCTTGGGTACGAGTTGAGTTTGGGCTTTTATTTCAGCCCCGTACAGGACTCTACCATGGCTGGCAGGTCAAGTGGTGGGGGTGAGACCCTGACGAATGCGGGGCACTGGGAAGTATATCGGACCGCATTGCCGGTGGATGTTCCCTGGCTGAGTTCTTCTCCAGACTGTCCTGCGTATTTGCTGCATGGTGCTGCACTTGTCTGCATTGCACTGTCCTGCTATTTGCGCTCTACGTATTTATAGCCTCTCTCTGTTCTTGTATGTTGTTCCTTGTTCCCCCACTGCCTACATACATATGGATGGGATGAGAGCGGAGATGACTTGACTTGAGAGAGGACTTGCTTATGGGGGGAAAAGACTGTCTTCATCTACAGGGGAGGTGAATAAGTAAAAGGGTAGGAAGAAAAAAAGAGGAGGATGAATGCAGAAGGGAAATGAGAGTTGCAGATGGCTGTTGCCTGTTCTCGACACACCAGTGGATGGATGATATGTGTCAGCTGAAGGTGCCGGTTTAGCCTGTCGCACACTAACCAGAGCCCTGCCCAACACACAAGCAGTGTGGCCCAGCAACAGGCCAAAACCGGGAAGAAAATCTGTACGAGATGAGCAACACCACCAGACTGCAGTAGTGCAGGTTAGGATGCTTACATGAGCTTCATCCCTGAGAAGATTGTGCTTGTCTGTCTGTTTTACTCAGAGTTGTCTGGCTCCACAGCTTCAGATTTCCAGAATCTTCACTTAATGCATCCTCTAATTGTGCTAGTTTAGAGATAAAAGGATGTAGATGTGGGGAGATTAGCAACAAGGAGAAATATTCCTGATTTTATCTCCCATCCCTTCCAACTAATATATATCTTTGTCAGCCAAATGCAATATCAGGGATGGGTTCATTAAAGCATTATTAGCACGCACAGGCTTATATATTAACAAGTTTGTCCTTGCCGAACTGCATCGTCTCACTGAGCGGCCTGGGGAGCTGGCAGATGCATGCAGCTGTACCTGTGAGTTGATCAGGAGTCGGCGAATACTCAGGTGAGTATTGTGAGTATTTGAGTACTTGTGGAATCCACAGCAGCTGATTAGGCAGATGGACGAAAAGAGACAGAAGATCCGGCAGCAAAGTGTGATTGCTGTGAGAAATGGAGGTTTATTTTATAAATTGGAGAGGAAAGGCAGAGGCAGGAAGGTGCTGGCTGATCTTCACGATGCCTCGTGTCTGATGCCGTTATGGAGAGTAGTAAGTCAGGGAAGTGGTGTATCTTCACTGGTGAAAGCAGAGTGTTTGAATCTCAGAATGCTTTACAGCTACCTTGCCGTTAATACATTTTGCTCTGACTGAAGTATAACACTGAATCGGTTTAGTTACAGTCACAGGAGGGACAAACGTAATGCAAATCTCATGACATCATACGAACAGTCAGTAAACCTCTGTCTGGAAGCCAAAAATCTCCTGATAATAATGAGAAATCGCTCACATTTCCAGCACAGTATTCCTGATTGACTTCGGGAATGTGAGTGTGATGTTGATCAACTCTTTTGGCATAGTATTGATAGGAATTATCTTATAGTTCTGGAACTGGGAAAGTCAGTCTGCTCTCTATCATTTATGAATACCAGCTTCGTATGTAGTTCAGTGTTCTGATTTTATACATCGCAGACTTCATATCTTATCTGGTACATACACTACAATGCCAAAAGTATTGGGACACCCCTCCAAATCATTGAATTCAGCAGTTCCAGTCACTTCCATAGCCACATGTTTATAAAATCAAGCACCTAGGCATGCAGACTGCTTCTACAAACATTTATGAAAGAATGGGTCACTCTCAGGAGCTCAGTGAATTCAGGCATGGTACCATGATGGGATGCCACCTGTGTAGTAAGTCCATTTGTAAGATGTCCTCGCTACTAAATATTCCATGGTCAACTGTTAGTGGTATTATAACAAAGTGGAAGCAATTGGGAACAACAACAACTCAGCCACGAAGCGGTAGGTCACGTAACATCACAGAGCGGGGACAACGCATGCTGAGGTGTACAGTGTGCAGAAGCCGCCAACTGTCTGCAGAGTCAATAGCTACAGATCTCCAAACTTTGTGTAACCTTCAGATTAGCTCCAGAACATTGAGTAGAGAACTTCATGGAATGGGTCTCCATGGCTGAGCAGCTGCACCCAAGCCTTACATCACCAAGTGCACTGCAAAGCGTTGGATGCAGTGGTGTAAAGCACACCGCCACTGGACTCTAGAGCAGTGGATACGTGTTCTCTGGAGTGACGAATCACACTTCTCTGTCTGACAATCCGATGGACGAGTCTGGGTTTGCCAGTTGTGGGAACAGTTTGGGGACAGCCCCTTCCTGTTCCAACATGACTGCGCACCAGTGCACAAAGCAAGGTCCATAAGGACATGGATGAGGAGGAACTTGACTAACCTGCACAGAACCCTGACCTCAACCCAACACAACACCTTTGGGATGAATTTGAGCAGAGACTGTGATCCAACATCAGTGCCTTACCTCACAAATGCTCTCCTGGAAGAATGGTCAAAAATTCCCATAAACACTCCTAAACCTTGTGGACAGCCTTCCCAGAAGAGCTGAAGCTGGTATAATTGCTAATGGTGGGCCAACTCCATATTAAAGCCTATGTATTAAGAATGGGATATCATTAAAGTTCATGTGTGTGTAAATGCAGATGTCCCAATATTTTTGGCAATATAGTGTATATTATATCTGCCTGTGTTTATGCACAGTCTCCATGGAAACACTAAAACACTGTTAGCTGCCACTGCTGGTTATGCAATTCATCAATGCTTCTTGATCATTTATTATGACATCATAACCTATGAGTTGAGATAATTGTGTTTTTACACTTGAAACCGGATGTGCTGTAAACCATTTATGTGCTAATGCTTGTGATTTGATAGTAAAAGTCATGCATCTCAACATCTCATGTTTCTGTTTTTTTAGCATTCAGATTGGTCAGTATTGGTCATTGCTGAGTATAGCTGAGAGCAGCATCTCCTGGAGATTTGCAAACACTTTCCCCCAATTAACAGTTGTTTCCTGAGCTGGAATAGCTTATGTTAGCGGGTCCCGTAAAACTGACGATGAAGCCAAAGCAGTAGGAATTCAACTGTGTGATGATTACATCATCGCCCTAATATCTCCTCGCTGTTCAGAATTACTAGTGAGATCATTATGACTGTCCCCAAATACATGTTTACTGAAATACTTAAAGTACTCAACTGTCATTAGTGCAATTTTGCAAAGTGCAAAGGAATACAAGACATTTGCATTACTTTAGTTAAGTATTTAACTTAATAAATGATGGTAATAATAATTTAGAATACATTAAATCAGCAATGTTTATAAGAACAATGGCCATTTGTTAATTTTGCAATAAAAACGATGAAAAGATTAAATGTCATCTCACAAGTGTATAGGTGAAAAGCTGCTTGGATAAAATGTCACTGTGGTGAAGTCATGCATCGTAAGCCATCGTATTTTTCTGTTTGCACAGCTGAGGGGGCAGTCTGCCCTGTGCTGGACGTGCAGCTCAGTGCTGCTCCTCGTATTTAGCTCGACTGTGTTCGATGTCCCAACATGGCTGCCCCCCCGCTGGGGTTTTAATTAACTCCCATCCTGAGGCTGCGGGAGACAGCCATATGTGCTTTAACAAATACTGCTGCCAAGCTTCTCTCCCTGTCTGATTTTTTTCTCGCCTCGTGTCTCTCAGAACCTCTCTGTAATGTTACAACTCATTACATACTTCAACCCCCACCCGCTCCTATCCAGCATATACAGGGACCATGCAAACCCAGAAACCTGATTGAGAATCGTTGTCACTTTCTGTTTTTCAGGGCCATAAGTGTGCATGCCCTGGTAGAATTGAGACAAATATAAATGTGTATTTTCATGCACTGGGGAAAATTCCAGAAAAGGGCAAATACAATAAGCCCAATGCAGTTAATATCGTTGACGAAGGTCTTTTCGGTTAAGTAATTTCTGCCCATCCACATAAACTGGAGTGAGGGACAGGGGCCT
>JAODJU010000095.1:26861811-26883447 GCA_026776725.1 Gnathonemus echidnorhynchus | reverse complement strand
GGGTGTGGTGGAAGGTGATTCCCAGCAAAAACAAGGTCCGTGTGAAAAAGGGTCCTGTTTTCTCAGGGCTGGAGACAAATGTCCCAGTAGACTGGGGTTAAATATGGTGAATAAAAATAAGCCCTGCAGATTAAGCTCCCCCCTTATCTCACATCCTCTCCGGGCTGGACTGCCAATTTTGGAAGCTGGCTGCATTGTATCCTGCACAGAAGCTGAGGCATCTGTCCTGTACAGAGACAGCTATTTCCTCAGTCGCTGCGGCTTTCAACCCCAAAACAGAATTGTTTCAGGAGGACATTACTGTAATCCACCGAAAGTCGCGAAACAATCCGATATCTTCATGCTTTAAGCTAAGTACGTCGGTGAAGTGAATCGGTACATGTTCAGTCAGCACTTCCTGTGGGTTTAAGGAACAGTAACTAAAAATAAATACATATTTATTATTTAAAATCTCTTTAAATATGGAAATGTGAACGTGGGGCAGATGCACGGTATCCTGTAGCACCTAGCCAAGCTTTAAAAATAACACAAAATTCTCCACCTATGTCCACTTCCGCGCCACAGCGACATTCCAAATTACAGCTAGCCGCGGCGGCCGCTGTCCCGCTCGGCGCGGCCCGATGCCCAGCTGTCTCCGTCTGACATATTTTCAAGCGTGTTTCCAGCAGGCACCCTGTGCTGTGACAGAGCACGAAGCAGAAACATCACAGACGGCCGGTCTGTAGTCACAAATAACGGTAAGTCACAGTGGCATTAGGTCTGATTAACGGTCCTTGGCTTCGGCCTGTCCTGAGGATCCGCACTTAAACATAGTAAATTATTTCGATCCAGTGCCCAGGAATGCTTGGCAGTGTGGCCCCGACAGAATCAGGCGAAGCCCAGGCTTCCCCACGACAGCAGGCCCAGCAGCCTGAAACAAATGTCTCTGCCTGCTCTTCGTCAACCATTGGCCTGTTGTTCATTCTTTAAAAGCATTCCATGGTTGCTGGGATGCCTGTCTTTGTAGTAACGGGTGGGCAGAGCCAAGGCTAGTATCCAAGGCATGAAGGCTTGCCCTGAACGTGTCCTCAGCACCTGCAGTCGCAGTTCTAGGCTGCCTTTGTTGTTTGTCAACAGCCTGTCCGCTCCCCCCCCAACCCGCACCCAAACCAGTGTTTCTCCTGCCTTTTAAGGGTGGAACTCCTTAAGACACAAATAATACAGCTGACATGTTGGGGTGTATCATCTAATGCAGTGCCCCCGAAGAATGCCGTGCAGCTGCGCGGGCACAGTCGAACCCAGTGATAGAATTCAACACAGACACCCACCTATTGACGGCGGCAGCCGCTTTGGCCAGCCAATCACACAATCGGGAACCTTTCTGATGCAGATACACAGAGACTCATTGTCAGGATTGGTGACAAAGGTCCAGTCATGAGTTCAGAGCTAAGCTGCCCATTTCATTTTTAAAAAATAAATCAGCAAAGTACACAATTAAATGCTGTAAATAACAATTTTCGTAAATTATTTAATTTCATATTATCTCAGCTTCATTTATTTAAGAGAGAGAGGTTTATAAGTTTCCCTATAATAATTTTTAAACATACATGGGACAAAATACATTTACTTGGGAGCTGAGATTAAAATGAACAGCTTTACTGTAGTCATGTGTGCGCTACAACCGGAATGATTAACGCTTTATGCTTTAAGGGCCCCTTCAGAACAGACAGAGAGTGCAAAGGATTTCACCGTTATTTCAATAAGATCTGCGCTGTTGATGTTTCAGTGGCCTCTGAATGATTGGCCCCTTATGTCTAAATATGGTTTAGTAAGGATATCAAGGTTATGGCCATCAAATGCCATAAAGTATTATATATAAAAATTAGTTGATGCTCATCCAGATGTAGATGCCTCCCTTATTCTAAGCCGCATGGTTCCTCTTTGGGTGACATTTAGGTCACGCTAGGGTCTGCTCCCTCTGGCTGACTTGCTACGGGAAAGGATTGTGTTCACACTTGTGATGTGAGTGGAGCATTAAGGGAGGTGTGTGTGCAGCCATCTGAGGGTAAATGGGCGATGGACAATCAGTTGCAGTTCATTGAAGAGTGTGCGAGATCTGAGATTGTATGGTGACACGAAACGGCTGCCCCCTTGACTTCCAAGAAGGGCAAACGTTCTGACCTACAAAGTCAGAGGTACATGCTCTAAATGTGGACAGATTCCTGCAATATTACACTGTTTCTCAGGTACTATAGGGAAATCTAGCTATCAGCATAATTTAACGTCTTCTGTACAGCACTCCGTATGGTAGGAAGTCCTTACTTCCTGTGTTTTCACACAATTAAATCACCCCAAAACATAATGCTAGCCCCTTACCAGGACAATTTTAATGCTGTTCTTGATTCCTTAGCAGTAGACTGTGAAAGAGTAAATACTCAATCGTGAGATGGAATGCCATCAGTGCAGATTTGAGATTTTAACTAAATCAGCAACAAATTAGCTCAGCAGTGCATTTTCTCAATCAAATAAAAGGCTTTATTTTTTGAAATGTAATTACGTCATACTCATCTAAGTTTTTAAGAAAAGAATTTTAGATCATTTATCAATATTCAACATTCAGATCTTCGCCGAGTCTCCCTGTGTTTTCACAAAGCTCACCCTTACCCCAGACATGATTTTACTTGTGAAGTTATGGAATCATTTGACTGCAGGGATTTTCACTGTGTCCAGTTTGCAGCATTACTCAGCATTACAGGGAGCACAGATTACTGTCTACCCATCAAAGCGGAATATAGGCGTCGAGGCTGTTAAGTCTTTCCGCTTGAAGACACCAACGAACCACATCAAAGAGTCAAGCTTTTTTTTCTACAAAAATCAGAGACAGCTAAGCATTTCAACACCTGCAAATGAAAGCATGATATAAAGTAACAAATATTTATATATAGGCCTACTTCATAAGTTCAGAGTGATATATTTAAATATTAAACTGTCACTTACCATTTATCCCTTGAATGTGTTTATTTGCATATGCAACTTTAATTTAATGATTTTTGCAGATTTGGGTTTCATATAATATTACCATATATTTTACATTCCTGCATTTTCCCTCCTCAATAGCAGAAGTAACTTTTGATTTAAACTCAGACACTAAAGCTCCTCTCATTACTTGAACAACTATTTTTATCTGGTTGAAAGAATACCTAGCGACTGCGTAAAATTAGCTGTCTATTTTTATTTGTAACCATGAATCATTCCATAATGTCGAATTCTTGGGCTGCGCTTAAACTCCGTGATTGTTAAAAGTTAATCAGAAGATGAAGGTTCTTAATATTCATCTACAATTCTTTATAATTCAAATGATCTACTATTTTTTTTTATCATTGTTTAATCTGTAGTTGTGTACAATGTAGTTCCCGGTGTAACAGCACAAACTGCACATTCCTGTGTGATTATATAAGCTGCTCTGAATAGTGCGATGCAGTCTGCAACATATACCTCCTAACCAATTCTGCTGTCCCTCTTGCATTCATTTTTATCAATGTTAATACATGGTCGCACATAAACATGGTGTAAACACAGCATAAATTACAGCCCGACTGTCTCCCCAGAGACATGCAGGCTTTTCTAAACAACTGGGCCTGGATTCGGAACGAAAGGATTGTTTGTTTAGTTTTTGTCTGTCCTGCTGTATAGCGTCTGATTAAACCTAGCCCAGCTACGTAACACATAACACTTTTTTTAACTGCATCCAACATGTGGTGTATAATATTCTGATGAAATGGTTTGCCCAAGGCTGAGTCAGGATTTTTCTTCTCCTGATGAACATTTTGAGGGTTGCTCATTAACTCATTGATGACTGTACCTCACATTTCCATCATTGCACAACACCAGTACCTATACAGAGAATCTGAGGGGGTATAATTACTGAAAAAATCAGTATAAAATCATTCTACATTTATTCAGGGGCGTCAGAAGCATTTTGAATGTGTGGGGGACACACGGGTATAAAACTAATATTTTATGTTAAATGTGGGGGGATCCAAACGAATAATTATGAAATGTGAGGGGCATGCATTTATTGCATTTTCTATATCCTTATGTAGTACATAATAAGACGTATTTACAATACAAGTATTTGTTTCATCTGAAGAAATCCATTTATTTAGGTGCAAGTTTACTAGAAACATTAAGTGTTTTGACTGTAACTGTTGTTTTAAGATGTTTAAATAAATGAGATGTTGCGTTATTCTTGTAAGCTATTTAATACACTCTACTTTGGGTGAAGTTCCGCCTGCATCCAGCACTGAGATCCAGCTGTTTTTGTGAAGGTGTAACGTTCAGAAGGAATCGAGCATCTGCCAGGACGCCTCACCCACGTCAGGACAGTCATGTCCCGGAAATGTCGTCTCGGGCACCCGGGGGGGGGCACCGTCTCTGGGACGCGGCGGCCATGTGGGGAACAGCCCCTCCCCGGGAGCGTTATCGGAAGCGGGCGCGCGGAAGCGGAAAAAAAATAAAACACGACATTAAAAACATCCGCGGCACCGGCGCGCGTCCTGCATGGATCAGGAGAGACATTTCTGATCTGTAATTGGAGAAGAGCGTGTAGAAGCTTAGGAACGTCACCAGCGGAAGGACTGTTTGACTGGAAGACTTTTATTTATAATGGTAAATAATATTACTTATGTCAATAAGTCAATGTCAAAACAATCAGTCAACAGACGACATCAAAATGATTATATTACACATTTGTTCTATATTGATAGATACAGCTATATTTTCAATCGGCACAAAACAATTATGTTATAGCATGAATGCATGCATGTTTGAGGTAACATAATGTTTTATATCCCTGGATGTAATGTTATGTATGCATTTGCACAGGATCCAGAATAGCATACGCGGTACAGAGGGCCTTTGTGGATGGGACCTCAGGTATGCCCCGTGTGCTAACATTAGCTTCCAGCTCCATGTTGAGAGATGAGGTCAGAGTCATTTCAAAGCATGAGCTCACCTTTCCGCTGAGAGCGCCAGGGGCGCTGAAAGAGACACCTTCTCCGCAGCGACGGAGAAGCTCATCAAGTCCTATTTCGATCATTAGATCAGCGGGCCCTGTTAATGTTTTCTCACTTTCAATCATCCCCCCCAGTAACGACCTCTCCTGCAGACTCCCAGCAGGGACACAGCTCTGCTGAATTGTGCACTTCGCCATTCATCCTGTGTTTACCCACATCCCAGCCTCCCCCGTCCATCTCGCCGTGACATCAACCCTGCCTCGGTTACCCATCCTCCCCAGTGCCCTGATCACTCAGATAAAGCAGGAAAGGGACTGATTAGTCAGGAATCTCGTTACATGCTGTAACGGATCCTTCTGTCCCTCTTTGCCTTAATTGAAGGGCTTGGGCCAGGAAACAAATTGAGTGAGTAGCGTGATAGGGGGCGCTCTATCACTCTGGATGAGTGGAGGACTTTCGGGATTCAGGGGGTCTGGGGGGTAGCCCTCGACGGAAGTCACCCCCGCCCCCCCCCCCCCCCGCTCACAGCCCCAGAAATGGCTCCTTGAGGTACCTGTGTCGTCCAGATGCTGCGGGAATGCCGCCGCACAGACTGGGCGCCAGTTAACACAACTGGGAGAATGAGGAATCTCCCGCACGCTTGAGAGACCAAGGAAGAAAACTCAATCAACACAATGGCAGAGTTCGCTGACCTGAGTAATAGCTCTCCAGCGCAGGAGGAAATTATAGCCAGTATTAACGATACGTAAACGGCAGAGAGAGAAAAAGAGGGACATTTCACTGGGAAAAAATCCTAGGAAGTAAGACAGAATTCTATAGGTATATTCCTGCAAAGGCCACAAAGTATGTGTATGTTTATCCTGTAGACGTATGCATCAGATATTCTATACAGTGGTAATGTCACTGTTAATTCTGCGTTCCGGTGCGTTTCATTAGAAGGCCGGCTTACTGGAAATGCAAAACTCCCTGAATCTGTTACATGGGACTCTGCCACATTAAGCTCAGCTCTTCCCAGTGAAGTGACAAAACCTGTCCTCTTTGTTTAATTAAGGCTCTTCTCTTTGCAATTTAACCTGCATGGCTGCCTCTTGCTGGAATTTTAATACATGAAAGGATTCGTGCATTAATGTGCAAAGATACTACTGATGTTATTGTTCTACCAAAGCAAATGTCTTTCACTTACATTTTGCAATTATCTGAATGGCCATACACTCAGGTTAGCGAAATGAACTTATTCTTTATGCTGAATGTGAAATTTGGTTTATGGCCGACTGCTTTCAGAAAACATTGATCTGGAGATCAGGGTTCACTGCAATCAATGTCTTGCCATGGTAGACATCAGAGGAAAAAAATCAGATCCATTATATATTATTGGCATGCATACAAAAATTATGCGAGTTCAACAGAATTTCAACTGCAGGTTTTTTGTAGAGCTAAACGCAGAATGTTTACTTGAAGTGATCAAGTCATCAAGTGATCAATAAGTGAAAACTGGCTCTGTACCTGCTCTGTCTTTACACCTGTGAAACAAGCTGTACATACAATTGTTAAAATGACAGATGACACTCCTGACTTCCCTTTAAGGAGTCCGGCGAGAATGTCTCTGAGTTTGTGTGTCTCGCTTGTTCTGGCTCTCAGGACTGACCATCCATGACTCAGACATCCTCCCAAGTCCCAACAAGGACAGAGTCAGGTTACAAGACAAGAGGATTTGCCTGCGGTGATGCTTTCCTCCCCGTTTGTAACCTGGTGCGTCCATGAATGCCTGACCACCTCTGTCACATGCACAGCCTGGTCCCTCTTTACTGTCCCTGAATGTTCTAATGTCGCACTTCGGGTCCTTCAATAGCCTTATTAGGTTCTTGCCTTGTTAGATGTTGCTGTGTAGCTCCTGCCCCAGTGCTGCTCACACTTGGACCTGGACATTCACTGGAAGCTCAGCCTAGATACTCTTACGCCTAGTCGACTCCTCACAGCTTATCTTTGTAGTGAGCTACTTGGCTCTCCTCTACATCGCTTTGGACAAAAGCATCTGCTAAATATGCAAATGTGAATGTAAATGAATTCATGCAACTGTGAAGAAAAGATGTTCACCCCGTGGTCCTTAAAAGGGGGGGGGGGGGGCGTGCTTACAGACTGGAGGAGAATTGGGTTAATAAAGGTGCTGCAGGCTGCTGGGCATCACAGTGTATGGAGTTTGGTGTGTGGCCCTTCGTCCAGGACGCTGGCTTCCTTCCACATTCCCAAAACACGTAGCTTAGGTGAATTGGCGTCCCCAAATTTCCCATTGTGTGAGTGCACCTGTGAGCACACCTGTGTATGCGCCTGTGAGTGCGCCTGTGAGCGCGCATGTGTGTGTGCATGTGTGCGCATGTGTGTGCGCGCCTGTGAGTGCGCGCCTGTGAATGTGCCTCTGTGTGCGCGCCTGTGAGGGCATGCCTGTGAGTGCACCTGTGAATGCGCCTCTGTGTGCGCGCCTGTGAGTGCGTGCCTGTGAGTGTGCGCCTGTGAGTGCGTGCCTGTGTGCCCTGCGATGGACTGCAATCCTGGGCAGGGCGTCACTGCCTACTGCCCTGTGCTTCCTGGGACAGACTCCAGACTCGCCACCACCCAGTACTAGATAAGCAGCAATGCATTATGCGTAGTTGTTGCACATTGCACAGAGCTGTTGTACAACTTGTTTTAAAAGATCAAATACCATGAGAACAATGAACATGAACAATACCTAAATGGACACATGATCCCATAAATGAATGCATTAACACATTTTGTGCTTAACAAAATGACAAAATGCGACGGACTCTCAACTGTGAGTCCACGTGAGTATAATTTACTGACGCAAAAGCAAGAATAAGAAAGTGATAAGCAAGAGATAAGCCTAAAAGGAAGAAGAGGAATCCAAACAGCCTTATCAGTGACCACCAAACGTGATTTAATTCCAGTGCCGGCAAGCATACAGTTTTGTATGCCTTTTTTTTGCAGTGGAACAGTGACTAATTGTTGAGTGGACGTGTTCTGCAGGTTTGCAGCCTGGTGGAACGGTTTCTCTACGCATGTGGCGTCTCTGAGCGGAATCAAAGGATCCTTTCAGGTCCTCCCCAGGGATAAGGCGGTGGGCTATTCTGCATGTGCGAGGGCATGCAGACGAAAACGCGTGCCATGCAGAGCGAGGGCATGCGAACAGAAACGCGCAGCGCGAGGGCATGCGAACAGAAACGCGTGCCATGCAGCGTGAGGGCATGCAAATGGAAACGTGTGCCATGCAGCGTGAGGGCATGCGAACAGAAATGCATGCCATGCAGCGCGTGTTGGGGCTAATGTCCCGAGCAGAGACACACAAGGCAATTCTTTTCTACCACTAGTGGGCAAAAATTTGTAAATCTGAGCCCCTTTAATGCGCTGCCTTTCATAACAGTTCCTTGTTCATATTTCAGTTCATAGTTCATGAGTCCTGTATTACTGTTATACTGAGAATCTTTGATCTAAAAAAAAAATCAATCCTATATTTAAGGAATGAAAGAAAACCTTATGTCCATAGAGCCAAAATGAGCATCAATGGAATATTACACTAATCTGTACAGCAATACCATTGGTAATGTACCAAAAAGTGGCTAACTGCTTGAAGTAATTCCACAAAAACATAGCTTTGGCTGCCATGTAACTGTGCTCTCATTTTTTGACATATTACTCACCTAGCTGGTGCTCTCATCCATCATTGCAAACTGCTGTGGTCACAAATAACCAGCACAACAGTGCAAAATTGCTGGTAATATCTCAGAATAAGCTGGCAAGCTGGATCACCTTGTGTATGTCTCCGAATGACAGCGGAGCTGTTTGCAGTGACGTCATATGGGATACTTGCATCTAAATACTAAATTGCATAATTGCATTGCTAAATGCTTATTTGTAGACAGTGACATTGGAATGATCATTGTATTGAGTCAAACAAAACATAAATGACAACAGAACAAAAACTGCAGAAAAGTCAAATAAAATACTTCAGCATAGTGAGTGAATAGCAAAAATAAATAAAATCATCCATCAATCCATCTTTCATAGCCACTTATGCACGACAGATTCATTAGAGGCAGCGTAGAGAACAAGATCATCAGGCCATTTCAGGGTAAACATTCACTGGGAAAGTGAGAGGCACCAATTAACCAAATGATTTTGGCAAAACCTTTTATTGGTATAATACTAGTATTTCGTTGTATTGTAATTTTAAAACAGCTAACTCTTGATTTAAGCCCAGATTTGCTCTTTTCATCCGTTCATGGTGCTTTCTTGGCGAAGACCTCCTGAAGATGGTTCCTCCGGTCTACGGACACATGGAAAGGCCGTGCTTCCTTAATGCCGCCTTAGCACACGCCACCTCTGACATCTCCTGTCTCCTGCATCTCACGCATCCAGCGGTAGCGGGTTTCAGGCCCTATGCGTGTCTCCAGCTGCACAGCAGGTCTGCGGAGTCTGCATCTGCAGCTCCGTGGGGAGAGACTGCAGGCTTAGGCTTCTCACGAAGGTGCACGTCTGGAGAGCGGGCACCTCTCTCAGTCTGAGTCCAACCTTTTCCAACACGTGAGCAGATTATTTCAGGATTAATTTTATATAACCTGCCATGAATCCAGAACAGATTTGTGCATGTGTATATGTCAGAGAGAGAGAGAGAGAGAGAAAGACAGAGAAACTCACACCAAACTCAATTATAAATAATCAGTACAAAGACAATGGGGATCCAAGAGTTATCACCGCTTGGAACCCTAATAATAAGTAATAAGCAAATATTGAACATATTAGATATAATTTAATCTGCAACTTCAGGGAAAGAAAAGAATTTAACAGTTTAAAAATGACTCCCTATTTAATCGATATTGCAGTAGGCACCATTGATATTGATCCAGTATGATATTTTTTCTCCGAGTTTTGGGACTCCTCATGTCTGTTTTTAAGACTTTTTTCAGTTTACTTTACGGGTAACGTACGGGTGAGATACAGTAACCAAGGGTGAAGATGAATTATGCGTCATGGGGAAAAACGTGTCATTTTATACAAACAAATCCATACTGATGATGACAACTGTCCGTCCGTCGCTCCTATCGCTGGTGACAAACACTTGTCACTGGAATAGACCCACAACAGATGGGCACCGAGTGGGCAGATAGGAAGCGTGCAATGCAGCCTCGATAAGCTTTATAGCGATATCACTCAGCAACAGGGACAGAAATAAATAAAACAGCACCGTTGTAGTCAGGTGGCAAATATTTGTTGAAGGGTAGTTCCAGTAAAGCCCTCGGCTATTATACGGTCGACGCGCTATTCGTGATTCAAATTAATGGATGAATTGTAAATTAGGAGTCTAATAGTAATAAAAAATGAACGCTCGAAATGACCCATCAGTTTCCTTTGATGTGGCAAAGTAACTGAATAATCAAGTTTTTAATAAATTCTGACTCGCTGAAAGATGTAGATTTATTATTTGCCCGATTACACATATGCTATCACATATGGAAATCGGGTAAGCCATTTTAACAAGTGTTTTTAACAACTATTCTTATTTGTATCCAAACGTATCGTATTGTAGTAGACTCTAGTGAAACGTAGCTGGATTTAATAAGCAGTTTATTTTACATACTGTTTTCTCGTTTAATGGCCTTTGAGTGGGATGTGTACTGCATATAGGTATTTTTTAAGTACACATTAGAACCGACTAATTTCGCCTGGAGTCATGCCAATCTGTGTGACACATAAACTGTTAGTTCCGGGGCGCCTTTCCCTCTCTAATTATAGCGTTCATTGACAAAGGAAAACAAACTCCGCTCCGGCCTGGAACTTGTTTTTCCGAGATTTTTTTTTTCTCAGCTAACGTGCTGCCACCACGTGGTGAGTTTTGGTATAGCGCTACATACCAAATGCCAAATTCTTTGTCATTCTGTATCCATCCATCTTACAAACGTTTATTGCATTGTGTTTCGAGATTTTTTGATTTATGGATTTATTAAATATGCAGCCTACCATGGTAATTTCTGCCTTCTGGGTCTTTTTAAAAAAAAAAAAAAAAATTGTAACAATATCTTCTGTATATTATACGTTAATGATAATACATTGTATCTATCTAGTCCCTTATCTGCTTTGGGGTCAAAGGGGCAGCATAGGGGACATCCAGGGAAGGACGCCGATCCATCACAGGACACATACAGGCACAATATGCAATTTAGACACACTGGTTACACTGTCAGAAAAAAAGTACCAATTTGTGCCTTTGAGGGTGCAATTACATGTCACTGGGACTGTCTCCTCAAGGGTAAATGCACCTTTTTAAGTTACAGAAATGGATTATGAGGAACACTTTTGTGCCCTTGGGGGTATATTAGAGTCAATTTCTATACCTTAAATTAGACTAAAAGGTACATTCATCTCCAGCAAGGGTACAACTGGCAGACCCTTGAGGGTATAGTCCCAGTGAGAAGCAAACGTTCAAACTGATACCATTTCTTCTGACAGTGTAGCCTCAAGGCTCTGGCAACTGTACCCTAGCTGTAGGTAAATATATCTTTTAAAGCACAGAAATGGAGTCTTCGGAACATTTGTGTACCATTGGAGGCACATTAATGCTGTTTGTACCTTGGGGAACAAAAATGTACACGCAAACTCCACACGCAAGGAGCAGAGCAGGAAGTCAAAGCCCCGCCCTGCACAAGTCACTGAGCCCTCCTACCGTCTGTCCCATGTTCGTGTGTGACCCCCCCCCCCCACCGCTGGAGGTTGTGTACTTTAGGTGAGTCCGTGCCTTTGAATTACCCTTAGAGAGTGTGTATGCTGTGAGGGACAGGGTGGGTACTGTCATGTGACCCCTGGAATAGGGTCCCAGCACTCAAACCGTAGATATATAGAAAATGGGAGGTGTAACACGTGTTTAGTGTGATTGATTGTGCTTTCATAATGTCAGATTCTCGCAGTGGTTAAGTAAATAAGTACAAAAGAATGGCCCCAGGCACTACAGAAAGTCAGTCTCACTGCTGAATCCCCTGAGTTTACTTTGGCTGCATTTGCCCCATTAAATATAATTCACAAATCAAGCATCATCGAGTGACTGTGCATAGGACAGCAATGGAGTGGCCTGTCTGAAAGTATTATCAATTCACAGATGTGTGTCCAGTCCAGTTCACTGAATAAACATGTATATATCTGTATTTTGATATGCAAACAATTATCCATTCATTCCCATAGCATTCTTACATATGCTAATGTTCATTTCTTCCATAATATTGGTGTTTGGTGATACACATGAAATGCATTGTTTAATAATTTTGCATGGAAGCTTTAAACAGAATTATGAAAGTGAGTAGAGTGTTTTCCGAGTGGCTAGAAAAGGCGGATGAAAACAGGAGACGACGCCGCTAGTCCCCTTTTCTCCAGCAGATGGCGCCGCTGAATTAATATTCCACTCCTCCTCCAGGCTGCGTCGGAATGTCGGCATAGCTGTGAAAGAAAATAATGCGCGTGACTGTAAAATCAAACGCATCGGAACATTTTATTTGTGTTTTAAGAGGCTTTGATGCTGCTTAGGCAATGCGATGTCTATTAATTTGGTTACTCTTTGGTTACAATATTGAACGTTTTTACTTCGTACACAAACTTTTATTAGTGATTTTAGTTGCCAGATTAATTACATTTCACGTTTATTTTGCAGACGGTTGTGTGCAAAGCAACGTACAAGTCAGGCAACTAATGTATCACAAACAACAAATGATTTCTTACTTTGTTCATTGACTTCCGAGTTGCAGTAAGAACTACATTTTTTTCCTGAATATCTATTCATCTTCATCTTGTATATTGCTTGTACAGTTCATGCTTGTCATTACACGCCACACGGTGGGATCCACGCCTATTATTATCAAAAGTACCCCAGACCTTTCGAGTATTGAGAACCTCCTTTAAACTGATGGCTGACGATCCTACATAGCAACCAGCTTTTATTTATTTATGACTTTGATGTTTTACCGAATATTAGACGGGTTTTTTTCCTCAAAATAACCTGAAAAAGTGGTGTCCTCTTTTATTCTGGGTCTAGACAAAAAAGGGAGGAAATGGCGCCAAATACTATATTTTGTAGCGAGTGTTTTGACTTACCGTACTACGCATTTGCCGTAAGATTTCTTGCGTGAGCGTGACAGTTTGAACGCGTGAGTGTTACGCCGGATGCGTGAGAGCTGGCAGCCCTGCAATGCGTGTTTAGCGTTTATCCCCGGGTGTGAATGTTTGGCTTCCCTGGCTGTGTCGCTGCTAGCATTAAACGGAAAGCGGCTGTTAATAAAAACATTCATTTTGAAAGAGCTGTCATATTTATTAGTATGACTCAACCTTTCTCCACAATATTTTTTTTACCCTCTTCTTGTGGGTCTGCTGCATCGAAAACTTTCTGCGTCCCCAAGGGTTGTAGAGTTTGTAATATTCATTGCCTCCCCCCCCCCATGATACATTTGTTTTTTGGAATGTTTGCTGTTTAATACACTTATTGTAATCCGATTTCCTATCGTTGCTGCCTAACATATATATATATATGTTATATATTCTTGTCAAATAAAACTATTTTTCTTTGTAAAGGTAAGATTTGGTAGTCCAAAAACTTTTCTTCCTAAAAGTAGTTGCCAAAAGGTGGGTGGGGGGGTCGTCTTATGATCGGGGTCGTCTTTTATTTAGCAGATGCACGTGTGATGTGAAGATACAGATGTGAAATTTAAGAAGCTTCCTCCATGCTGTGAGCAATATGGTAGAGCCCACTTTCTCACCTTCTGTTTCTGCTTCCTCATAATTTTACTGTGCCGTGAGAAGATCACTGAAGCTCACAGTTATTGCTGGACAGTGATGTAATGAAATACGTGTTCTTAGGCACAAGCATTGCAGAATTTTAAATAAGAATCAAGGCCATTTAGAATCGATATTACTACAGTTTTATGACCTTTTCACAGTTTAACTTTTTAGAATTAGTGAAATTAGTTTTTTAGTTATTTTGTATGCATCAGAAATGAAACGTGAAGCATTTTGCAATGCATTACTGCTTTTTTAGGGCATATCTAACTTACATGTTAGTTGTAAGCTAAAAGACTTGAATGTATTTCCTTCCTAGAATCTATGTGTAAGCAAGTTTATCTTCTAAATTATTACAGCATAAGTGTGCTTTCGTTTAACACAATGAAGAATGCCAAAATAGTAACATCAGACTTAACAGAATATTATTATCTCTAATGATGCTTGGTGGAGTCTGATGTTACTATTTTGACATTTTTGATTGTGTTAAATGAAAGCACACTTGTGCTGTAATAATTACCGATTATTATTCTATAGCTATTTTTATTATCCTATACCTAATATTATTCATCACTTTACAAAGGATCACTGAACATTTAAATGAGATTTGTCTGTGACAGGAAAAAACAATTTTCCGCTAATTTGTTCTCAGTTCTCTTATAATGACTGTGATTTTTTTTTTTCTTGCTTGACTGTAGCATGTGTGTGGATTGAGCCGAACACAAATACCATAACTCCACATGGCAGGAAACATTGTGTCATGAATAAGTTATCTTACAGAGCACTACTGACCCTTTTTTTGTTAAAGGAAAGTAAAGTGCAAGTAGTATCATTAAACTTCAGATTATATATATAAAAAAAATACTATACATGCACCCTCGATATTGATACCATTTTAACTTTGGTTCTACTTCGCTAGAATGTTGTCATTCATAATATTCACCAGTTAAGTTTGGCTTAATTTATTGAGTAATTCCCAGGCTAGAATAATGTTCATAGAGTACTGGGCCTTACCCAACACCATGAGCTCTGTGGTATTCCTGTTCTCACCCGAGTCTCTGTGCTCCTGGCTGGATAAACAGCTGAAACTGTAAAGACCAGTGTTTCTCTGCTGGGTTCTCTGGGACCTGGAAACTATACATTCTGCAAAAGAAATCCAGGACATTGCCTTTATTTCAATGCTGTTGTGTCTGTATTTGTGACGGCCTATTTATGTGATGTGCTGTCTATGATACATGTTTTAAATATTATGTTTGGATTAACATAGCTGTTGGTGTCCTGAGAGACCTGTCTGGACTGCAGGGAAAAATATCGGAAGTATCCAAAAGAAAACGTCCTTTGAGTCTGATATCTGAGTATTCACTTTTGTTTTATTTTTTCACCATAAACGAATTATGATTTTGATGCCTCTTTTCTAGGGATGCAATTCCCAGTGCATATTCTAAATTATCATTACAGTGCTGCAAAGTCACAGGAGAGCGCTACAACAGTACAGTAGAGAGCTAGAAAGTCACAGTGGAGTGCTACAAGAGTACTGCTACAAGAGTACAGCAGAGAGCTAGAAAGTCACAATGGAGTGTTACAAGAATACAGCAGAGTGCTACAAGAGTACAGCAGAGAGCTAGAAAGTTACAGCAGAGTGTTACAAGAGTACAGCGGAGTGCTAAAAGAGTACAGCAGAGAACTAGAAAGTCTCAGTGTAGTGCTACAGGAGTATAGCTGAGTGCTACAAAAGTACAGCAGAGTATTAGAAAGTCACAGGGGAGTGCTCCAAAAGTACAGCAGAGTGTTACAAGAGTACAGTGGAGTTCTTCAAAGGTAAAAAACCACTGACTGCAAAGATAGCTTTAAAGGGGTTGTATCCATTTTTAGGTGTTGTTTACATTAGCCATTATTAATTACTTTGTCTTTGTAATTTGTATCAGAATTAATACTATGTCTTTCCATAATCCAGAGATCAAAGCATGAGCATGCGACAGATCGTTAAAACTGTTAATATCACATTTAAAAAGGAATTTCAAAGGTACAGATGTACAGGAAAGCAGGACTCAGAAGGGCCATAAAAGATACACTATAAATCCTTTTCTGAAGTTGGCACAATGCATGAAGTGTGTTCAGGAAATTCCCCCAAGGACATTTCAGTAACGTTTTTTTTTTTTTTAATCTGTCAGACAGTCCCCCTCTAATCAGTGTGGAGAGACACAGAGTGGTCAGGTTGCGAAAGTGCTGGGCACTGAGCCCCAGCTTGCCAGTCTTCCTGCGACTCTTCTGAGACACAGACAGCCGTGCCCCTGACAGACAGGGAGCCTGATCCTGAGCATGCAAAGGGAGAGGAATCGCTCCTGAAAACCTGGGGGACTTTTCTCTGTGTTCGACTGCCTTTGCAGGAAATATTTCAGCTCTATCTGAGTGGGTGACTAGCACAATGAAATCCAGACGAGATCCACCTCCAGGCTACACAGGTCACACTCACATGATCCAAAAAAACCAATAGATTGATTCAGAAATAAATCGAGGGATCAGAAAAAAACTTTTTAAAAAACATGCACATGACTAGCCTGTGTTATCATCTTTGTCAAGATTTTTAAAATTATAATGTAAAATTGTCGACATTCAGAGGCCAGTGAAAATAAGGGATTGGTTAAATGTGCAGAAGTATTCAAATCCCAAGAGTTGGATAGTAGATGAACATGAGACAAGGTGTCTTACCAAAAATACCTTTGTGAATATAGAGCTGGACAGACAGATCAAAAGTTATGAGCGTTACCAATATGAATTATGCAGCATTTTTGCCAAAAATGAATTTAAAAAACATCAGAAGATTCTTAAATCAAAAATATAAAATCTGAAACAAGAATCCAAAAGTTGTCTTGATGGTACAGAGTGTGTGCGCTCTGCAGAATCCAGAATAGACATAAACACACTGGTTACAGATCCAGATATGCAGAGATGCATTGATGCCATTGTGAATTTTAAAATGTATTGTTAATACAAAGGTAGATTAAAATACACCAATATACAATGACTGCTTCTGCTGCTGACATACAATATACTGCACAAGATCTGTGAGAGATATTGAAATGGATTTCAGTCCCAGCTAAAGTTTTATAATGTCTGGAAGTTAATGGGTCTTATTTCCCTACAACCCCCCTCCCCCACGCACACACACACACACACACCACCACCGCCACCCCTTTTCCTCCCCCTGGTGATTAATTACAGCCGGGAGGATGGCTGGGACTCAGCCCCCGCCAACAGCACATGGTCCGCGTGTGAAATCTGGTGGTGTAGTGGCAATAATGAAGCGCATCTAGGTCGTGAAAGCCCTGCATTTCAGCGACGTTTTCTCCCAAGGAGGTGGGAATGGGGGTGCCGTTGGGTGTAGAATAACACCAGTTTGGGCCGATGTCCCTGCCAAATAACCCAGTCTCATATTTCTTCCCGTCGGCTGGTTCTCAGTCCGGCAGCTTGTTGTTTGTTTATTTATCTTTTTATTCTGGGTTTATTTAGCGACTGGTGCGAAGCGGGTCGAGCTGAAGCCACGTCACAGATAAGCAGGGGGGTGTCAGTCTCATCTGGGTCGTATCCCCGCTGTGGGCCGACCCGACTGAAGGCGGCGTGTTACTGTCGAAAGCACGGAACCTCTTAATCTGGGTGTAGATAAAAGACAGCTGGGTTTCTTATGTTTTAATGATTATTTTCGCCATTGTCAAAATGATTGAATCATTTGACCAAAATTTTAAAAATGTCTTATATGTTATAGTTTTAGTATCTATAATTGTTAACAGATTTGCTGCAAAACACTGAAAAAGCAATATGGACTGCTTAAGTATTCTTTTGACATATTTCTGCAGTTGTCCTAGAGCTGGGGGGGGGGATCTGTGCCGGTGTTCTAACATTACATCCTACCTATCGAAACATCCCAGCACTGGGTACTGCGCGTGCGCACCAGGAAATCACGTCCCTTTTCTCAAGCTTGAGGAACCGTCCATCGAACTGTCTTACCTCAGGGCCTCAGATTTAAATCCGAGTCTTGAATAATCAATCTTATTTATGTGTTTTCAACATTCACACATTTGAAATATTTTATTAAATACATTTATGACACTTTGCAATCACTATCGCACTGATTTACTATCAATATTTTGTATGTTGTATGACAAATTACCTGACATGAGTTCTGTAGGCTATATGATGTGTCAGTATTGCGCATCATTATAAAGTATCTTAGTCTACTGAAATTGGCTGCCCAAGTATTTCATAAAGGTAGGACGCTCTGATAAAGTATTTCGGTCTATCTTGATGTGCTGCCTGAAGTTTTAACACTGGTAATATAATTTGAGAAGGTATTTCAATCTGTTGCGATGCCTACTTATATTACATTAGTTAGTGCTTTTTAATTAGGTAGTATTTTATTATTTTTTTTTATTATTTTTTTGGACTATCCACTTTCAGCGTCAGCCCATGAAAATGACGATAGCATTTTTTGGTAGGGTGATATATCGATGGATATATCTGTCGAAACGCGTAGGTCAACTCAACAAGTTAGGACAAACTGATAGAACACGAGCAACCGGAAGGTTGTCAGTTTGAATCCCATGAATTCCAGGAGTGATTCTACTCCATTGGGCCCTTGAGCAAGGCCCTTAACCTGCAGTTGCTTCATCCTGGGTATGATGTTAATCTACATCCAGCCCTGCAAGCAGGTCCTGCAACTTACAGGGAAAACTTGGGGGTTGGTGGCAGGTTTGGGACTCCAGCCACCGGAAAAACTCACAGTGTTCCGTTCCACTCAAACTAGCTTGGCGCATGGCTGCACTCAGGTTCTCAATCCTGAGGTGGTTTGTCGTGTGGTTGCTGTGGCAATGTGTTGTATCAGCATGTGCTTCTTACCTAGAGCTGAACCCTCATATCATATCTGATACTGCTGTAGCTATGGGTGCCGTTGTTTGCTTTGGCTTTGCCTCATGCCAGGTGCCATCCCCTAGCTGTGAGTAAATTCCCAGCATGCCATAGCTCGTCGCGCTGTCATGCACCATCTGCTGGCTTAACTCCATTTCATGGCTTTGGTTGTTCGTCTGCTGAGTTTGCTCAAAGAGACGATCCCTCGCAGAACTGTAGCCGGTGATGTTGCCTGTTCGTTCCAGACTGTGAATGGGGACCGCAAGGCACAGAGTGAGGTTTCTCTCGGTGAACTGTAATAAAAATAATGCTGAAAAATAGAATGTAAAGCAAGCTTAAATGTTGATGCTGGATGTGGCCTTAGCTGTGCTTGCTAAGTGCACGTCAGCTTTTGGGCAGCCGATTCCCCTGTCTGGCATCACCAGATTCGAGAAATTTCTTGGCCAGATGCAGCAGGTGCATTGGAATGTTTGGTCATTCAGCCACACTCAGTTACTAAAGTCTAAAGTGCAAGACAATACAGAAAGGGTACAACATTATAGCACAGTGAAAGACAATACAAGACAGCGCCTAAACAATTCAAGACAGTGCAGGACAATACAAGACTGCATAAACAATAAAAGACAGTGCAAGATAATACAGATAGTGAACAACATTAAAACACGATACATTAACAATAAAAAAACAGTGCAAAACTGAGTATATAGTGACATAGGCCTAATACATTTCAGACACCAGACACATGTCTCGATGCATCTCTCCATCCATTATCCATACCACTTACCCAGGAGAGGTACACGCAGAGCCTGAATCCATGAACAGGATTCCAGTCCATCAGCAGGAACATGCTCACACTATTGACAATTTGCAAACACCAGTTCAAATCACTGCATGTCTTTTGGATCGACGAGCTACCTACTGCCCTACAATTCTTACACTTGGTGTAATTTTTGCTTTAGCAAAAGGTTACTCGGGTCAGTATCCTTGGGTGTGACTGAATAAGGTTATCTGGGGACTAGAATTTTCTTTTTTAACTGGCTGTAGTAAGCCGAAGAAAGGAATTCAGCCAAGAAACTAACACAGAAAGAGCAAGAGAAGAAGAGACCGGGGTAGTATCAGGTCATGCTGTAGAGTGCAACAGTACTGAGTGCAACAGAAGTGCAACAGTTTGGGCAGCAGAAAGGTAATTCTGAGAGCTTCCAGAGGCCACATAATGGAAGAGGTGTGGAACAGGACCGGTGCCCAAAATTTGGCAGCTTGTTGTTCCAGAAGGACAGCGGGGGAGCACTTCACCGAAGATCCACCTGTATAAACAGGTTCTGCAGGTAGCTGCATAGCATCGCTGGTAACAGAGCGCCCCCTCCAGGCACCAAAAGTAATAAATAGTACCAGATAGTCCCTGTTAACCCCATGCCACCTGCCTGGTGTTGTATTACTTTCGCTTTTACGACACGCGGTTATGCACATGTGGGCTTGCTGAATGGGCACTTGCGTGGGGGGGCAGAAAGCTGTGATGCTGGGGACCTGGGCAGAAGCGTTTGGTGGACCCCGGGGGGGCCGGGCACCCCGCTGTTAGGCCCGACCTGACTCCTCCCCGCTGGGCCCGAGCTGTTTATCTCTTCCGAAGCTTTAGTGATTAATGGGACCCAAGGACGCATCCTCTTTGCCCCAGACCTGGGGAGCGGCGCAGCTGAGTAAACAGCCGGCGTTATTCCTGCCGGCCCAGCCCAGGAGCAGAGCAACAGGTAGCCAAAAACACCACCCCCCCCCCTCCCCCCCGGGCTCTCCTTCCCCCACGGGACAGAAAACAAACAACAGAGCAGCACAGGGTGTAGGGGTTGCCGTAGAATTAACACACGTGCCTCCCCTACCCAAATTCCCCAGACCGATGCCTGAGAAGATGCTGCCTTCTGCTGCCAGGGCAGCCTCAGGTCACCAACAGCAGCCAGTGCGACACGACGCTCCCATATCCCAGTCCTTCCTCTCTTTGTGGTTCCCACCATAAACAGTGAGCCTGACACCTCATCTCGCAGCAGCATTTGGTTTCCTAGTTTTGCGAAAGTTTCGACGCCTCAGGTGGCACTAAGAAATCAGCCCCCGAAAAGGTGTGGAAAAGTGAAAATAGCACCCTGGCTGGTTTAAGTTTATTTAGGGACAGGCAAGGGTCAGTTATGTTTTACAAACCTCTGGTTTGATTTCTAAAAATATAATTTTTCCGCGCACTGTGTCCTTTTCGTAATTGTTATTGAAAGTTTTTTGGCAAGACTTTTAATCAGTTCCACTAAGATTCTAAGGGTGAAATTTTATTATCTGTTGTTTCATGTATAGCCACAAGAAGTTGTTTATGGCTTGTCAGGAGTGAAGAGAAAATAATTTGTTTAGGGTGGACACAAGTGCCAAACTTTTGTTTCCGGTTAGGTTCTGGAGACATAAAACATCTCTCCTCTCTGTTACAGCCTAGAACTAATCTAAGGTATTCAGAGTCTTTTATTACCCACAGTGTCTACTATCGCTCTTTAGGAAGGACTGTGACCATATGGGATTGGATGCTAATTCCTTGTTTGTTTATCTCAACAAGAAAACACAGCAATGAACCCTATGTCTAGAGCACGTCACTTCGAAGAACGAACAACGTCGAAGAAAATTTATGGAGTACAGCCAGTATAGTAATAAAATGGGCTGATATATTTTTGCATCAGCTGAAATGATGTTTGGATTGATGTCATCCCAAGTCTGGATTAATATGCAAGATCAGATAACTATCCGGCTGCTCCTTGTGGGAAACATCTGCAATTGATTGGTGATGTCTTTGCCAACATGCCCTTCTGTTGGGTTGGGGAGTGGTTGGACTGGGGGGCAGATGATGGGTTGCTGGATATTCAACACTTATTTCACTTCGGCCCAGTTTGGTGTCAGTTTTCCGGCACCTTGGGCT